>ML976008.1:48196-300580 GCA_010015635.1 Clathrospora elynae
TATGGAAGACTCTGGAGACCGCAAGACTCACAACAGGATAACTCATAATACGATCATGTAAGCCGTGCTTCACGATCTGTTCACGTATTATTCCTCCCTTCCCTTTCCACTCCATCTCCCATCCTCCATCGCCCAATGGCACCTTCTCCTTCGCCTTGATCTTCTCCAGTTCGTCGAACGTCATCGAAGAAGGCGGATCCAGCGTTGCGTTGACTGCATGCCAGAATATAATATCTGAGTGAATCCATGGGATATCGTAGTCATCCTCAGCATGGATGAGTGTGATGTCGTACTTGCGTTGCCTTCCGTTGACCTTTATAGTGTCAAGGTGATGGACTAGGGCGGCGAGCTTTTCTTTGGATGGGAACTTGGTCACAATGAAGTGATTCAAAAGCGCCAGAAGTGGTGGAAAGATTGCCAGTGGGGAGAGTAGTGGAACTGTGCCAGCGACTTTGTATGTTCTCGTTAACGACTCAACATCGGCGAATGGTGCAACCAGCACTGTTCCAGCGAAGAGAACGGGGGGTGACTGCAAAGCTAGGTGATGTGTGAGCGACACGGCGACTGCCGTGCCGATGCTCTGCGCAAATACAGTCGTCCTCTCTGGTGGTATGCCTGCCGTTTCCATAGCGAAATTGGTCAATGTAAGAGCGTCGGTGAGCAGACCTGCTTCCGAAGGCCACCCAGTGCTGGATCCAAACCCGCGATAGTCGATAATGAGGACATGGACATTGGTCGATGTGGCACTCAAGGCCCTGTAGCTCTGGGGTCGCCAACCCGAGCCCAGAGTACCTGCCGCACCGTGGAAATAGATAACTAATTGTACAGTAGGGTCATCTTTCAGCAACTTGAAAGACAGTCGCTCTTGGATATTCGAGCATAGGCCTATCGGCTCGTTTCGCAGCTCGAGTTGGTGTTGGCGGTAGGTCTCCAATGGTAGCACATGCCAGGCATGTAGAGTTTCGCCGTCCGGCGTCTTCAGGTGAAATGGCGAGACTTGGTTGCGCAAGAAGCCCCATTGTTCAGGTGTGTTGACATCTTGGCCCCATGTGAGGATTACGCGATGCAGAAAAATGACATGATCTTGCAAAGTAGGGATCGTGAGAAGTGAGATGAAAGCAGCGTAAATGCCGACGAGGCCAGCAAGAGTGCCGAGAAGAGGCTTCAGCACGGCGGAAGCTGAAGGCATTGTTATTGGAAGCTTTTTTGAAAGTCGCGATGCATGAACACAACGCGACAAAAAAGAAAAGACAATTGTGTTTGGCTGAATAACGTGGGGTCGATGTGGGATTGACTGAGGAGGTAGCCAACAAAAGACAAAGAGCCGCACGGCCCCGAGATATAAGGAAGATTTCGAATACTCAGAAGTCCAATGTTGAGCCACTGGCCTCGAGAATGTGCGCTGTCGATTTCCTCCCGCGTAGGCGAATGTAGAATCTGCATCGTATAGTTGCTAGCCGCGAGCACCATTGTGCTGAAGACGTTAATAATCAGGTGAAGAACGGTGCTCCATCAAGAGATGGTGACAGTTCTTCCAAAGAGTAGGTCGGATATACCGTGACAGAATCCGGTATGAACGGTGCTTCCGATTACAGCAATGGCGATGTTGAAGGATAAGACGAAAGCTATTGAGTGCTGTGGACAGTGCACATGTGGGAAGAATTAACGGATTGAACTGAAGTTTTATTGTCTATGGGAATGAGGGCTCTATATATGCTAGGAACTTGGACAACTGTATCTCAGGTACAAACGCCTGGAAGGTTGTCGAGCACAAAGGTCCATAGGCAGCAAACATACCTGAAACATCAAACACACGGAAGGCTGCAATCCTCCCGTAGGTAGCACACGTACCTCGGGTACATACATAGCAGAGCGCCATGGAACATTGCAGACTGCAGCAGACAACCGCTGCGTCAGTGCAGGAGAGACCCCAAACCGTGACAAAAGCTGACATGCACCTGCCTAAAAGCACTCCCATACGCCACCCAAGAAAGCGACTTCACCGCAGCCGTAGTGTAGCCTTGGAGACAAGCTTCTGCACCAATTCGGATAACTTGGCAAATATATTCTGGAAAGCGTCTTATATATGAAATAGGATTGATGGTGCTGGTATTGATGCAAAGCTAGCAGCTGTCGCTCGTCGTGACAGTAGGACAGGCGTGCGATGGTCCGCTGTTGTTGAGAGTTCGATCCCCTCAGCTTACTGGTCGCCGTGTTCTACCGTGACAGGATGTGATCGCGTAGCGGGTGCAGAGGCGAGTGGCTAATATTCTCCGTATGTTGGAGACGAGGCCATATTAGGGTGTCACTGCTATACAAACTATTGATCACCCCGATGTAGAAGGACGCAGATGCAGCTGTGATGACGATAATTGGTGGCCATAGTGTGACCGGAGGGCGCATAGCGTGTTGCTCATAGATAAAAAGGCCCCCGCAGACGAAGTGAAGTTTCCGGTAACTTTGGTGGAAGAGGTTGGGAAATGGTTTGAAGCATGAGGTGTTGTGATGCTTCACGTGAAAGAAGCCGCGGACCATGCGCGCGTGAGGTCATCGTCCGTGACCTTAGCACAGCCACCCGCAGTCTTTACCTCCGTCCTTTGATCCTCCGCATCCTTCCAACCATCAAGTCAGCATCGCAACTCGCAACACTTGTGCGAAAAATACATCGCGATGGGCGTACCCCAGTACCAAAACGTTCCGCAGCGCGACTCGCTCGACTCGGCCGCGCCCGCACCCTCATACTCGCAGGCGCCACCCGGCTACCAGGCAGACGACCCGCAAGAGGCCCTCCTTCGCGGCACACCTCGCGGTGAAGACGACAACCTGCCCGATGACTTCAAGTTCGGCGGCGTGGTAGCAGAGGCGACGCTGGACATCCGCATGGCCTTTATACGCAAGGTGTACGCTATACTGTAAGGATACCTAGAGACCAGGCCTCAACTCAAGCATCACATACTGACTACACGCAGCACTGTCCAACTCTTCGCAACCGCCGCAGTCAGCTTCGTCTCGATGACGTCGGCAACGTACAAGAACTGGATCCAGACGAACGAGTGGATGATGTGGGTGACCATGTTCGGCGCCTTTGCCTTTCTCGGCCTCACCTTCTGGAAGCGCAAGTCGTATCCCATGAACCTGCTGTTCCTCGCCGGCTTCACCGCCATGGAAGCCTACTCCATCTCCGTCATCGTCTCGTTTACCGAGTCCAAGATTGTGCTGCAAGCGCTCGTCTTCACGCTAGGCATCTTCGTGGCGCTAAGCTTGTTTGCCTGCCAGTCAAAGTACGACTTCACAAGCTGGATGCCGTACCTGTTTGGGGCGCTCTGGGTCTTGGTCCTGTTTGGCTTCATGTCCGCCTTCTTCCCCTACAACAGTAAGGTTGAGCTCGGATACGGTGTCATCTGCGCACTCATCTTCTCGGGCTACATTCTCGTCGATACGCAGATGATTATGCGCCACTACCACGTGGAGGAGGAGATTGCGGCGGCCATCTCGCTGTACCTAGACGTCATCAACCTCTTCCTCGCCATCCTAAGGATTCTCAACTCACAGAACAATAATTAGGCTCGAGGCGTCAAAGAACTTGGGAATGGCTAGCTCAGGGCATGCTGAAGAAGCAGGAAGCCGGGGCGCATACTGCTTTGACGTACCCATTTGCGTTCATTTTGGAAGTTAGTCTGCTCAATTGGACTGTTCATTCTTGTAGTCTAGAATACTTAATCCACCACTTCACCTCATGCCATTCTCTAGTAACGTCGTATGCGAGGCTACATCAGATGATGGCGGGGTAGCAATATGGGGCCCTGGAGGTGCAGAATGCGTGCTCACATCATTGGTCGGGAACGTGAAACGCGCGCGAACCCTTGCCTTTCGGAAACGAAGCTTAGGTCGGACATCTTGGCATGGTGAAGGTGCAGAAACCGACAATAAGGGTACGCAGGGTGTTGCCCGGGGCAGCGGCAGAGAAGACTAAGCTCTGCTAGACGTTTGGCCACGTCCTTGTCGCTCGTCCAAGACGTTCTCTGCTGTCAATGTTTGTTGTGGTATGAAGTTACGCGAGACCCATTTTTTACCCAAAGAAAGTAGCGCGCTCCACGAACACTGCGATTGCTAGTGCCCGCAACACCTGTCCAGAATTATCGACGCGCACTGGAACGCTCCCATCTGGCTTGTTATTCAAGGCAATCGCGATTGAATACGATACTATTGGTCGACTACGCCGAACAGGGAAGTGTAATCCGCGCTTGCCCATCACGTCTAAACCCTGAATATCTTTGCTTGGGGGACCACACCGCTTCCTCTTCGAAACGTCTGCGCATCCAAACCCCCGCCGGGCATCTTCGCCGCTCACTCGGAGACGCCGCGATTCCTCATTCTTCCTGTCCTTTCACCCCAATGGCTGTCCGTTGCTGAGACGCGGAGGACCGACTACGCACGCTACGAGTAAATTATTGAGTCCTACAAGTGACTCGAAACGAAACGTGACCCTCTGCAGACGCCCAGCATCGCATCGTTGACCACATACTCGTTCCCACAACCCGCCATATTGCGGAGCCAGCCCATCATGGCGACCAAGACGACGCTGCCAAATGGGAATGGCACCCTAGCGAAGACACACGTGGCCGACATTCAAGAGCAGAAGGCTCCAATCGCACCGCAGAGGCGGAAGACACTGCCGAAGAAAGTCGACGATGAGGGGCTCATGGGCTCGCTATGCACGCTGATCTGCGAGCACCAGATTGGTATGTCTCGCGAAGAACGCAACCGACTGTGATACCGGGACTGACTCCACCCAGGCATTTCCGTAAACCTCCTCTCTCTCCTTGTATTAACGCACATGATCTTCCCCCGCGCGCGAAGCCGCACCACCAAGTTCTTCCAAATGTCGTACTACAACCCGGACACCAACCTGTACGGCTGTGGCACTGACGATCTGCCGTTTGTCATCCTGTGGACCGTCGTCTTCACCGGTCTGCGAGTCTCCGTTATGGAATATCTCCTCGATCCGCTCGCTAGGCTCGGCGGAGTCAGGACGAAGAAGGGACTGGACAGGTTCAAAGAGCAGGCCTGGCTGATCATATACGATACCAGCATGTGGGCGTTGGGCATGGTACGTGGCATTCTTTGGGTCCGCTGGGAGAATAGCAATGCTAACAGTCGGCTAGTACATCATGTACAAGTCGGAATTCTGGCTGGATCTGCACGGCATCTGGGAAGGCTGGCCCTTCCGGGAGGTCGACGGCCTATTCAAGATGTACTACCTCGTCCAATGGGGCTTCTGGATCCAGCAGATTCTCGTCGTCAACATTGAGGAGAAGCGCAAGGACTATGCGCAGATGTTCACACACCACATCTTCACTGTCGCTCTCATGTTCCTGTCGTACGGATACTACCATATGCGCGTCGGCATCGTCATTCTGGCCATCATGGAGTTTGTCGACATTATCTTGCCCGTAAGCACACGCTAGATGCAAGAATGAGGAGTCGAGGCTAACAATCACAGACGGCCAAACTCCTCAAGTACATGGGCTACACCACCGCTTGCGACATCGCTTTCGGTGCCTTTGTCATCTCCTGGTTCACAACCCGCCACGTACTCTACATGATGGTCTGCTGGTCCATCTACGCCTACGCGCCCGTCGACATGGCACCCGGCTGCTATCTCACAACCGCCTCGTCCAACACGACGTCTTTTGTTCCCGCATCCAATACCGCGCAGTTCGAAGCCTACGGCGGCAACAACCACTGGGGCAACCTCCTTAAAGCCTACAACGACCGCGACGGGCCCATTTGCTGGAACCCCAGCATCCGCTACTACTTCCTCGCCCTCCTCCTCACATTACAAGTCATCTGCTGTATATGGTTCGGCACAATTGCGAAGATCGTGTACAAGGTGCTCAAGGGTGATGCAGCCGACGATCTGCGCTCGGACGATGAGGGCGATGACGACGAGGTGGAGCACGACCCCACGAGGACCATTTTCAACATGGCGACTACGTGTGGTGAGTCTGGCATGAGCGCCATGCCTAGGGAAGAGGAGGTGGGTGTGGATGCGTTGACATTTGCGAAGATGAGCGGCGCGGGTCAGAGACGGCAGACAAGACGAGATAGCTCGAGAGCGAGCGGGATTAGTATCCCCGGGCATGCGGATCGCAAGGAGTTATTGGGACGCATTGGGTGCGATAAACCCAACTGAGGGGCGTCTTTGTGTGCGGGGACCTGACTTTCGGTCTTTTTTCTTTTTACTTCCATTTTTTTCATTGCTGTAGTGAGCGTTTTATGTTGGCTCAAAAGTCCGGGCGGCGGCGGAATGGTGTTTTTACTCGCTGGCTGTATGCGGCGTAGTAGGGCCTTGCTTATGTTTTTTATTCGTCATGAAAGGGGGAGAGGGGGGGCAGCTGTGCATTTATATCACTGAGCTCAGCTGAGCATGGAGCTGGACTATGCATAACCTTGGAAAGCGAGTATAGAACTGTTCGTTCTTTCCATACCACATGTTCCCGCGAACGAGAATAAATGCGTTTATTCCCCTGGACAGACCAAGGCATGGTCATCTATTTACCTAGCCCATCTACATTACCGCTCTCTCTTTCTTACCTATACACTACACCACGCACGTCTCACATGTACGTAGATTATTCATCGTTATTGGCCAAGTACTGCTCTGTTGTTCATAATGGAATATGACTGTGACCCTGGGTATATACCAACGCCTAGAGAAAATGCCATATAAAGCCATGTCCACGCCGTGCCATACTCTGCGGGGATCGAAACCAGACTATCCCAAATCATCTGCTTCCTTGCTGCCTCTTCATTTGCTTCACTGCTAAACCCATTGGCAGCGTCTCGATCCATAAACGGGAATGAGGCAGCCTGAAAATATTCGGAACTTGAATGGCTTCACTCTACCATCGCCTTCTAGTCGATGTACCGTTTCCAGCCGGCTGTTTGCAGGTGTTTCTTACCAGACTCGTCAACACTAATATAGAATCTCTCCCATCGCGCGTCCTGTCCCGCGCCGATGACAAGAATGGTCTCATCATCGAGCCACCCAATAAGGCCCTTTGTTGGCCGACCGCCGGGTACGCCCGGGATCCCTGCGCTGAGGGTAGCAGATCTGGCATGCGGGCCCCATGTGACGGGTTCGTTGCCCATCTCAAACTTTTCCGAGGCGGTAGGATACGTGTCGGAGAAGTGTCGCGGGAGCACCGGAATCTTGGATAGTATGCCCCACTTGTGCTGCTTCGGGTCATTCTCCGACGCGGCAGTGGTAGCGGCATGGAGGTCGAAGATGTGGAGAGTCGACTTGTCAGATGTCACAGCAAGTGTCGAGCCGTTGGGCGAAAATGCTAGGGAAAAGATGGCGGCGGGGTCGACGCCACGGCGGAGTTCCGCAAGCTTCGTGCAGGACGGGAAGGACCACAGGCGGATGAGAGTGCCTTGCTCGCTAGCTGTTGCTATCAAATCGCCGTTCCTGCTGATGGCGAGTGCGCGCAGCGGAGACTCGTGCGCTGGGATGATGCTGACGTTGCTGGTGGTCAAGTCGAAAATCTTGACCTGGCCGACGGTCCTACCGGGGAAGGCGACGATCTTCTGCCCCAACTCACACAGTCCGAAGGGGTTGTTGACCGTCTCATACTCAGCAGCCTTCTGCAGTGGTATCTTCATCTTATATATGCCCACCTTGTTGAGCACTGCGACAATCAGGTGCGACTGCGATATGCGAACGCGCTCTATCGGCGTCCTGACCTCGAGCGAAGTGGCGATCGTCTGTGTCTTGTCGTTCCAGATTTGGACCTCGTAGTTAATGTCAATATCGCTGACTAGGAGCCAGTCGGAGTCCTCGGGACGCACCTTGTTTTGGGGGAACTTGGGCTGCTTCCCTCCTCCGACTAGGGCAATGTAGTTGGTGATGCCGATCATCTCAGCGCAGCCGATGCCGCCGCCGACTTCTGTGCGCATGTCAACAGCGGGAAGGTAGTTTGGTTCAGTCGGGCATACCTCTAGCAATTTTCTCGTTGCATGTTCTGGCCGAGAAGACTGCATCGGTTAGTAGCTTATCTGGACGCTAGTGAAGCATGCATACCACGAAATCCCGACTCCAGCGCGACTGAGAAGCAAGAGATGTCTGCGTTGAAGGATACAGAGAGAACGAACAGGCCTGTATCCGAGTCGAGGATGGGGCGGGTATTCATCTTGGGTGTTGCGACGAATGGTGGTATGAATGGAGCGGGTTCAAGTCTTGAGTGGGGTAGGCTGGAGATGCAGTTGATAGCGGCAGTGGAGAACTGTGCCTGGTGAGGTGGCCCAACGAACGGCGCGGAAGGCGTTATGGTGGGTATGGCAGCATGCTAGGCCCATGTTCGCAGCAGCGACTGAGGCAGCGAATGTATGTGTGAATGGCGGGAGAGGGTTTGGGGCAGGCGGAGGGTCCACGGTTCAAGGTCACAGCTCACCATGTCATGCGCCTAAGCTAAGCTCTTTCCCCGTAAAGCGGGAGCTAGCCGCTTACGGCAAGAGCCAGCCAGACCTCAGATGTTTGTTGTGTAAACAGAATAACACAAGCACGCAGGCTGCATTGATTCTGCTCTTCGATAACCCATACATCCCATTGGTCTATGTAAATCTGCTCGTGTTAGTATATACTCGCGAACGGAAACGCGCCGGGTGATGGTGCCAAGAGGCGACCACGACCGGGTTGTTTCCCGCTAGCGAGCCCCTTTGCCTGATCGCGCAGGGAGCAGCTGCCAACGTCCCCAAATTTCCACGACGACACCGCCTCAACACCACCAACCCATCGCGCTCCCAGTCTCCTCACGCCTGGCCGCCTCAATTGTCGCCTCTCACCCCGCAGCCACATAGCACATTCCACGCTCTGACTCCACAATGTCTACGGTACGGCCCTTACTCGGCGACAGCACGTCTGCTAGACATGTCCGCTAACAAGGCTGCAGGCTCTCAACAAGACGCGCAGGAAGAAGAATGTCAAGAAGGGTATCCAGTTCTGCCTGATGGTCTGCGGAGCCTCGGGCACCGGCCGGACAACCTTCGTGAACACGCTGTGCGGCAAGCAGGTGCTCGGACACAAGGAGGTCGACGACCCCACAGTCGCACACGTCGAGGAGGGCGTCAAAATTAAGCCCATCACCGTCGGTACGTCGCCACAATGCTGCAATGGCACTCGGCGCCGCTGCTAACAAACATGGCCAGAGCTTGACGAGGAGGGCACCCGCATCTCCCTCACCATTGTCGACACACCCGGATTCGGCGACCAGATCGACAACGAGGCCAGGTAGGCAGCTCCTACTGATAGCTATTGATTGCATCAGCTCACCCTCGCACAGTTTCTCGGAGATTGTCGGCTACCTCGAGCGACAGTACGACGGCATTCTCGCAGAGGAATCGCGTATTAAGCGTAACCCGCGATTCCGCGACGACCGTGTCCACGTACTGCTGTACTTCATCACACCTACCGGCCATGGGTACGTTCCTCCTTGCACCTTTCGCGTCGCTGCTGACAATGTGAAGCCTGCGCGAACTCGACATCGAGCTTATGAAGCGCCTCTCTCCCCGCTGCAACGTCATTCCTGTCATTGGCAAGGCCGACTCACTGACACCCGCTGAGCTGGCCGAGTCGAAGAAGCTTGTCATGGAGGACATTGAGCACTACCGCATCCCCGTCTACAACTTCCCGTACGACATCGAGGAGGACGACGAGGATACCGTTGAGGAGAACGCCGAGCTCCGTGGCCTCATGCCCTTTGCCATTGTCGGTTCCGAGGACATTGTTGAGATCAACGGCCGACGGGTACGGGCCCGACAATACCCATGGGGCATCGTCGAGGTCGACAACCCTCGCCACTCAGACTTCTTGGCCGTGCGAAGCGCGCTCCTCCATAGCCATCTTGCCGACCTGAAGGAAATCACCCACGACTTCCTCTACGAGAACTATCGTACCGAGAAGCTCAGCAAGAGTGTCGAGGGTGGTGCTGCTGCGTAAGTCACGAGCCTCCCATTTTGGAAAAACCACAAGCTAACGTGTTCTGCAGTGATTCGTCGATGAACCCCGAGGACCTCGCTAGCCAGTCAGTACGCCTGAAGGAGGAGCAGCTCCGTCGCGAAGAGGAGAAGCTGCGCGAGATCGAGGTCAAGGTGCAGCGCGAGATCAACGAGAAGCGACAGGAGCTCTTGGCACGCGAGAGTCAGCTGAAGGAGATCGAAGCCCGCATGCACAGGGAACAAAGCGGCCAACTGCAAGACCATGACGCAGAAGAGGCTTAGGCGAAATTGATGAGCTCCCATCACCATGGATCCGGCCTCTAGGTCGCCATGGATTTTGGGCAACCGTGGATAGCGCGCTTGCATCTGGGGTCGTGGAGCCGCCCAGGTCAAACTGTGCATTGCAGCAGCCGGGCGTTTGTAATGGATGACTTGTGCATTGCCGGTATTGAAGGGTATGCATAGGATGTTCGGATTTATTTCTTCTTATCCCCGGGGGGTTCCATTTCAACCCACAGTGATATCTTTCTGGATCTGGTCTGCGGCTAGGCTAGGCTAGACGGTCTTGACACGACACTACTGCTTCTCGTATGTTTTCTTAACAACTTCGATACTTATTCCCCCACTTTGGTCCTTCATGTAGGAAACTAGTAATTCACTTTCTAATATTACCCCGGTGGTCAAGCTTTGATGTTCTGTCCTTGCTGCGTGCAAACTCTTGTCTGATTTAGTGCTTTATGCATCTGCTCATGTGGATTCTCATGTAGGTGAATTCGTACATTTTGTGAGTGATGTGCTACCATGGCTCCCTCCGCTCCACAGCCGTGGTGACGCCTGCACCTCCCAAACCAAGACTTAATCACCACCTCACCACACCATGTATTCCTACTCACCTCGGTTACCTTGTCCATGCTATACATGTCATTCATGCATGTTCTGCACGTACACGTCGATTGCTCCGAGGCAACCCAAGCAACCATGAAATCATTATTCGCCAGCCTATCACCTCCTCCCACGCCGCCAGTCTCCGCGGTCACGGCCACGTTTTCAAGCATGCCAAGGCCTCTGTGGGTGTGCTTTAGGCATCAGCAAGTCGGCGAGCTGGGGCGGAATTGACGCAGGACCGCCACTGCCTTATACTTCACACCTCTATGGCCAAGCACAAGTAGCCATACCTGGCCATACGGATGACCCAAAAGGTCGAATGAAGCCTGCCATCTGCGGTTGCCGACAGACGTTTGATGGAGATAGGCGCATATGCAGTCAGCTTCAGGTCCTCACGCCACGATGCTTTTACTCGAAGCGCGTTTTCCCGCATCGGTGAAGGGCTGCACGACATACCGCCGGCTCGTAGCGAGCCGTGGTGTACTCTCCCGTTTCTCATGGGTGATTCTGAGGTCGAGTAGTATTGCTGGACAAACGATGGGCTGGCTCGACCAATATCATGGAGATGAAAGACACGTCTCCCATGACGAACGACGTCTAACTCCAGATTCTTTTAATTTCCCACGGGAGCTTCTGAACCCGGCCTATATGCGACGAAGTGGTGCGGACGGCACTGTCGACTACCCCCGTGTTTCTTTGCCATAAGGTACTGATCACTACTCTACCCACCAATGGCGCTCTCCGTAGAACATGGCCTATGCTGAAAATCACCACATCGGTAAGCTCTTGCAGCATCGGTCGGCCCGCCAAATCACATTGTACCAGCCCTGGTTTCTTGGCCCACATTGGACGGCTCTCTGCATCAGCATCTTGAAGCTTTTTCCAAGCAGTTATTTTTGAAGCGGCAAATATGCCGGTATGCCAAACTCTTTCGCAAGCCTCATGTTCTTGCATGGTCATGCCTCATTGTCGAGTCGTTCGCTTCCCTATTGAGGGCGGGGCGGGGGGAAGGAATTCAAACAGACCCCATCCAGCCAGGCTAACTCTGCAGAAGAAGAAGAGCAAGCTTCCCAGGATTCGCACGTTTTGAGTTGTTCAATCAACGCACATTCTGAGTTGTTCAATCAACGCACATTCTGAGTTGTTCAATCAACGCACATTCTGAGTCGTTCGATCAACGCACATTCTGAGTCGTTCGATCAACGCACGTTGTCCAGTGATGTGCCCTTCACTAACTCGTATCGACGGAAAAAGGCGCAAAGGATGGGCACTCGAACAGAGGTGGTGAGTTAGCCGATGCGTGTTATGGTGTATGGATGATATGTACGAACAAACTTGAGTTTGTCGATCGGGAAGGCGTGGCCGGCGCGCATGCATGGCGCGTACCTCCCCCACTTCTCTTCTCAACGGTCCCACTTCGCATCCTGATCCGGCTCTAAGGCAAACATATATGATGCTAGGTACCGCGCACTGCGCGGCTGTCTTTAATAATTGCGGAGGTGATGGAATGACTCGACTGAATTGCCTGGGACCGAGGCCGTGGGATCCCGCGCGCCAACGTCTCATTTGCCTATCAGGTGCCGCCAAGGACTCGAACTTCAATCGTGTCTCGAGACCACGGTTTCTAGGCTGTGCAGACTAAGCCCACAATGACATGTGCACATTTTTTTGGGCTGCAATCTTGCATCACCGCCGAGGATGCGTTTGTCAAAATGGCCAGCTTCGACAGTCGACTTCACTATCGGCTAGGTACGTACTGCACACTTCTGCGCGGTCGTCAGGAACCAAAGGCTAGGCCTACGCTCGGATGGGGAAAGCAGAGCCTCTGCTAGTCCACTTGCAGTAATCCACGATACATGATCGAATCACCGTTGACACCATCTCATGCAGGCCGAGACCCACTGGTGCGGTTCGGGAATGCCCAGGTGATGCATATGTGGTCTCACGAGGCATCCGCTTGTAGCGCCCGTCAGCAACCCACCTTCAGAGTTTTCAACAAGATCCTTTAGCGGTCTATGGGCTGGCTGACGAGCGCTCGCCGCGAGCTGAAGTCATACTTACGTGGACGTGGGCGGGTTATTGCTGATGCCGCGTTTAAGCACTTCCTGCATGCGAGCCGCGTAGAGCGCGATACGCAGCCGCATTGGGAAATACCATGTCCAAGGTTCATTGGACAAGTGATGGTCTTAGCCTCTTTGAACTACATTACTCGCTACAGCAAACAAGTAGCCTACAAACGTCGGCTGGCTTGAATAATGGCACACCCCTTTCCATTTGACGGGCATGCAGGCACCATCACTTACCAAATAATACGGCATGATCTCACCACCATCAGTGACTGCATGCAGCTGGAGGGCAACTTCTTTCCTTGAACAAAAGTGGACGCGCTCATAGATAAGTCTAGACTCGCCAATCGGATTGCAGATCGGCTGGGGAAGTGAATGTATCCCTGCACGCTAGGCCAGCCGCTTACCTCTTGCCGAGTTTAAACGCTCCTTGGACTGAGTTGACTTCAGCGGCGGAAGCAGGGGAAGGGGTTCCCCGTAGCTGCCTGGCTAACCCTCACTCGAATGTACCACTATGGCCGCCTTTCCATTTCATGCTCGCGACTACGGCGGCGGAGCTAGTAAATTGGACCCTCTGACAGCTCGTCATCACACAACATGTTTCCTGGCGCAGTTATGGCGGGTACCACTTTGCCATCACTGGGTGCATTTAGTTCGATGGCCTCTCATTAGTGGAAATCTTCAGTTGTACGACTTTTTGCTTCCTTACCACTCCGTTGGTGAAGTCGCACAGCTACTTTTTTACTCCCGTTATCACGTCAAACACAGGATACTAAAGGATCCATATATCTGCTGCGACGTGTAACACCAACCCTTCACATTGCTTGCAGCCATTTACTACGGTCGTGTGCTCCTGCCCGCATATCCTCCTCCGTTCTTGCTTCATCGCTCTTCTCCTCCTTCTTCTTTACAATCAAGCCATATACCCTTCAGTGCCGAGCCTCTTCTTCCTCACGAGTAAAGCTGCCTAGTAGCAGTTATGGACAGACCACAAGTGTCGATACCACCAGTGAGCACCCCAAGTTCCGCGCATACTACACATACTAATACGCAAACGCTAGGCCGCGACTATCCTCGGTGTAAGTCAATCGGTCCTACACGTCGAGTCATGATACTAACGTGCATTCCGAATGCTAGACCCTTGGAACTGGTGAGTGCCCTGCCCTAGGTCCTTGAAACTAGTGCCCTGCTAACATCAATGCAGTGTAAGAAACCCATATAACATTGGGTGAAAGAGGATCGCTAACGAGTGTTCCTGTTCAGCTGTTGGTGTGTACAGGTACGTTTTTCGCTTGGTTCGTCTATACACGATTTACTAACAACCGACAGATCATCCCACAGTAAGCTTCATGGCTCATTGGTTACGACGGTGACTGATCCAATCCAGAATATGGCACAATTGGCGGCGGAAGAGCACAGAAGGCTTGCCGGGCACAATGCTGATCCTCTGGTCGATATGTAAGAAGCCTCTGAATCAAGGCGAGCATTGGGAGCATTGGGACTGACAACAGCAGGCGGCGTGCCATTCGGCGTATATGCGGTAGTTCAGGTAAGAACCTTGTCAACGCTTCTGAAGCCCCTACTAAAGCTTTCCAGAACTTCAACTTCGCGCTCAAGTTCCAACCGCAGGCCTTTGCTGGTCTCACGCTCATTGCCTGGGGCCAGACACTATACTACCACAAGTCAGTCGCGACAACCGGGTCCTTGCATGGTATGCTAACGGCTAGCAGTAAATGGCGAGCATGGACGGCTGCCGTTGCAACGATTGTGCTCGCCGGCAGCTTCGGAATAATGGAGATGATACTCATTCTGACCCTTCGCGTAAGCCGCGGGAAACGATGCCCCCTAAGAGTTGATGAAGACTGACAATAAGTGTGCAGGGACCGTATAGCAGAGGCGTCGGGTGGCCCATGATGCTCATGGCGATATCCGCTTCCGTCATCCAAGTCATCGGCCTCATTCCTCCATATTTTGAGCTGGCGAAACGGGGTGGAAGAGTAGTTGGAATTAGTGCGTTAGCGCTGCCTATTGAGTTGCAAGAGACTCACGGCTGATGATTATAAGACTTCTGGTTCCTCATCATCGACTACGCAGGCGCCTTTTTCTCGCTCATGGCCGTTGGTAAGTCCAGCACAGCCTCGGTTTTCATCGGACCTATTGCTGAACGAGGATATAGTCGCACAGCAGTGGTTCGACGCTCTCGGCTCCAGCCTGTATATCGCATGGTACGTCGCTGTCTTTCACTCTTTCCCTAAAGCAAACCTCCTTCTTCGCCATCACGCACCCACCGTGTCTACGTGTATACTGACTGTCCACAGCATGGTGCTCGAAACCGGCATATTCGCCTCCCACGCCATCTGGCTATGGCGCGTCCGATACATACGTGCCGAAGCCGCGAAAGCGGGGAAAACGTACGATGAATATGTTGCCGAGAATCCGAACAAGAAGCTATCGCACTCCGAATCTACGGATACGTTTGTTGATGTTGAACGAGGGCTTGAGAAGGCATCGGCTGCACATAACGAGAAGGTTGATGATGTGACAAAACAAGATGGTGCTGCTGTGGCGGCGAGTGAAGATACAACTGCGAATGTTGTTGTTGAGTCGACGCAGGAAACACTTGAGCATCCACCCAAGGCGGTCGTGAAGGCTAGCGGGTCTGGCTGAGCATGGCATACGTTTCCTTGTCGTGCCTTCATCTTTCAAAAAGGACAGGCTGATTCATGCTGTACGATGCGATGGTATATTTTCTCTCTCCTTCTCAGGCGATAAAAACTTTTCAGTGTTTACAAGAGTCTAGGTTGGTAAGCGAAAGGTTGTCTCCTACTTGGGGTAACAAAAGCGATACGGCTTGTGTTAACGCCGGTTATGAAAAAAAATGTATTTTTTAGTTATGGCTGATTGGTCGGTTGGTGTGTTGGCTTCGAATGCTGCTGTACGAGTGTACTAAAGTGCTTCTAAAGTGGTAGGCGTACCTAAGGTCATCAGTGCGGTAATTTACTCTAATTGCAAAACTGTAGCTTCGAGCTGCTACGACATTTCTACCATGTTTTGAAAATCACTGTTTCTTTGGGACAAACCTGTACATGGCCCAATCGCTGATGGAGTACGGAGTTCGATTTCCCGATGCGGTGTGTTGCTGCCTTGGCTCGTGACCGCGGGGCAACGATTCATCGTACGTCGACATCGTACGCTACGCTACCTACATGTACTCAGCGAGCGTACCTACTTCACAGTACGTATCGAAATTCTGGGCGAATGATTCTTGACAGAATCACCTCGTGCTCACTTCTCTAGCAAGACACGCCCTGTACTGTAGCGTGTCATCGTCACTGTATGCAACAAACGGCGTTCTAATCGACAAATAACGTCCAACAAACATTGTATTACAAGATCGTCGGTGTAACCCGTAAGTCGAATTAAAACACTTTAGTCCCTTCAAGATCTCCTAGCATTACTGTTGCTAATATAAATGAAATCCCCTTAGTCCGCAAACCTAAACACAGACATCATCCCCCCAGCTGCCCAACGATGTCAACACAAGAAGACAATGCACCCCTCCCCTCCCCTCCATTCTTCTCCATTCCAAATGTCAGCAACCTCCGCGATCCGGCCCTCTACCCTCCCCTCACCACCTCCTCCGGCGCCAGGCTCCGCCCACATGTGCTTTTCCGCTCCGCAGACGTCGCAAGAATCGATCTGCAGGGTTGGCAATCAATGCACGCCCTCGGCGTAGCCCACGTTTTCGACCTGCGCTCTGCAACCGAAGTTGAGAAAGGGTGGGCCGGCATCGTCGGAAAAGAGGAACAAGTAGGGGGTGAACATGGAGTACATGGGGAAAATCAGAAAGAATGGGAAATACGACCCGGCTGGCTCGAAGCCATGCAACAAGCCGGCGTCAAGAGGACCTGGACTCCTGTTTTCGCAGACTCGGATTATAGTCCCGATAGACTGGCGGAACGGTATGGAAAGTATATGGATGAAGATGCTACGGGGTTTGTGCAGGCATATACGGATATTTTGGGGAACGGAGGGGCGGCGTATCGTGAGGTGTTTTTGTATTTGGCGGGGTTGACTCCTGCCAAGGAGAAGGAGGAGGAGGGGGAGAAGATGGGCGCGCTGATTCACTGCACAGCTGGGAAAGACCGCACGGGCGTTTTTTTCGCCATCTTGTTTGATTTCCTGGGGGTACCGCGTGAGATGATTGCTGAAGAGTACAACCTCACGGAGCGCGGGCTGGGACATTTGCGCGAGGAGTTTATGGCGAGGTTGATGCAGAATCCGGCGTTCAAGAAGTATATACTTGCGCAGATGACTGGGAAAAGGCTATTGGTGAACGACATTGCGGAGAGTATGCGAGGTGGTGGTGGTGGTGGGCAAGGCGCCGAGGGAGAGGTGCAGGTTCCGCCCGAGATTATAGAAAAGGGACGGCAGGCTGCGCTGAGGATGATTGGGGCGACGAAGGAGAGTATGTTGAAGAGTCTGGAGATGATAGATGAGCAATTTGGGGGCGCTGAGAATTATATGCGAGAGCGGTGTGGGTTGGGTGATGAGGAGCTGAGGAGGCTGAGGGAGAATTTGGTGATGGCGTGAGGTTGAAAAGGCGGGTGTCAAAGCCTACTATGGAAGACATGACTTCAATTCGTAAACTGCAAGCGCACCAATCCTCTATATAGATCCCCCCTTGCCCTCCTGGGTATCTTATTGAACCCGATTCCATCGACTAAAAAACCCATTGTAGCCAACAAACCCGACAAACCCCGAACAACTTCCACACCAAAATCACCATGTACATCCACATAACCACCCTCATCCTCTCGATCCTCTCCTCAACCACACTATCCCGCGGCATCGACCTCACACCCTACAACCGCCGCGCTCGGGACCTCCGATACCCCGTAACCCTTATCCGCTCCCCACAGCCCAATAACCTCACCAAAGTACGTATCCAGGCTATCCAGCCCCACTACCCTCCCCATTCCTCTCCCCTCCTTCTAGCCCTGCAGAAACTAACTCTAGTGCCTACATAGATGCAACTCTGCTCGCAAGCAAACTTCAAAGGCCTGTGTTTGTACTTTAGCGTTGGATTAGGGCAGTGTGTAGGTCTAGACAAATCGCTGAATGACATCAGGCCGAGGGCTAGGTATAAGAAAATAACTAAAAACTGACAGGGTTGCACAGGAATGGCATGGCTCCAGCATCATTCCGGATCTTGAACAACAACACAATGGTCTAGTGCAGAGTTTATATGTACATGTTTGTGTTCTAACACGTTAGTAGGTTTGGACAAGTCGGACAAGCAGCACACGAGCGCTGGAGAGGGGGTTAATGCCATGCTGACTTTGACGGGACTTGACACTCATGGCTTGGGTATGTTGTTGTTTTCATTTCTTTTCCCCTCCTGAGATCGTTAACTTGGGTACGTACTGGTTTGCCTCTGCACAGAATGCGTTGCCCGCTGGAACCAAACCCTAAGCCATAAGAACTCGCCTATTAAGGGGTATAACCCTCACCATCCCTTGTACGTCCAGAGACTCTTCCCTTTTGAAAACCAACTCCCTTTATACCAGTAGGGGCTACTGCCCCTCTTGTCCTACCATAGTCTCACTCATATAGGACGTTAAGAATTGTCAGACAGGGTGCTCTATGGTGCTTCATGACCTTCTGTATGTTTGTGCCCGAGGTATGTTTGCTGCCTACAGTATGTTTGCTGCCTACAGTATGTTTGCTGCCTCAGATATGTTTGCTATCTACGGTGCTTCACGACCTTCTATATGTTTGTGCCCAAGCGGATAATAGAGGTCTCATTTACATAGTCAATACATCACACTTTTTCCTCATGTTCTCGACTTGGTCCCATTGACAAAAATACATGCATACATACACACATAGAACTCACCTATGGGCATCGCCGCTGCGAATTCTACACTGCGGAGGCCGAAGCAGTTTGCTGGTTGAGCGGTAAGGAGAAGGGGGAGGGGAGAGCGATTGCTGGCGGTCGTTTCGTTGGTAGGGCACTTGAGTTTGGTAGATTTGGGAAATTTGACATCTGCATGTTTAGCTCCGGCATTGCTTTTACACACGCACCCAGTCTTTCAATGTTGCAACTACCTAGCCAAACCACAACGAGGTATCAACCTCTAGCATAGAACCTCAGCCGCGAGGAGTTGCCAGGCTTGACAGCCGGCGAGGTTGGAGGATTATGATGACTGAATTTTTGGTGTTGAAGGAGAGGTGAGGAGTGGGGGTAGCAGACGCAGGAGAAAAGTAGTGAATGGGTCCTAGCTTGTGGTGTAGCAGAAATTTTGCGGCTCGAGTAATTCGAGCAAGGGCGTGGTATGAAAATCGAAACAAGTATGTTGAGAGCTGTTGACGGAGACTTTCACAATTGGTTTCTTGCTATTTTATTCACATTGTATTCCAACTACTGGAAAATTTCATTCTTCTCCTTCTCTCACTGCTCAAACATGTACATTTGCATGCGCAGCTCAAGCCGCCCCGTCTCCCTCCCCACTATACGATACAAAATACATTGGTCAATGAAAGACCATTGCCCATATCAGGCATGTAACAACCGAACGGAACGCCGTTGCTTGCGCATTTTCAAAAGGAGCTAGCAAAAAAACAAACAAGATGATAAACAATACACAAAAACGAACAGAGAAAAAGCAAGGTAGGTTCGACAAGCGGAGACGAGAAAGAGGACTGACACAGTAAAGATTAATTGGTAAAGGAGGAACTGGGGTATCGTGCAGAGAAAGTAGAGCAGACAAACAGGCCGCAGTATCCAAAAACATGGCTTACCGCTCCCCTTCGCTCAGCTAACAAGCAACCCTAACAAAAGCGATCCGATCCGCAGTAGGTGGATTTCTCTTTCGGAAATCTCGTCGGAGCATAAGCCTAGGTGACCCGCAAGAGATGTTCCGTGCAAAGCCGAGTGGTGCACATTTAATGTAGAGACAGCTAGGAAATGGTCGTGGCGGGGTCGTAAATGGCGAAGCAGAAGAGCCAGTCTTCTTATAACAAGATGAGATAGTTGCTGGGTGCAATACCGGTCTCGCCGTTGGGCTTCTTCGCCTGCCACCACCGCCCACTGACGTCGGAAACTTCGAGGATGTCGTGCTTCTGGAAGCTGATCTCGTTCGCATCGTCGGGGTTCGCCTCGTAGCTGTAGATGGCCTTCGCACGGTACGGGTACTCGAGGGAAGCTTCTTGCTGCGGCTCATCGGTTGTGGGCGTCGCGACGTTGTTCATTCCACCCATTCCACCAAACTGCGGGGCGGCTGAGTTGCGGCCGTTGGCGCCGGCTGGGCCTCCTGGGTAACCAGATACGGGGGAGGAAGTCTCGAAGCCGTTTAGCTGGGCAGATGTGTACATTTGCGGGGGTATGTTAGCGACCTGAGTCTCGGGACGGTTGGTATATCCGTTCGAGATGGGCCGGGACGAGCGCGAGCTCGGGTGTTCCTTGTGTAGAGCGTACGAGTCAACGAAGGCGCGGTGGCTGGCCTGCGGTTGCGACCCGTAGTAGAAGATCCACACAATCTAGAATAGCTGTCAGTGCCTCGGACGAGGAAGGCGAGTGGAGCTGACTTACCGTGACCATGGCGAGCAGGATGTAGCCAGCAGCCGCGGCCTCGAAAGGAGCCACGGGCGAGTAGACGAGCGAGTTGACGGATGAGGAAGTGAAGACCAGGCCGGCGGCAAGGAAGCCCACAATCTGCGCGAATTAGCAAGGGCAAACTTAGGGAACAGCAATGTCCTCTTACCGCGACATGGTACGTCCGCTCCGCATCCGAGGCCACTGTGACGGTGACGCCGGCAATGCAGAAGAACATGAAGACCAGCGTCCACCAGGAGAAGTTGGGGAAGCCACCGCGGAGGGCCGAGATTATGGAGCTGATAAAGGCAATCACCCAGGCAAGCTGTGCACGAGGTTAGCCATCAGCCTAGTCAGGCGCCGCGGAGTGCTACGAACCATGCCGATAGAGATGGTGGCCAGCGCAAAGGGATCCCCAACGATGCGGCCGAAGCTCAACGTCGGCTTCTGGCCGTAGCCGTGTGAGTTGTCCATTTTGCGCAGTGACGGAGAGCCCAGCGAGCCGTACGCTAGCATGTGACGGTGGGTAGGCGGGGAAAGGGGAGGTTAAGGTATAGGCGAGGTAATGAGCGTGGTTGCCCGTATGAAGGTCGGGACCGGTGCTACTATGGAAGGATGGGCGAAGGAGTGTGAATGCGCGCTGTCGATGTCCGGTCCAGCGAGGAGATCAATGTATACGGCGTTGGTGATGCGGCGAACGGTGCACAGGGCGCAAGCAAGCTGAGGTAGCGGGCGGCCGGGAACCAGCAATATATGCGGCGCTCGACGAGGTGCGACGGCGGGCGGCTGCAGGATGGGCGAGGGGGCAGCGAGAAGTGGATGTCTAGGACTCGAGGCTGTCGGGGCCCAGCGTCTGAAGAGCAAGAGATGCGACGGTTTCACCTTGGGCGCGCGCCCGCTTCTCGATTGGCCGTTCGCGACGACCAGGGCCGGGGGATTGCACGGTCCCACTTCAGCAGATTAAAATGGCACCGCCCGTCAGCCCGTGGCCCTCCGAATGGTCTGGACAGGAACACGCGCGTCTAGCGTGGTGTGTGTGTGCTGGGGAAAGGCCAACAAAGCTGTGGAAGACGGCCGTTGTTCTCCATTTTGGACGCGACCAACATAGCCCGGCAAGATGCTTGAAATAATAAATTGATGAACTACAATCGCTGGCAATTGGCTGCCGTTTGCTGTTTGCACCTCACAGCATTTACAATAAGGCCTCAAGTTCAGCCCATGTGCTTGCTGTGGCTCATTCTGGCTAGTTGGGCGTCGGAAGGGATAGCTGTAATACGACTGGGGACTCTTTTGCATCCTGAATTTTCACGTACACACACAGTTACCCCTCTCGAGAGTTGCGGCGCTTTGGCTGCTCTAGATTACTGTCATGGTACGACTGGCACAGGCACTGTCATTGTACCCGTCATATTAACCTCGTGCGCAGCATCCACGTTACCGTCGTGAAAACGAGGTGGTTCCTAGCACCGCACAGGCACGTGTCGCGTCACCAGTTTGGATGATGCGCAGTAGTTCCCAGCCAACCTCGAATCTGAGACGGCGATGAAACAGCGCGCCCACGACATGCACCGGAGTCCCTCTCTCCGCAGCCCTACAAACATTACGTCGACATCATAGTGCGCATGAAAACTAGCTGGCGCTTATCAGACTGACAAGTGCATCGACGGAAGATTCTGATACATTCTGAAGGGGACCGTTCCCGCACTATCGTTGAATGCAAATCGCATGCTTCTATGTCGGCCTTCTGATGTACTCCGTCATGAGCTAAATTCCCCTCTGCGGAGTGCATCGCACTCAGATATATGCTGCATCCGATGCCGCACTCAGAGATGTGTCGATCGCATATACTCCGCATTCAAGGCCTGTATAATACGCTATGATAGAGGCGACCTATGGTAACCTGAGGCAGCTGCCACCTGTCAGTGGTGTTGAACGGCGTGACGTCGGCAGCTCATCATGCAGGGCATGAATTCACACCTACCTGTTAGACATGCTGCGGCAGCTGGCGTCTTGAGGTCGCGTATACCAAGAACTTTGGTCTCCACACAAAGGCCCCTCGCGGGATCCGATGTCTTTTGCGACAAAGTATTCCAGATGCCGAGGATATGTCAGCCTTCAGAGCTCATCCGCGTCCTCGTCTTCTTGAGCTCCCGCTCCCGCATTGTCCTCTACGGGCTTCCGCCTGTACTCCTCCCGCACAAGCGTCCTCAGCGCCTTTGACAGTCTCTCGTTATAGTCGACCCAGCATCTTCCAGCACCGAGGAACATGACCTGCATGTATCTTTGATTCACGAGGCCGTTCCTCCTTCTCAGCTCCGAGATCTTCAATGCCTGTTGTAGTTGGCGCTCCTCCGCTTCTGCAATGCGCGGTCGTAGTATAGCGAGCTTGGTGAAGCCGTCAGTGGTGGGGATTTGCTGGTCCTCGAGTGCCTGGAGCTGTGATGCAGTGGTCGCGAAACCAGTCGCGCGCTCGACAACCAGTACGGCTTTCTGCGTCGTGTTGAGTGGAGGGCTGTCCTTGTCCAAGTCCTCCTGTGGCCTGAGGACATCTTTGTGCTTGCTCACTTTGGCGTGTTAGCTCCAGACATGTCGCGTCCTAACCTGTCTGCATACATAGATTGTTTGCTTCGTCCAGCAGCGCAGTCTTTCCCGCTAGCTGCTGCAGTGATTGCTCAATCAAGTGTATCCGATCGGGAATCGTCCGTGGCTTCTCCTTGGCCTGCTCCGGCGGTCCGCCCAGAACATATTCGAGCCGGCCTAGTCTGGACTCCAGCAATGCGAATGTGAACAAAACGGCTTCCTCGTACTCGTCCATGTCGTCGCGGGGGCTCTTTGTTCCGGGTACGCACGCGCATCGCGTCCACTGGTAATGCGGAGAGATATATTTAGTGGCTTGGCGCTCGGACCCGGAGAGATCTCACGTCAGTGCGAAGCCTCCACAACGTCGCCTTTCACGATAGCCGACACTTTGCGCATATTTTACTACCGGGCACATTCGCTGGCCCTTTCTCGACCGAATACAACTGTCGGCTTGTAAATCTCAACTCATGACTGCGTAATAACCAAAACCACGCATTCGCAACGGCAGAGCATGGCTACCTACTCGGCAATCGATCCTGAGCCAACTGAGGGAGATCCCATGTCTTCGAGCACCGGGTCGCTGAGAGGGAGACGGTTAGGAAACACCATTTTAAGGCTACAAGGTAGATGCTGACGGAAACAGGAGAGGTCGAGGCAAGCAAGATGTTGGATCTCATGGTCAGGCGACATGGATATCGAGTGTGATTAACCTGGCCAACACCAGTACGAGCTCCCACCACCGAAGAAGGGACGGAGTACTAATCATGAATAGTCCTCGGTGCTGGCCTCCTTGCCATGCCGTCCGCGCTCTCGAAAATGGGCATCTTCCTCGGCATATTCGTCATCGCATGGGCTGGTACAACAGCAGGCTTCGGCCTGTACCTACAGACTCGATGCGCACGATACATCGATCGCGGCCATGTATCCTTCGCGACACTGTCCCAGATGACATACCCGAACCTCTCCATCATCTTCGACGCGGCCATTGCTATAAAGTGCTTCGGTGTAGCAGTTAGCTATCTGATTATCATTGGGGACCTGATGCCTGGAGTCGTCCATGGATTTGCGCCGGGGGCTGGAGATGCTACTTTTCTGGTAGACAGGCAGTTCTGGATCACTGCGTTCATGTAAGATTGGGTTCAAGCTATGTGAGATGAATGGCTAACCAGTGTAGGCTTATTGTCATTCCGCTGTCATTCCTACGCCGGTTAGATTCCCTGAAGTATACCAGCGTCATTGCACTATTCTCCATCGCATACCTCGTAATTCTCATCGTAGCGCACTTCATCAAAGGCGACACCATGGCTGATCGAGGAGCCATCCGCGTCTTCCAGTGGGCGGGTCCCATCTCCGCACTCGCAGCGTTCCCAGTCATCGTCTTCGCATACACATGCCACCAGAACATGTTCTCAATCCTCAACGAGATCGCCGACAACTCTCACTTCCGGACCTCCACCGTCATTTTCGCCTCGATTGGCGGTGCATGCGCTCTCTACATCCTTACCGGCATCACTGGCTACCTCTCGTACGGCGACAAGATCCACGGCAACATCATTTCTATGTACCCGACCGCGGCCGTCAGTACTATCGGGCGCCTCGCTATTGTCATTCTTGTCATGTTCTCTTACCCACTGCAGATTCATCCCTGCCGTGCCAGCATCGACGCATGCCTGAAGTGGCGTCCCGGTCGACGGAAGCAGTCTGAGGGTAGTCCCTCCAGGAACACGTTGGTCAACAACACGCCAAAACCAGGATCGCCGCAGAGCCGCGAGATGAGCGACTTGAAGTTTGCTGTCATTTCGACTATCCTCATCATCCTCTCGTTCATTACGGCTATGACTATTTCTAGCCTGGAGAAGGTACTCGCATATGTTGGAAGCACGGGTTCAACGACGATTTCATTCATCTTACCCGGTCTATTTTATTACAAGATTTCGGATCCCGAATCGCCGCATCACCAACGGTTAGTAAAGGATGAAGACGACGAGGATGAGCATCATAGTGGAGAGGTGGAAGGCTATGTCACGAGCGAGGGGTACCTTAATCGCGACTGGCGGAGAGGTTTACTGCGGAACCTGGCGCTTGCGTTAAGCATATACGGAGTCGTGGTTATGGTAGTTTGCTTGATTACGAATACCTTTTTAGTCGCGGCGGCGCACTGAGGGGAGGGCTTATATCTGGGGGTAGATTTCCACACATGCGTTTGCATCAGCGGGGGCGTTATGCTTTTACGAAGCCTTGAAATGTTGTAGACCTTTTACCAAGTCCTTACCTTTGATAATTAGGACCACAATGACAGATTTTATACATCTTGTCCAGTATTTGTGCCCAGAATAAAACGCCGTTGTTGCAATCAGTACTGCTACAGATCTCCATAGCTACGCATTCACCTCCTCCGTCGTCGTAGTCGTCCTCCCCCCATCCTCCTTCACCAAACTCTTCGCCGCAGAATCCGCCCTAATAACCTGCCCCTGTACCTGCCCTACCCTAAACTGCGGCTCCAGTATCCCAACCATGCTCAACAGCCTCCACGCTGTATCGCTCGGCTGAGCACCCACACCGACCCAGTACCGCGCCCGGCTGATGTCGAGCTTGATGTCCTTCCACGGCCGGCCGTGCGTGTCGCCTGGCCGGGGCGCTTGCGGTTTGGGGTCGTAGGTGCCTAGGACTTCGAGGGGACGTGAGTTGCGCGCTGTTCTTGGTATGGTGTTAGCTAGGCCTTTTTATTACGGCCATGGAGCGTACCGGGCGTGTGCGACGACTATGTTGTAGAAGGGAGCGTGCTTTTTGCCGAAGCGGGCGAGTCGGATTCGGAGGACCATTGCTTTTTGCTTTGTGGCGTGGTGTGTTGTGTGGTGTTGCGACTACTGCTGGGCTGCGGTCGTGATGTTGGATGGGTGCTTGTTCCGCGGCGGGAACTTTTTGGTTTGGGGCCGAGGTTGGGCCGGGTGACGGGTGGGCACGTGCGGAACTTACTTTATGTGTTCAAGATGAAGAGATGCTGGACATTTATTCGAGTAGACTAAAGGGAACTCGATATAACGAAAGTCTCGTAGCACGATCACATGAAAAACCGAGCATAATGTGTTTGTGGTAACCTTAGGTACCCTGTCAGAGCAGTGATGTAATCGCAACACCATCTGCTTCACTTGAAGAACCTCAACCATCGCTTCTTACTTTCACACAATTTGCATACCTCTAAACGCGAGAAATGGCTCTTCGGGTTCGTAGTCAATGTGATGACGTTTAAAATCCCGCTAATGCTTTCAATGTAGACTCTCTCCGCCAAAAGTGCAGCGGCGCTCGATCAAGAGCTCATGTCATCAGGCGCATTCTCCATTGATCAGTTGATGGAGCTGGCTGGTCTTTCGGTCTCACAAGCAGGTGTTTTAAAATCATGCCAGTGCTCTCCTCGACATGTACTAACAGTTCAAAGTTTTCAAACTCCAACCTCTCAGTAAGGGCAAACGGATACTCGTAGCCTGTGGGCCAGGTAACAACGGTGGCGATGGTCTCGTTGCTGCGCGGCATCTCTTCCACTACGGCTACCAGCCCACTATTTACTACCCGAAGCAGAGCAAGAACGAGCTATACCAGGTATGCAACTTTGTGGGTGTTGAGAGAGTCACGGAACTTATAATTCACAGCGTCTGAAGAAGCAACTCGAAGATCTCAAGGTGCCTTTCACTGAGGACTTCACTGGAGCAATGAAGCAGACTGATCACATCGTGGACGCAATATTCGGCTTCAGCTTCTCTGGCGAAGTGCGCGAGCCCTTCCCGAAAGTAATTGAGGCTCTGGCATCTACATCCATCCCTGTTCTCGCAGTCGATGCGCCGTCATCATGGGATATCGAGGATGGCCCACGAGACTCGGGACCAGGCAAGGGGTTCATGCCGCCGGCACTCATCAGCTTGACAGCACCCAAGCCGCTCGTCAAGCAGTTCAAGGGTCGACACTTTCTTGGTGGACGTTTCTTGAGCGCTGAGATGGCAGAGAAATACAAGCTTGATATTCCAAAGTATGAAGGTCTGGACCAGGTTGTGGAGGTGTCAGTCGAAGGTGAAAAGCTCTGAAGCAAGCAACATGACATTATCAATCTGAAGAATTTTGACCATCACGATGCATTCTTGGAGTTGTTCGGCTGGCTACCTGCTTGTTGTGACTAGCGTGGTTCCCCCGCAGAGCCGCGGTACGGTTAACAGCGGTCTTGCAATGTCACCCGAACTTCCATCTTCTACCCCAACTTCGGCAAACAACCACATTTACTTTTGCTTGAGCCGCAAACCCACTGATACTAGAGCTTGTCGTGTCTTTCTCTTCTAGCTTTGAGCATTGACATAGCCTCTCATCGGCGACGAACTACCGCTTCTTTATATATATACGTCGAAATCCAGCGCAACAAGATACATTACTCGCACAATTTGCAGCAACCTCAAGCATTCATAGTGAGAGGGACAGCTAAAATACAGAAAGTACATCATGGTCCCGAGAGCCCCTTCACGGGAAGCCTTGGCATTGCTCAAGCACTCGGTTCGACCCTCAATAGCTGTTCGGTCGCAAGCTCAATGCCGTCTCCTCTCGTCCAGCTCTCGCGCTACAATACGTCCACACACGCAATCTCGAGCTCCCCAGCAAATTGTGCGAACCGCCGCTACGTTTACACACTCGCACCACGCTGAAGCCGTCTCGATCATCCCTACCGCCGTCGATACTAGCAATGCGGACTTCAAGGAAAACAAGCGCCAGATGGACGAAGCCACGGAGAACTTGGTCAACCTGCACACTAAGATTGCCCAAGGTGGACCGCAGAAAGCAAGGGACAAGCACATTCAGCGAGGCAAGATGTTGGTCCGGGACAGGATCACAGCTTTGATTGACCCGGGGACACCGTTCCTCGAATTGAGTCAAATGGCGGGCTACGACATGTATGGTGAAGATGACGTTCCTGCAGGTGGCATTGTCACAGGAATTGGTACCGTCAACGGCGTGCAGTGCATGGTTGTGGCGAACGACGCTACGGTCAAGGGAGGCACATACTACCCAGTCACTGTGAAGAAGCATCTGCGAGCTCAAACTATTGCGCAAGAGAATCGCCTACCATGCATCTACCTGGTCGACTCTGGAGGTGCCAACCTGCCGAACCAGGCAGACGTGTTTCCCGATGTCAACCACTTTGGCCGCATCTTCTACAACCAAGCGCGCATGTCGAGCATGGGCATTCCACAACTCAGTGTAGTCATGGGACCTTGTACGGCGGGTGGTGCGTATGTGCCCAGCATGAGTGATGAGAATATCATCGTCGAGAACCAGGGACACATCTTCCTCGCTGGCCCACCACTAGTCAAGGCAGCAACGGGTGAGGTCGTCTCAGCAGAAGATCTCGGTGGCGGCAAGCTTCACACTGAGGTCTCTGGAGTTACGGACTACCTCGCAGTTGACGACGCGCATGCACTGGTTCTTGCGCGAAGGAGCGTGGGCAATCTCAACTGGCACCGCAATCAAACCGTCTCTCCACAACCCAGCTTCCAGGAGCCGCTCTACGATCCCCAGGAGCTCTCAGGTATTGCGGGAACTAATCTACGCCGGCAGATACCCATCCACGAAGTCATCGCACGCATCGTCGATGGGTCGTCCTTCGATGAGTTCAAGCCCCTATACGGCTCAACGCTGGTGACTGGCTTCGCGAAGATCTACGGACACCCTGTTGGTATCGTCGCAAACAACGGTATCCTCTTCAGCGAAAGCTCCTTGAAGGGCGCGCATTTCGTCCAGCTATGCGGGAAGCGACACATCCCGCTCATCTTCCTGCAGAATATCTCTGGCTTCATGGTCGGTCAGGATGCCGAGAAGGGCGGTATTGCGAAGAATGGCGCCAAGCTCGTGACAGCTGTCAGCTGTGTTGACGTGCCCAAGTTCACGGTCGTTGTTGGATCAAGTGCAGGGGCTGGCAATTATGGCATGTGGTGAGTCCTCATATCTCTTCCCTTCCGTATACATCATTACTGACGCATCTCCGTAGTGGCCGCGCATACTCCCCGCGCCTCCTTTTCACCTGGCCCAATGCGAAGACATCTGTCATGGGCGCTGAGCAGCTCGCATCTGTTATGGAAGCTGTCGGCAAGAAGGTAGACCCCGAGTTGAAAGCTAGGATCGAGCATGAGAGCGAGGCAACATTTGGGTCTGCAAGGTTATGGGACGATGGCATTATTCCTCCTGAGCACACGCGTAGGGTTCTTGGCATGGGGCTGCAGATGGCATGCGGTGGGCAGAACAAGGGCGTTGAGAAGGAGAGTACATGGGGCGTATTTAGGATGTAGAAAAGCTTCATGATACAGCGTTTGGACAAGTATTTCTCATGCTGTTTCCATCAAGTGCTGCAATCGTTCGCCATATTGCATCAAATTGAGCTTGACGTCGTCTTGGAGCTTCGCGTGGGAGATGAAGATCGATGGCTATGGTATATTAATAGATTCCCGTTTCCGCCCTAAATCTTGGCACCGCACCCTAAGATAGCGGATACCCCTTAAGCACGCCGCAAGCTTCCTTGGAGAACGCTTGCGCGGTAGCGTAGTGAAGCAATTCCAACGTCCAAAAAATCCCTCTTTTCCTCTTTATCCACAAACCTGGTAATTGTGAAGCGAAGATTACACATGCAGGAACACCGGCTAAGACACGGCAACTACCCGACAAGGACGCGCTGCGCCCACCTTTCTGCCCCGCCTTTGTTCAGATTCCCTCAGGCCTACCTTTCCGTTTGTTCCGTTTGTTCATCAGGCGGACCCAGCAAACAAACATCGTGGTCTGTAAATTAGGATCAACTTGAAATGGTGCTGACGCGCAAGCTACAGCCCGTGGCAATTGCTCTGTCTCCCAGTTTCTCGTATGGCTTACTCACTTGGGCTATCTTAGCATGCTGGGAAGGATGGTTATATATTGGGTTGCTGACAAGGTGATACAACGGGTTGGTACGAGTTAGAGTTGTTCATTCTGCGTCGCACAGCCTACCATAGTGAGCGGCCGCCTAACCAACGACCTTCGCCGCATTCGTTACTTGCTGCGTTCCTCATCAGGTGCACAGCGACGATCACCTCCACTCTGTCACCGTTTTAACGCCCTTCCCAATCACGCTCGCTTTCTCTTTACACTCCTCTCGTCTTCGTCGTCGGTTGCCACTTTGTTTGTTTGCTCCTGCTCGGCCTGATCGCGCTTGCGGGGTCACCACTCGTTACTACAGACGGAGGCGCATATACATGTCGAGCTCGCAATGAGGTTCTTCAGCCCTGCACAAGCGCTAGCAGCGCTCAGTCTGCTGTCAAAAGGCGTCGTGCGACCGCATGTTGAAGCTCTAATACTGGATCCTACGTCGGATGGTGGGTGAAGTTCTTTCTCGCTGTGTGCGCGCTCCCCAATGCTGACGCGCCGCCGCAGCCTCAATTAAAGATGTCGCGAGCCAAGTCGCGAAACAGCTCGTCGCACAGTATGCGAAGATCGACAGCACGGGCACTACTATCCTCGGTGGCTATCCGGGTATTTTGTATCCGCCGTATTACTGGTGGCAGGCGGGTGCCATGTTCGGCACACTGCTGGACTACTGGCACTACACGGGCGACGACCAGTACAATGATTTGGTCCGCGATGGCTTGATCCACCAGTTTGGCGACCATCTTGACTTGGTATGTTCTCCGCCTGCGACAATCCGGGCTCATATAGGGACTGGATTGTGGGCTAACCCGCTGCAGATGCCCGCCAACCAGTCGAAGAACGAAGGAAACGACGATCAGGTCTTCTGGGCCTTCTCCATGATTGCCGCGGCCGAGTACGGGCTCAAGGACCCTCCCGCCGACCAGCCCGGCTGGCTCGCCATGACACAGTCCGTCTTCAACCAGTTCGTAGGCCGCTACAACAAAGAAATCAAGGATGGTACCTGTGGCGGGGGTATGCGCTGGCAAATACAATACTGGCTCAATGGCTGGACTTACAAGAACACGGCTTCAAACGGAGGACTCTTCCATCTGGGCGCGCGACTGGCCATGTACACCGGGAACAATACGTATGCCATGTGGGCGGAGAAGGCCTTCGACTGGATGTCTGAGAGTCCCCTGCTGCCAGGCGACGGCCAGGTTTTCGACGGAACGAGCATTGAAACGAAACCGCCATGCAAGGATGCCGACCGGACACCCTGGACGTACAACTACGGTATCATGATAGCTGGAGCCGCATATGTAAGAAATACCTCCCGCAGAACTACACATCTGAAAACTAACAACCACAGATGTACAACCACACCAACGGCGGCGAAAAATGGAAGACCGCCCTCACCAACTTCATCAACAAAACCTCTATCTTCTTTCCCGAAGACAAGGGCGGAGTCATGGTAGAAATCTGCGAGGGCCAGGCGAAGGTAGTCTGCAACGCCGATCAAGAGAGCTTCAAAGCCTACCTAGCCCGCTGGCTCGGTGTCACTGTCCAAATGGCGCCATACACCCGCGACATGATTATGCCGCGCCTCCAGAAGTCGGCCGTAGCAGCAGCGCAAACATGCGAAGGACCATCGCAAAACGACGGTGGGCCCCACCAATGCGCTATAAATTGGTGGTCCACGGGCTTCACTGGGGCTGGTGTAGGCGGTGTTGGACCACAGATGACGGCCCTGAACGTCATCAGCGTTCTCAACGTAGACCGCGTAGCGGCGCCTTATTCCAACAAGACTGGAGGAACTAGTAAGGGTGATCCCTCGCTGGGTTCGGGTAGCGGTGATGATCAGCTACCGAAGTTTGAGAAGGATATCACGACGGCGGATCAGGCGGGCGCGGCTATTGTCACGATTATGGTGGTTGCGCTCTTTCTTTCTTGTGCGTGGTGGATGCTGAGTTGATTCTCTTGGGAGATTGTTTCATTCTATGATGAGCTGGAATAGCCCATTGTCTTCACAGTGGTAATCGTTTTGGGGCCTGTGCATCATGGCGTTGTGGGATTTTGGCTAGGGCCGTTGGGCATACTCATGCCATCTGCAGAGCAGAGTTCATGTATAGGATTCTCGAATGATATATGTTTTTTTTTACCACTCCATGTTACTCTGCTAACAACGGTAGATGGTCACCTGCGAAAAGTATGCATTTAGGAAGATTTACTACGTACTTGTAAATAAAAGGCCCGAGCTCCCAGCGTTTGCCTAAGCTAACTAGAAAACCGCCAGGTGAATGGGCTTTGAGTATGGAGTACGCGATTTACTCTAACAGTGTCGCCTTTTGTACTAATCACTCCCGCGCGTCCTCTTCCCTCGCGCATCCTAAGTGCTCTCTTTAGCTTCACTTCATCACTGCTTGCTTCCACCTCACTCTCAACCCAACCTTCTCAACCCGACACACTCAACCTGACGCACTCGACCTGACGCACTCAACCTGACACACTCACATTCAGTGCGTGACCAAACGCCTCAACATGGCGGCCAACTCCACGACGGACGATTTCTTCAAGGGCCTCAAGTCGTAAGTGACTATTCTTTTCAACATGATACACTATTACAATTTGGTAACCACCTGTGACAGTCTCCTTGATAGCGGAAAATACTCTGACTTCATCATCACCTGCCACGGCAAGACCTGGAATGTGCACAAGGCCATTGTGTGCTCTCAGTCGGACCCGCTCGAAGCTGCAAGTCGATTTGGCAAGGTATGTTGTGCGTTTGGGTTTATTGTCCGGGATTTCGTCTAACGTCATAACAGGAAGCGATCGAAGACAAGATCGACTTGCCAGAAGATGACCCCGAGATCGTAGCCCACATGCTGCGCTTCATGTACGAGCGCGACTATCGTCTACCATCCGAGGACGTGCCTGGGCCCCATTGGACTCGACTCGTGTGGTCTAGAACGGATGCCGCTATAGAAAAGAAGGAGGTTCGAATAATAGAGAACTTCCTATGGGAATGGGTCACACCAACCTACCTTCTCGAAGCACATCCAGAGCGGAAGCAGGCATGTTAAGGGTATTTGCAATCACCATATCATAGCTAATAGTCGTAGACATCGAACGGAAAAGTACTCCAGATGAGATACGGCAGTTTGAGATTTCACGAGTTCGCCGAGCAAATCGAAGCAATTCACAACGACAAGCAGAAAGCGCAGTGGCCAGTGTGCGCTCACGACCTCAGTACCCACGCCAAGCTCTACTCCATCGCCGAAAAATACTTCGTCAAGGGCCTCAAAGTTACCGTACGCGAGAAGTTCAAGGCATGCCTAAACTCCTCTTTTGCGGGCAAAACCTTCTACCACGCTGCCGAGATTGTCTTCAGCACTACGTCAGACACGGATACGGGACTTCGAGAGCTCGTCGCTAAGCGCGTGTTCGAGGAAAAAGAGAAGTATGGATTAGACGCGAACGAGGACCTGAATGAGGCGCTGAAGGCGATCCCAGATCTCGCGTATTGGGTTATGCGCTATGAAGCGTCGCAGTGTCAGGTTGCACCCCGGGTGACACGCTCCTGAGGTTGGTGTACGCTTCTCCACTTCCTCCGAGGGTCTCTCTGTCTTCGTCCGAGGAAATCAGGGACAGATGAGGTGGTTCATGCTGTGGCCTTTGGCGGTCGCTGCTCACCGCCGATCTAATACGAGGTAGGTACAATGCTGAGGAAACGTGGCTATGAAGCTTAGTAGCGAGCCCGGAGCTGCAGTGGAATCATTTCATCACAATAATAGTAACAAACATTTAAACAGACAGTAGTGGTTTTGTTCCTGATGGCGAGTTTAGTTCGTCACGTGTACACGCGTTGGAACCACTCTTGATTTCGCATCGCGCCCCCTCTTTTATCGTTTCCCCCCCAATACGTGTTCTTAAAGTTCGCTCTTGCTCAATCTTCTTCGAAGTTCCTTCCTCTTCCAATCTCTCTGCAACACCGGTCACATTTCATTTACCGATTTACGCTCGAACTCCCTTTGAGGCTGTCACTCGCTGCAGCATTAGTCTTCTTCTCATATACCCACTCTCGAGCTTACTCAATAGCTCTCCCGCAGCAATTTCGGAAACTCAAGATATGAAGCTATGCGGTATGTGCTACCAGTACGGCAAGTTGAGGTGCGCCGGCTGCAGCGCGATGCTCTACCCGCTCCAAAGCCTGCCAGCAGATGGATTGGCCTGTCCACAAGCGTAAGTGAAATCTATGTGTAAACTGCATGCGGGACATGAATTGAATTCGCACCTACGTATCTAGTCATCTGCAAGACCTTCAAGTCTCACCTGAGCTCTCGCCCGAGCCCAGCTCACCACAGCGCCATCTACTTCCCCAACACCTAAACAAAGCCACGCTTCATCTGGGTAGAATTCACAGCCAACGAGATGAGTCCCAAAGTCAAGGAGACGCAGAAGTTTGTTTTAGAGTCTGACAGATCCAGAGGCCAAGGAGTTTCTGAGATGTCTCACAACTGTGTGTTGAATCATCGCCACATCGAGCCTCAGCATCTTATACTGTCGCTCAAGACAGATCTTCAAGCTCTCATCTAATCTTCACATGGTAAAATGAACCAGAGCTTGCTGGAGATTGATCCTGAGCTCGCCAAGATGTTCTGGGGTTCCGCCATCGTTTGGGCAGGTTACTGCGCGGAAGACATTCTCAAGACTGCGGACCTCAACCTCAGACCGGCCGATCTTCGTCATGCCGTCAATGAGATGAAGGTGACATACTGCAAAGTGGTCGACAGCGTCACAGATGTCGTGACGAGAGCAACGGTCGATCCGGTTCTAACTGTACGGCTTAACTGCAAGGGTGACAACGTAGTCATAGAGAAGCCTACACATCGACGCCAGATTGAGAAACATAGCATTCTTGACCGTCAATCTGAGATCTCCACGCCAATTGCGGACAAACTCGGTCTTCCGCTGATCGTCTTGAAGGAGCGCCCAGGGCTTTCATGGCGCGACCGCCATTTCGACGTTTATATGGTCAGTAACACCCGATACGAATACGAACTGCATACGAGAAAAACACTGACTTCTTTCCCATTCCAGGAAAACTGTTCCGCTGCAATTCTCAATCCGCCACATCAGCCTAGCCATACAGGTACTCTGCTGATAGTCCGCAAGGATGGAAAGCCGCTACATCCGACACACCTGCTAGCTCTCACCATCTACACTGGTGAAAGGCTTAAGGATTCTTATCTTTTGAGGAACGCCTATGTCACAGCGAGCATGCTGAATCCCAGTCGACTCAATCAGGTATCCAAAGAGGATTTCCAGCGCTGGTACTATGGCGAGTGGATGACGTACCTACTCGGCGACAGGTCCGCTCCGTCTCCTTTCGACATCGATGGCTATAACGGCCCTGTCAAGGACATCAATATCAGGTGTGAGGAGAATGGATGGTACCCTGGTGATCGAGCATTCCTGAAGCGATGGGAGAATCGGCAAGGTATGGTGCACAGGATGGCATAGAAAGTATGATGGTCGATGTTATTCGTCTTTGGCTGGTTTCTTCTCTCACATGTATAATCTGGATGTTCCTTTTCACTTCTACTCCAACATCTAAGGAGCTACTAGAAATTCCGACCGCAACGTACGTTAGCCTAAAGGAAGTCGCGATGTATCCCACCCACGAATTCCGGACGCGTGTACCTATCTCCCAATCACATAAACAGGTTCTTCTTAGGACATACACAGTCGTGATTACTGTGAAACCCCAGGCCTGGCAACTCTGCTGACTAGTTATACATCGTACGGCGAGGAGAGCGCCCCAAGCTCAGGCCGCAAATCCTTGTGCTTCTCGACTTATTCTCCATATCACCGCAAGAAATCCACTTTTGAAAGAAGCCCCAGATACGCAATGTCCTGCGTTAACACCTCCTGCTCGACCGTCTCCCCCATGTTGGACACCACATAGCCCGCCAACGCCTCAACGTAAGCAATCAGCAGCGACTTCTTGTCCCCGCGAATGATGAAGAAAGAGCTGTGGCCCTCGAAAGTATTCTCAGACCTTTCCTCCGTACCAGAGGTAGACACTAGCGTTTGGGAGCAATCTGCTGTTAGCCAGCCGTACCCTGAATTGTGGTGAGCAGACAACTCGCTGAAGCGCTGCTTTCTCCATCTCAAGGCTTCGCTCTATTCCCCAAGAATATACGGCAGACCAAGCTTCTTCGCGCTGGGAGGTGACTTTTCGGAGGCAGAGGCAAACATACCAACACCGGCTGCCGTTTGCTCGAATCCCGGGCGTTGAAAGACTACCTGATCGCCGACGCAGTCGACCCTCAAAATTCCCACCAGCTCGGCTTGCAGAAGCAACTCCAGCGATCCGATCGTAATTATGTCTGAGGTAGTCGACAACATGACGGAAGTCCACCAAGTCGAGATTAGTAGGCCTCTCGCGAACATCCCCACAACCCGCTCGAATACCAATAGCAACTGTTAGGCCGGCCGTATTCTCCGCGAGCTCTGAGCCAATTTTGGAGAAACTTTTCGGTGGTGGGCCATACGGTTCGTATCTTCCCTGACCTAAGTCTCGCATCCGGAAGCCAAGACGGATTGTCTTGTTCAGCTGACGATGAAGCATGTCGCCGGTATTGAAACCAGTGTGGCCTCGGAATTCGGTAGGGTCGGCGAGCACAGCGGGTAGTTCTGCCTTGTATTTACCGGTCTCGAGGTAGGTGACGTTTTGCCAGTAGAAGCGGGGACGAGCTTCGTTTTCGGCGAAGTAGAGGGCGCGGACGAAGAAGAGGGTGGGACGTGCGTCTTTTTGAAGGCGGCGAAGGAATTTCAGAGGGGCCTGTGGAAGGGCCAGTCGTCTTTTTGACATTCTCGTGAACAGTAGGGTGTATTGCAGCAGTTGCAGCTCTGGATACCGAGCCTGTTGCACATGGTACAGAGAGTAAAGTGTACCAGACAAACACCAATTCAAAGAATATGTGTCTCTGACCGTATGCTACAGTTACGGACCGCGGCATCTACTTCCCCGAGACAGGTTCTCAGCCGTGATTCGTCTGGTTTGTCCCCAAGCTCAATGACGACGGCGTCATGGAGATTGTCAGCAGTACCTGGCCCGAGAGCCTCACTGGCAACACTGTTCTGCACACGATCAACAGGAGCGCTATTGAACATTTTGACCGCTCGATCGTCAAGAATATCATGCTTTACACTCGAGTAGCCGAAGACGAAGATGGTTCGTGGGTTCTATTTCGCAGCAAATTCCGCGAGTTTTGTCTTATGTCTGGAGACCTTTGCATAGACTTCTGCTCCTAAAGAGTTCTGATGACTGTGCGAGGTATCCCAGGCCCATCTCAGATACCTGTTATATTGTGTCTTTGTGCCTTTTTTGTCATCTTTAGGCGCACCAATTACGGTTGGCCTGCTCAACAAAAGCTTCCAGAAGACCGACAAGGAGCTCTTGGACTCTATCGCAGCGCTCATTCTTGCCTATGGTTTCGACGAGGCGGAGCAGAAGCTCGTCGACATGGGTATGTCTGATCTACAACATATGGTGGACTTCTACAGGGTCGAGGAAGATCGCCGTGTGAGAAGCATGATCGGTTTTGGACCAGGAGAAAAGACTAAGGGACTCAGAGTGAACTGTTGGGGTGACCTAGCAGTCTTCAAAAGTTACGTTTACGAGCCGGTCGAAATCGACACATCAGACCAGGAAGGGGAAGTTGCATTGCCCATCACCTGCAAAGATCGGTATCCCGCTTGATGTCTTCCGAACTAAGCCCAGTATTATCTGGAGGGGCGGCCGCAATTTCGGGGGTCCCTACGCAAGGTACAACGACGAAGCTTACAGGCTGTCAACCTCTCACGAATATTTCGATGGCCACATCCTGCAATATCATACAAATGAAGAGCGCCACGAGCTACTCCTGGGCAAGGGGACTGTTCTTGTAACCCGTCAGGACAAGAAGCCGCTGCACCCATTGCACCTCAATGCGATGACGGAATACTTCGCGGTCAAATTTAATGGTGTGGTTGACGCCTGCATAGCTGGCGACGATCCAGCAACACTGTCTAGATACCTGGCGTCACTGTCGAAGGAGGACTTCCTACAGTCGTACGTCGAGTTCTTGGCAAAACTGAAGACGAGCCATCCGGATATCGATCTCGCCAACCTCCCGTCTCCTTACGACATCTAGCTCGAGGTGGTGGAAGGAAGCAAGATGATTTCGCTGAGATTCGCAACTGCTGGATTGTATGTAGCTAGCTCCTGAAGTAGCTCTCAATAGAAAAGCATGGCATGGAATGAGAGCCAGATGATGTGGAAACTAGCATGATATGATGGCTTGTACAGGCTTCAGTGTCATATCTTCTTGTAGGTGGCGCCGAAGCGATGATGCTGTTGTACTGGCTTTGCAAGAGAGAGCATCGTGTCCATCTGCTAATGTGATATAGCCGTCAGACAGTTTTTTTCTCTGCCCCCGTTTTTTGGCATCCTAAGAACCGAAACTGGCGAAACGACATCTGGCTACCTCGAGGTACAGGTCTTCGGCGACTGCACTGAATCCGTGGAGGAAGAAAACGAGACGGTACGTTGGGGCAGGGGGGGGGCTTGAAGCAGTCAATTGAACACGATGATGTGTACGAACCCAAATACGAGCTTTCTGAAGGTCCAAGACGAACTCGGCCGGTCATGACATGGCCCCATCCTCGTCCTGGGCATTACAAGAGACGCCAGAACCGTCGATGCCGTCCACCACAACGTGACGCCCACGGATCTCCGACACGCCGTCGATACGCTGCGATGCTACTACGACAGCATGACGCGGGACAAGGCATTCATGACGGGCAGCGAAAAGGTGCAATGCGTGCAGCTAAACTGCCACGGCGACGCCACCATCTTCGCACCAATCTACGAAGCACTGCTGCTACCGAGGACAATGTGCAGCTCGCAAAGCGAGACCAGTGCCGAACTCGCAGATCGAGTTGTGGCTATCGAGACACAAGTGTCTGTCGCGCGTCCTGGGCTGTGGAAGGATATGCTGCTGGCCGTTGCGACGAAGGAGGAATTTCTGGAGCTTTGTGCCAAGTGCGAGGAGAATATGGGTAGGGACCCACGGTGGAGACCTGAGCTGTATTATTCTGGAATGAGATGCCCGGCAATGAAAAGGGCTTATTCTACTTGGTTGGCTACATCGCACTCCTAACATCGACTTACCCACAACACCAGTTCTTACAGCTCACTCCTATGCGTAACTTCCCTTGTAACACCTGGCTCCTCCTTGCCACCTCCTTTCCCGGCCAACTTGACCGAAATACTCGGCTTGTGCACTAGCGTCTGCAGAACAACGCAGTACCGCTCTGTCAGCTTACCCAGCTTCTCTACCTCCTGCTCACTAACCTCCCTCCCATCCTCCCTCTCCCCAAACTGCACTGCAAACTCCAACCGTATCCCCGTTATACCGACGGGAGCCGTCCTATCCACGCCTAGCGTCCCTTTGAAGTCTAGATCCCCCTCTGCGGTGACGGTGCCAGAGACGATGGGTATGCCGAGGGCAGTTGCGACGGCTTTTAAGGTAACACCCGAGCAGGCTACCAGGGCGTCGAGAAGCATGTCGCCCGAGCAGAGTTCGCCAGATATCGCGGGGTCGTCGCCGCCGGCTTTTTGGTGTAGGCCTGCCACGCGGTGGGCTTCTTTCACGGCGGCTCCGTCGGAGAGTTTACATGTTATCGCGGAGGAATCATCGAGGGTGCCGGTGGATTTGAGGGTTACGACGGCGGAGGACGGGTTGCTGCGGTAGCCCTCTTTGATCGGGGCTTGCTTTTCGCGTAGGGCTTGGGCGGGCGTGGTCATGGCTAATGTCTGTTGGTTGGTGATTCTGATGAGCGAGGAAGTGATGTATGGTCTTCGGAATACTTGTCTGGGTATCTAGGTATCTGGATTGAGGATTAAAGTGTTGTTATTATTGGCTAGTCATCATGATGAAGTATACCCCGCAAGGGGAAGCTCCGCAGCCCCGCCTCGCCGTTGGAGCGAACGATAGAATAGGAAGGTCAGTATTGCTCCAATGCCAGACGTTACTCATGAAGGATATATTTCGGTGCAGAGTGTTAAGACGTTACGCAACGCTCAGCGGAGCAGGAGCATCAAGAGTCCCGATGAGGTGACGTCGAAAGATCTGTGCACGTCGCAAACGCGATAAGATAAGAACGGGGGCTAATAACCTCATCTTCTCCAACCTCCAACGTCGTAACGAGTCTTTTCTAGTCAAGTGTTAGCATTTGTTCTCCACGCTTCTAAACATGCATAAAAAAAAAGGACGAATTGCTCAGGTGATGTTGAGCCTAAGGAGCTAAGGCCAGTACAACAGGTTTGCGATATAGCAGAGGGATGCTTAAAGGTCTAAAAAATTACGCGCAACCGACTGCTCTCCGTGCGCCTAGTCGTCTCTTTCACGCTGATAATTGCGTTGGATATTATAGAGACCAGCTAATTATTGACAATGGCCTAGATAATTGAGAGGCAGAATACTCCGTATGCATTAAGGCTCAAGTCTGACACCTGTTTCAGCCGTGTAGCGACCGTAGGCCACGATGCCTCAGGTTAGTCTCAACAACACCACATGGAATGGGAAAAGAATTCTCCGTTTCTTGCTCGTTCCACAGACCGCGGACGTCAGAACGGTCACTGCATGATATGTAGCTCTATCCCCCATGCAGCGGGGCCGTCGAGGGCTCATCAACTGGCCCGCCAATTACTATGCTATGATCGCTCGAACGCCTGAACAATGAGCCTCCAACCCAGCGATGATTCTCTAATAAGAACTGGGTTCCCGAACTCTAGGCCACTAGTTCGCGTTCTGGTACGGGGTCGTGGTCGTCAAGGCTCCGGAAAAAGGTGTGACGCATCCTTATTGACCACCCTTAATTACAACCACATGCGTACGCAGTCGCAGCAAGCCACCGCGTGTGTTTCCACTCCACATAATATGCGGGAGCCTCCGGGTCCTGTGGCTCCGAGGGCATCAATATCGTGACGTTTCCACTCCACCTAATATGCGGGAGCCTCCGGGTCCTGTGGCTCCGAGGGCATCAACATCGTGACGTTTGCACCTCTTTAGATATGCATTACTTATCCGCCGCTACACAAGGGCTTTCAGTCGGAGTCGTGTTCGCTTTCATTCGTTTCACGTCCACGTTTATTTCTTTTCTAGCACTTTGAGAGTAGCTGCCAGCTGGACTGCGCTTTATACCGTACTTTCGTTTAGCTCAAGTTTGCAACTGGTTGACGACATACATAATGGGGCGTGGCAAGCCAATTTTCATGGTATTGAGGGTCCTGTCCCTAATCGCCGCACTGGGAGTGGTTGGATTGGGCGCGTGGAGTAAGTACTAAAGCTTGGACAATCTATCGAAGGCGTTATGACTGACAGTTTTTCGCAGCCAAGTTTATTGTTCACGATGTCGATGTCCGCGGTACTGCCATCATCGAGATGATACGGCCAGAACAAAGCAAGGAACAGTACTGGCGAGCGTACTTCACGGCCGTGCTTAACGGCGTGGTAAGACTATGGATATCGATCGCTGGTGTATGTGTCTTGCCTTCTCTAGAGAATCTTGCTAACATCCATCAGGCCGCCTTCGCTTCGCTCGCCGCCGCAATAATTGTCCTGGCAACGTTATCGACCCGCATGCATATGTCCTCGGCAGTCCTCATCCCAATCGAGTGCCTTTGCATGTGTGCCATGGCAACAACATTTGGCACTTCCCTCAGCTTTGTCCTAAGTCTGAATAGCTTCAACGAGGCCGGCCTCGGTGGAGTCACTTCCCCAGACCTTATGATGTTCGCGATGCTCGTTCCACTTAGTAAAGGATACGTCGCCGCTGCTGGCACCGGATGGTTCCTCTTCCTAGTCGCATTCATTGTAGCAACAATTGACGCGTGCAACCGTGCCCGAGAGAAGGAAAGCTGCTCCTTCGAGCCAACTGCCTCGGCCCTTGGAATGAGCCACGGATATGCCACGACGATCCCGCCTGCGATGCGCAGCAGGGTCCCGACCATGTACGATCCACTAAAGTCACTCAAGGTAGACCCCGAAAAAGCACCGAGAGTCAAGGATGAGGAGGAGAAGGACTCGATGAGTAAAAGCGGGGACCTGGGACGCGCAGACTCTGTGGTTAGTCAGGAGGGGAGGATGTCGTTTGAGTTGGAGAAGGAGAAGGAGATTCCTGCACCGCTGCCGGGAAGAGTACTGCAGATACGACCATCACGGCCATGGAGCGAGTTACCAGCGCGGAAGAAGATGGAGGATCACGTCGTGCATGCTATATAGACGTTTCGACATGCAAAACGGTTATTGATATCGAAGGCCCCCAAGGCCACACAATAAAAACCGCACATACAACAACTTGAAGGAGTTGCTACACGAAATGCGGTCATTATTCGTGGTGCTTGTTGGTGTAGTGTTCGTCATCTTAATATGCCATAGATGGATCTTGGGGAGACAAAATCACGTCCCATGTGCGACTGTGCAGACATCGGTGAAAACAAAGTCGTCATCAAACAACTCCGCACTCAAAGCATAATTAAAAAAAACCGTGATCAGCTTTAACAAGCTCAGGCGCGAACTAAACACGGCATGAGTGAAGCACGTGACCGCGTCTCTAGCGCGTTTCCCTACCTAGCGCGTTCGCCTTTGCGTCACCGTCATCGACCCCCAAACATCACACTCCCATCTCAAAGCCCCTCCGCTCACCCACAACACATTACCTATAAAATGACGGGTTCCAAGCGCGGCGGTGCTCGCGGCGGTGGCTTCAAGAAAGGCTTCGCAAAGAAACGCGCCGCATCTTCCGATGACGAAAGCGCGCCGCGAGCCGGCAAGAAAGCAAAGGGCGACGAGGAGGACGAGTCGATACCCATGGTACCAGAGCTGAAGAAGGATGACGACGGGAATGCATATATTAGCGTGCGTACTGCTACACATATGGCCAAGGTATGTTTGGTTTAGCTAACGAGAAAGTGATAGTTGAACACAAGCGGCAAGCGACGCGTCACAATCAGCGATTACCAAAAAAGCACACTTGTCAGCATCCGCGAATACTGGGTTAATAATGATGGGGAACTGAAGCCGGGGAAGAAGGTATATACATATTCATTGTCTCAAAGCTAGAATTGAGAAGCTGACAAATACAGGGTATATCGCTTACGATTGACCAATACAATACGCTGCTGGCTGCTGCACCGCTAATCGAGTCCGCACTCGCGAAGAAGGAAATAGAAGTTGTGAGGCCGGATTATGAAGCAGATCTCGGTGCAAAGGCCGAGACGGCGAAGGAGGACGACAAGGAGGTGGGAGAGCAGGAAGCTGAGGAGGTGGAACAGGTTCAGAAGGTAGAGGCCGATGAAGATGAGTAGTGAGATATTCGGAGATGAACGCCTAAAATGCCGCTTGGGTGCTTATTGTACAACATGGTTGGTAAAGGTGCAATGGGTTACGGGTAAGTCACGCCGCCCACAGGGCAGTCACATCTCAGGTAATGAGCGTACTTCGACGCGTCACACGTTCCAATATCGAAGAAAAAAACTCTTCATGTTTCAAAGGACGTAAACAAGAGCGCAAGAAGAGTTAAATGCAAAGTGTGATTAGTGTCTTGAACACGATTACGGAATGGCGAAACAGTAAACCAAGAACAAAAATGTACTCCAAGGAGGTATCCAACCCAAGACCAAAACACCAAGAACCCCATGATTATCCGCCAACACCAATCTCCGCGCTCAAAGGTTCCCACAACAAACAACGCCATTCGAATACCAACATTATACCCTTCCATCCCTATCCATGCATCCCACCAAACCCAATAACCCATCAGAAGCAGAGCCTTCTGTACTATCATCCTTCAGACCACAAGGCCAGTTCAAACCCAGGACGCAGGTCTCCCGCGTTATCACATCCACCAGCGATGCCAACTTCAAACCCTGAGGGCGAGTCAAGGCTTCAAGCTGAACAATGCGGAGCAAGAGAAAAGCAAGAGTCCATTTTAAACACCCTACCCAACGGTGCTCTCCTCCTCAGCCGCTCTCCGGAAGTAGTCCGCATCAATCTCGGACTGGTTTCCAAAGTCCGCAGTAGGCAAATCGGTACCAACACCAGAATCGCTATGCGCAGGGAAGCCGTCCTTCATCTCCTCCTTGACAGCCTCAACAGCGCGATGGATCTCGGATTGTGTTGGCAGATCAACTTCAGTCTCCGTGGTAGCCGTAGAGACCTCAGAGGGGTTGACTTCAGAAGGATTGACTTCGGAGTGGTTGAGGGTAGCAGTGGGTTCGTTGTCCTCCTCGGCGTCTGAGTGTTCGGAGTCCTCCTCGATATTTTCCTCGCCAGGGGCAGCAGAGCGAGCTGACTGGGCGCCGTATGAAGTGCGGCGGTCGTGGTCGATATCGCTACCGGTCATGTAGGATGAGCCGGAAGCGTAAGTGTATTCGCTGCCTGTACCGCCGAAGCTAGAGCGACCGTCGTAGCCAGGCGTCTCACCATCAGCATAGCTCTCAGCGTAGGAGCGACTGTCGATGCTGTAGCGGCGCTCGGTACCGGTCTGGCTCTGCGCATCTTCTTCAATGATGGAATGCGCAATGGGCTCGGTCTCGTCTTCTTCACGCAGGGCCCCGTTCTCTTTGTTAGCGATGACAACACTGGGTCGGCCGCCCCATGAGCCCTTTCGCGCGTTGTTGGATGTCTTAACGGAGTGGCTGCGCTTGAGAAAACCGATGTTCATCGCAGTATTGGTAGATGGATAAACCTGTGTTCCAGGAGGTGCGTTACCGCTGATTTGGCTGAGGGAAAGGATACGACGTTGTGCTGGGTTTGCGGACTGACCGTTGCGACGGGTTGCAGGGCGGGGCTTCAGTGCCAGAGACAAGCCGTTAGCCGCTGTGCTTGGAGGTGGCATGAGTTTGCTGTCTTCGTTTGTGACGTCTGCGCTCATACGCTTCTTGAGCTTGGATGGACTCTTTGATCCACCCTTCGCCATCATGAGAGCACGCGAGTGGTCCATGATACCGTTCAAAATGCGGCGCTCCAGTGCGTCCGCCTTGGTATCCATGAAGTGCAACTCTTCTCGTCGAATATCAAGCGCGGTGTGAAGAGATGAGACTTCGCCGGTGAGGCGGACCTTCTGGTTGGCAAGGTTCTCGCGCTCCCCTTGCAATGCAGCGACAGCAGCCAGAAGGGCGTCCTTCTCCTCCCTGAGCTCAAGCATGGTGCGCTCTTTCTCTTCCTGCAGCTCAGCCATCACACGTCCCTTCTCTTCCTGGAGCTCTTGCATCACACGCTCCTTCTCAGCCTTCATGTTCTGGATGTCCGCGTACAACTGCTCCTTCTGAGTAGCTTTTTCGGCTCGCAGACTCTCGAGATCAATCTCGAGCTGTTCCTTCTGGGTTGTCCTACGCTCAACGAGCAAGGCAAGCTCTTCAGCCTCACGTTCCTTGGATTCATTGCCATCGGTGATAAACTGAGTTTGCTTGGCGACAAATTCGCTCAGCTCAGCAGCGGTAGCCCTGACTTGACTGTGAATCTCGTCAAGTTTCTCTAGGTTGTCTGCTGCTTTGCCCGCCTCATCTGCATGTCCAAGTAGCTGATCGAGCTTCTCTTGGACAGCGGCATCGTCATACGAGCTCGATGGATCGATAGCAAGAAGTTTGTCGAGCTTCTCTTGGACAGCAGCATCGTCGTACGTGTTCGATGGTTCAATGGCAAGAATTCTGTCGAGCTTCTCCTGGATCGGCGCGTCATCGTACTTCTCTTGAGGCTCGAGAGCCGGTGCTGGGGCCGGTAGAAGCTTGGGGAGGTTTTCAAAGTGCGTTTGCAACTCCTCAGACCGAGACTTGGCCTCCTCGTTCCAGGCCCGAGCGTTCTCGTCCGCCTCTTCCTTGGTCTTTTGCGCGTGCTCGTAATGGGCCTTGACCAACGCTTCGATCTCGCGCAACGCAACCATGAACTTGGGGTGGTATTCGGTGATGTTGTCTTGAAGGTTGTTGAAGATGGTTTCAACATTCTTGATCTCGTCACGCGTATGAGAATGCTCTGTCTTATCTTCGAGCTTCTGTTCTTCGAATTTTGCGATGGTTTCAAGCTTCTGCTCTTCGAACTTTACCAGGGTCTCGTCAAACTTTGCGATGGTCTCAACCTTCTGCTCTTCGAACTTCACTAGGGTCTCGTCGATCTTGCCGAATACGGTACTCGAGTCGGTTGACAATTTCGTGGTCGCCTCTTCGAATCGTTCATTCATACCGGCAATGGATGCACCAAGGGTGTCGATGGTCAGGCGAAGCTCATCAGCCATTGTTTTGGTGCTCTCAAGGATCTTCTCTTGTTCCTCCGATTTCTCCTTCATAGTCCTGGCTTGCTCATCGGCCAGCAGCTGAGCATCATCGTACTTGGCCATGAGCGTATTGAACTTGTCCTCGAGATTCTCCGTGAAACCAGCGATGATGGCGTCCTTGACTTCGTCATGCTTTTCGAGATGCAGCGCTGACTTCTCCGCATGATCGTTCTGCAGGCCCTCGATGGATCCATGGGCACGCTCAAACTCCCGTGCGACGATCTCCATGAGTTCCTTGACGTCGGCGGTGACATTGTTCGTTCCGATGGTCTCCTCAAGTGTCTTAAACGAAACTTGCAGACCCTCGATTGGCCCACCTTCGATGAGAGTGGTCCTGATCTCATCCCTCATCCCGTCCAACGCAGTCTTGACTTCTGCAATGTTCTCAACGAAAGCCTCAGCCTCTTGACGGCGATCATCAAAGTTCTTCGCCGTCTTGGCAATGTCTGCTTCGTAGGTATCTCGCATCTTTTCATGGCTGTCGCGGAAGTCGTGAATCAAGCCTGTGAGTTGTTCGACCTCAGCCTTGGATGGGAGCTCCTCGGGATCTGGGATCTTCATATCGTCCAGTTTGACTTTCAGGTCATCCACGAGGAGAGTCACAGCGTCAATGTCTGCCTTGGTGGCCTTGGGGTTTGCTTCGTCGTCTGGATTCGCTGCTTTCATCTCGTCCAAAGCAAGCTTGATATCATCAGCGATGATCTGTACCACCGTGACATCAGCCTTCGTGGCTCCCTCTTCTTCAATCTTCTTTGCGAGAGCTTCCAAGGCATCTGATGTGGTGCGAACAACGAGCTCGACATCTTCGAGGTTCTCCTTGGTGACAGCGGTGGCGGGATCCGGCAGGACGATTTCTTCGAGCTTGGCCTTCGTGTTTGCTAGCAGAGTTTCGATTGCATCGGTGTCCTCCTTCCTGGCGAAGCCCTCCAGAATCGGCGGTGGCGTCTCACGGTCCTGCAAAACCAAGACAGCCGCTTGGACATCCTTCAAGAGCTCTTCAATAGCAACAAGATCCTCTTTCATGGCCGAGCCAGCAACTGCGATGGGTTCCGAGGCTGGTGTGTGGTTTTGCATGTTAGCATCCATGGCATCCACCTTGTCCTGGATCTGAACTAGTATGAGCTCCATTTTCGAGAAGTCGGGAAGATGTGATTCCTCCTCGCCAATGTCGCGAGTGGCAGTTTCGTCATGTTCCGGAGATACCTCCTCGACAATCTCGCGCGTGGTGGCTTGGTCATTTTCTGGATCCACGGCGAGCACAACTTCATTTCCAGTAGGGGGGAGGGCAACCTCTTCGTCGGCGTATATCTCCTGCCTCGTACCCTTGAGCATCTCAATATCTCCACGCAATCCAGCCAAGCCTTCCTTGAGCGTGTCCAGGATCTCGTAAGACACGGTCTGGTCCACGGGCTTATCGGCGAGCTTTGACACATCGGCTCGCAAGCCTTCGAGCCCGTCGTTCATGGCGTCCATGATCTCGCCAGTGGCAGACAGGTGGCGTTCGGGGCTATTGAGGCTCTTTTCCAGATGCGACCGGAGATCATCGAGACCTAATCGAACAGCCTCCAGAACTTCCTCGGTGTCGGCGCGGGAGTGTTGTCGGGTTAATCCATCGGACTGGCGCAAGTGTTCTAGCTCTCCACGGAAGGCTTCCAGGAGTTCCTCGTTAACACCAGCAGACTTCAAACTCTCCTTGATCTCTTCCAGGCCAGCTTTGACGGCTGTCAACATCTCAGTCTTGTCCTCATCTCCGGTAGGCACAAGGGCGTTCCCAAGCGATTCCTTCAACGCCTCGAGTTCGACCCGGATCACAGCAACGTTATCCTTCGAAGCGGTTTCCTGGGATGCGTGCAAACCGTCAAGGAGCTCCCGAACGGCATCAATAATGTCGTCTTTGTCAGCTCCACCGCCGGACTTGACAAGAGAGCCGCCCAGTGTCTCGCGAAGATGTTCAAACTCCTCTTTCAGCGAAGTCAACATGTCATCATTGGATGTAGTCGAGGTTTCCTTCTCGCCGAGAAGAACGTGAAGTCCGTCAAATCCGGCTTGCAGCTTTTCGAGAACATCATTCTTGTTGCTTGAGGTATCTCCAAGGACAACTTCCTTCAGCTGGTCGAACTCGTGCTTGATGGCTTCACTGATGTCGTCGTTTGATTCGGGTTCCTCGGCTCGTATCGCGACTTGAGACTTCATCTCCTCAAATCCAGCATTCAGAGCAGCGAGGATTTCTTCGTTGCTGTTGGCGGATGGGAGGAATTGCGAACTCAATGTTTCGTGCAGGTTTTCGAACTCGGACTTGATATATGACACCATGTCGCCCCGGTTCCATGCTTGGTCGCCGCGAGGTCCTTCCGCGACATAGCCTTGGACATCTTCGCGTAACTTCTCGAGCTCCACTCTGATAGTGTCGACTACTTCGCCGTCCTGAGTGACGTCCCTGGTCTGGCTGGCTGGTGCCTGGATATCAGTGCGAAGACTGTCGAGTCCGTCTCGGAGTGCATCCAAAACCTGTTCGGTGTCGCGCCCGCTAGCAGACGAGTATCCCTCGAATTCGGAATGCATCTCATCGATGATTGACTGTAAACGCTGCATGACTGCGTCAGTGTGAGCTTCGGTCGCCACTCTCACAGCATCCGTTATGTGCTCCGGGGGGATTTCAATCTCCGATGATCCAGGATGATGCTCAGCTAGGGCCTCCTTGATCACCTTCAGGATCACGGCTTCTGACAGTGCATCTGATGATGGTTGGTGAGCTGTCAGTGACGGCTTCAGGTCTTCTAAGCACTCGCGAACGGCCATCAACACTTCCTCGCGGATCTCGTGTGCCTCGTTGATTGGTGGTGGAAGATGTATTTGCTGCAGCGAGTCGTGTAACATGTCCTCGATCTCCTCCTTTGTGACCGCACCAGATCCGTTGAAGTCTTGAAGGCCTTCACGCAAGCATTGCAAGATCTCTTCGTTTCCCAGGCCGACCTGTGTTACGTTGATGTTTGGGTTTAGCTCAACACCGTCGTAGGCATCGCGGATCGCGCTGATGATTGCCTCCTTGTCGAAAGCTGCACCTTGAGCGGAAGGTTGATCCAGTCCGCGCTCTGCTAGTGCATGCCTGACAATGTCGTAGACCTCATTACTGTCGACAGTGTTGCGTGTGACGTTAGACGAGACCGACTGTCGCCTCCTCTCGCGCATGACCTTGTCCATGTGCTCCTTGAGGTTTTCCAGACCCTCCTGAACAATAACGTTGATCTCCTGGCTGGAACCAGAACCAGCTTCGATCGACCTGGTTTGCTCCACCTCTTCAACCTTGCGAGCAAGTTCCCGTCCCATGCCAAGGACTTCGCCTCGAAGGTCCTGGACGAGCGACTTGGTGGTCATCGTAACGCCACCAGACTCGGCGACGCTGTCCTTGATCTTGCGCAAAAACTTCAACATCTCCTCACTGACGAAATCGGCGGCCTTCGGACTGGCGTACGCCTTGCTGCCATCAGTACCACTGTGGAGAGTGTATGGTTCTGCTGACTTTGTCCGTGTGAGTGCACCAGATCCTGGAGACGGCAGGAAAGAAGCTGATCCTGGAGCGAAGGCACTCCCCATTGAGCCTTGCTTGACGAACTCCGCCAGTTCAGTCACCTTCTTGGCGGTCTCACCGGTTGCTTTGTCGACGAGCTTCTGGAGGCTGGCAACTAGACGTTCCTGACCATCCTTGGTCACCATCTCGCGGATGATCTTCTCCAGCATTGCAACACTGGCAGCTCCCTCCACGGAGTACGGGTTAGGGCTGCCCATGCGGTCGTCTGCCCAGCCGCCGCTAGGTGATGGTATTCGCGGAAAGGTGAATTGCTTTGTCGGCGTCATGTGGGGGTCTTGGAGATTGAAGCTGCTAGCCCGAGATGCGTCTCCGTGCACTGCCGCTGCGGCAGCAGCTTGTTGCTTCTGAGACATGGTGGACAACAGATCCTTTAGTGACTGACGGATATCCTCGTCTCGGGTGTTGGTGGCTTCCTTGAGACTGATCAGATCAGTGGCATTGTCCTTGCTGCGCCGGCTTAGTTGCGACATGTCCTTCTGCAGACTGGACACGATCGTGTTGATGCTGAGAAGCTGCGTGGAGATAGCGTCAAGGTTCTGCGGCGGCGGGGGTCCGTGAACGGGGCCAGACGCTGGCGGAGAACGTACGGACTTGTTGGTTATGTTCGACAGCGGAGGGTCAAGCATGTGCTGGGGAATGGACATGGTCTGGAGCGCCATCATGGTCGCCGAAGGCGGTGTGTTCTCTCCAAGGATGGCTCTCTGGCTAGGGCGCAGGGCCGGCGTGTCCCTAAGCTCGAAGCGCGGCGGTGCTGGCGTCGGCGTGCCATGTCGCGAGGAAGCGTGATCGGCGTCCTTGCTGAAGTAGTCCCGGTCGAGGTCGCGCGATATAGGCCGGCTCCCTCTGCTCGACGGCCGCTCGGGTGAGCGCTCGGGCGAGCGGTTGTCTAGGTAGCTGCGCAGATCGCGGACGCTGCCAGGCTGTAGCGACTGCATGCGCTTGTGCGTTGTGCCTTTGATCATCGACCGCTCGGGGGACAGCGACTTCTGTGGCATGGGGTTAGTGGTGTATGAACTCCCAGGCAAGCTCTCGCGCGCCTTCTCTTCCAGCGCCTTGGCCGCCTGCATGATGAGCGCGGATGTGTTTGGGCGCGTCGTGAGGTTCGGCGAGCCGGGGTTGAGCGGCAGAGGAGGAGGGGCGCGGTCCGGGTCAGCACTATCCCACCTAGATCGTCGTGTTAGTCGCATGTTACGCTGTGTTTACAGGCAAGAAGACGTACATGGGAATCATCCTCGGGTCGAAAGAATGCGAGTGCCTGACGAGCTCCCGGTCTCGGGAATCGCCCCGGTCGGTAGAAGGCATAGTGTGGTGTCTGGTCTCTGTCCAGCCCAAAAGGGTAGTCGTGGGTGGATGGGTAGAATGGAGCACGGGAGCGAGCCGATTGGGCGCGTTTTGGCCGTTGTCGTGTAGAGCTGCGGGAATTGATCGCGAAGAGCTTCAGCGGTCCAGCGCAGGGGTATCTAATAGTTCGTGATGTCGTGAGGTGGAAATGTGCGAGAGAGTTGGAGCTGGCGTGCAGGGCGGAGGAGGCGTTGTTGATAACTTAGGCGCATCTGTTTATTGACTGGCCCGTGCGCCAATGACGGACTCTTCCTGCCGCGTGTTGTTGATGTGAACGCGGTTGCCATGCGGGGGCTTCTGGCCAATCGGCACCACCTTTCGCCGACCGTACCTTCCGCCGCATCTCGACGTGCACAGCTTGCGAGCATCTACCTAGCTAGCAGCACCAAACAGGTCGACCACCGCCACACAAATCCCACCCCCGACCCCACCACTCACGCACACTCTCATCACCACTACCACTTCCGCCGAACCACCCATCCAGCACCTCCCAAACTCGCAGCCACCATGGCCGTCCCCGACACGAGCAAGCGGGTCGAGGAGGCGCAGAAGCTGGCCCAGTCGGAGCCCGCCAAGGCCGAGCAGCTCTACAAAGAGGTCCTGGCACAAGACCCGGGCTCCAATGAGACGGCCATCAAGAACTACGAGAGCGCATTGGTCGGCCTGGGGGAGCTGTTCCGCGACCAGAAGCGGGTGGATGCCCTAGCCGAGCTGGTCAGGCAGGCGCGGTCGATCATGTCCTCACTGGCGAAAGCAAAGACATCGAAGCTGGGTAAGGACGCCGCTTCCCGTCGTGGTAGCGAGACAAGGAGCTGACATGCGCAGTCCGCCAGCTGCTCGACCTCTTCACCACCATCCCGAACACGACCGACACGCAGATCGCCGTCACCAAGTCATGCATAGAGTGGGCCGTGTCGGAGCGCCGAGGCTTCCTGCGGCAGAACCTCGAGACACGGCTCGTGTCGCTCCATATGCAGAAGCAGTCCTATTACGAGGCCCTCGCCTTGATCAACAGCTTACTGAAGGAGCTGAAACGGCTGGACGACAAGCTGGTCCTGGTCGAGGTGCAGCTGCTGGAATCCCGCGTCTACCATGCGCTGGGCAACATATCCAAGGGACGCGCCGCCCTCACCTCCGCACGCACATCGGCCGCCTCGGTCTACATGCCGCCCATGCTGCAGGCTGGACTGGACATGCAGAGTGGCATGCTGCACGCCGAGGATGGCGACTTCAACACGTCTTTCTCGTACTTCATCGAGGCTATGGAGGGCTACCACTCGCAGGACGAAGAGCAAAAGGCCACGTCAGCCCTGCAGTACATGCTGTTATGCAAGATCATGCTCAACCTTGGCGACGACGTAACATCGCTCATGACGTCGAAGCACGCTGTCAAGTACGCGGGCAAGCGGTTAGAAGCCATGAAGGCCGTCGCACGCGCGCATACCAACCGCAGTCTCGAGGAGTACGAGACAGCTCTGACCGATTACCGTCAACAACTGGGAAGCGATCGTTTCATTACATCGCATCTCCGGCGCCTGTACGACAACATGCTAGAGCAGAACCTGATCAAGGTCATCGAGCCCTTCAGCAGGGTAGAGATCGACCACGTCGCCAAGATGGTCGGGCTCGACACGATCCAGGTCGAGCGCAAGCTCTCCCAGATGATCCTTGACAAGGTTATCATCGGAGTTCTGGATCAGGGTGCTGGTTGCCTAATCGTCTACGACGAGTCCGAACGTGACCAGAGCTACGACGCTGCGTTAGGGACTATCGAGAAGCTCAGCAACGTGGTCGATGTGCTCTACACAAACCAAGCGTCTATGCTGGAGTAGGGTGGATGCGATGCACACGAACGTTGAACGTAAAAGACCTGGAACTTCGAGGCTCTATTGAGGCTATGTAATATAACCATAGACGGTCAAGCATGGTCCGCACTCAGCGTGGCTAGCTTACAATGATGACAAATGACATGACGAGAATATTTTGTGCAAGACCTTCATCGTGCTTACTCGGGTTTAAATAGTCCAGCTATGGAACTGCCGCACTCGATCAAGTGCGCCACACCGACCACTTTCGCCCAGCATCAGCCTCGGGGCCTCTCCGTATCTTTTGTTCCTCCCACAAGCTATATCCCACCCTGCATCAGGGCTGCATCCACTGGCTACGAGTGAGGCCAAGCTTACTTTCACAACGTGTAGACCCGGCAATTGCTTCCGCCTGCCCTCGATGCGCCTGTCAGCTGCAGCACGTCGTCCCGCCTTCTTGGAGCGTAACCCACGACCCCGGACTTCACTTACAATTTTTGCTGGTCTGCGCTACTCCTGATCAACACTCAAACAGTGAATACCGTGATACCTCGTGGACTGCCTGCGGGTGCGTCTCGCAGCTAACTGGGCATGAATCAGGATTCAGACACTCTCCCGAGGAAAACTTAATACGACTATGTTGACTAGCGCCTCACAGTTTCCGGACATTTCTTGCCCCTCTCGGATCCGAGATTTGGAGAAGTAGCGTGAGATACGGATATGCAGCTCATCTCAACATCTTTCACATCACAGACACGCTACGATCCGGGACTAATGTGGTAAAATGCTGACAAGATGGTATCACTACATGTTGTTTTTGCGTACTTAGATATACATATTAGACGGCTCCAGATGTTGCAACAAGGAATACTGCCTATTTCGGTAAGAACCAGGAGCGCTTCAGCCCTTTGTTGTTGCTAGCAGCAAGCAACGGGTGGAAGATCGGATTACTTTGCCGAGTTGGCCCAATTTCGGAAAACTACCAATTACAAATACCCAGCATGTACTAAGACCCTTCGTAATCAGTGCTATCGGTAGTCCTGCACGAGGTACCATTTGGGCCGAAAAGAGCTATCGACCGTGCGGGACCATGTACAATCCGAGAATATCGGACAGACAGCCTCTCGCTCTGGCTTAGGCGCTTCCGAATTACGTTCCGTTATTGTCCGCTATTATCCTTCTTCATCATTGGCAGTCGCATCGGTGTGCGGGCAAGGATGATTTCGCAGGTGCAACAGCTGAGCCCTGCTCCAGCAATTCAAGGTAGCCTTGTGCTTATATATAAAAGGAAAAGTCTCATGCGAACTCGTCTCTAAGTCTGCTTGGTCGATCGTTTGTGGAGGCACAGTACTGCGCTGTAACCTATGTCGTTGGGAAACGTGACTCTCACATAGCTACTCGACCCCTCATCCACACCAAACTTCTTGTACTCTCGTGTGTCAGCTCATCGAACTCCGTTCGCTATCCGCTGCAGTAACTTCAAAACATGCCCAGAATGCGCATTCTCTTGACCGGCGCAGACAGTTTAACGGGGTCGCACATTCTGGGTCTTCTACTGTCGGATAACGACTTAGTGGTCCGAGCGGCTGTAGGGACGAGAGAGGCAGCATATGCAATACGACAACAGTACAGGCAGGGTACCTCTTCGACAGTGGACCTTGAAGTCGTCCCCGAGAAAGACTTGGCCGTACCCGGCATCTTCAACAATGCATTGACCGGCGACTCTTTCGATACTGTGGTTCATACTCTTACTGCAAATCCCTCGGAGCAAGCGGACTGCCTGGCTAGGTTCATCAATCTCGTATCCGAATCGATCATCAACTTTCTCAGATCGACACAGCAATTTGCAAAGCAAGTCAGACGAGTGGTGCTCATCACCTCGCTCACTCCCTTCGCGCGATGGCTCCAGATAGAAAGGAACTCTACCGTTGTCGACTCCGAGTACATTCTCGCGGCTAGCCAAGCAGGTGATAACATCGTCCACGACGCAGTCTCGAAATGGCTGAGGAATTCTGGCGCTCACTTTGATGTCGTCTACATCACAGCTCCTAGCTGCTACGGCCCAACGACACGTACACTCGAAACATCATCGGATCTTTTGGAGGCAAATCGGCGGATCTGGAACATCTGCAGCAACGAGCATCGAGAGAGGGCGAGGACACCGCCTTACGGTATTGCACACTTTGTCGATGCTCGAGTGGGTCAGCCTCTTTCTCGATGGTAAAACAAATTTTCTAACCTCCAGTCTAGGATCTCGCCCTCGCCAGTCTCCGCACAATATTTACACCGCGAGCTGGAAACCAAAGATTCCTTGTTTCAGCCGGGCTCATGCCCTCAAGCTCCGACATCGCAGAATTCCTCGTCGCCAACTTTCCTGAGCTGCGCGGTCGCGTGAGCATGAATGGCTCGCCACAAGATTCAACAGTACCCGAACTGTCGTCCCTGGAACCTTTGGATACGAGCTTGGCTGGCGCCATACTGGGGATAACGAGATACCGTTCCGCTGAAGAGACTATCATCGATACCGCGAGGCAGATACTAGACCTTCAGCAGCGGAAGGAGTGGAAAAGAATCATACAAAGCTGAGAATTTATCGAAAAAACAGCCGGGTAAGAGTTTGTTTTTGTAATCAGCGGAGCTGTCTCACATCAGCGACGTTCTGGAACCCTTCCAATACCTACTCATTGCGTTCGCAGTTGTTTCATTTTAGTGGACCCACTCACATGGATCATTCGGATACTCGAAACTCCAGATGTTACGACTCGGTACCGGTGGCCGTTCCATACAGCCTAGAACTTGGTAAATTCGTCAGGATACACAGTGGGATCACAGGAACAACAGCATGATTTTCAGCACGATTTACACCACACACACTAGCAAGAAAGCAACTTTTGATGCCATAGGATTGTTTAAAGGTTCACTCAGCGCCCGGAGGAAAGACCTTTTCGAGAAGGCGCAGACTCCGGCTCTAATCAGTAATGACCTTTTCAATCAACGAGTCTCAGTTTTTTTTCTCAAGCTGTATGGAATTTGGCTGGGCCGAATAAAGCTCTGCTGTGTACACCACCTTTTTATCTTTGTCTCCTACGCGGGTTTGCAGAATACCAGACCGTGTTTCCTGGTATCCTATTGCGACATATATCCATCGTGTCCACAGCCTCTAAGACTTCCTTCCCTAATTCTTTCCTACAGTTGGTGAGGCTCTTATCTCTTCGCCTATATAAGCAACATTCATCTCGTTTTCGAGTTTGTATTTTGGGGCATCTTGCATGAGTCTTGATTCCACAAACACGGGCAAAAAAATGCGAAAAGCTGACCAGCGAGCCCTCTACTAACCTCACACTCTTATCGGATTCGAAGAAACCAATCCCAAAGAGTGGTTTGGAGAAGCTGACGCACGAGCACATATGCGCTATTCTCCGCTGAAGTAGGGGAGGACTTCGCCGACAGCTAGTTAGGTGCCCCTAGTAAACTACGGACTCCGCAATCCTTTTGCACAGCGCAGCCCAAATGCTCACACTTTGAGGTTACGAGTGTGCATATTTACTATGCATTAAGCCTCTGAATGTAGGCATGGTGATAAACGAAGGCCGAGCGAGGATTAACACCGCTAGCTCTGAACTAAATCTAAACGCAACAGAGTAAACAACAATAGAATCCATGAGTCCTACCCACTTTCTCGCATTGCCTTGAGCCCTTCTCTAGCGTAACCTCCCCCCCCCCCCCCCGTCACAAGATCACATTCTTCTCTTCTATCTAGAGTTGTATACGCATGACAAACACCTAGGGTTGTACTAGACGATAAGGGACAATGAGAAGACCTCTCCACATTTGCTTCAATTCCGGAGCAGAGAGCAAACCCACCTCCTTCATTAATACCTAGCAGTCACTTAGCCTTGGATTTGACCTGCCGACCTTCCTTAGCTTTACTTAGCAAACTGGGAGCCGAAACAGTTCATGAATTTGATGGTCAAGGTGGCGAAGTTGGAAGGTATTGCTGTAGGGTCTAAGGCGGATTTCGAGGACATGAATCGTCATGTTAATGGTAAGAGGGTTAAGTTCGATAGCATGCTTGACCAGGTATTCTCCTTTAGGGACTCGAAGCTATTCAGGCCAAGAAGCCCAACCAAAGTAAGACACCAAAGAGTAGCGAGCAGCTTTAACGAGCTCAGGCGCGAACAACACAAGAGGCCCAGGAGCTTGAGATGTGGTGCGCTAGCGTGGATGACTCATGTCGTCGTTCGTACTCGCGCTCTTTTGCGAGGGATCGTGAAGCTTATACCATAGCTTATCTCTACGGCGCATCTTGTTAGTCCAAGAGAAGCAAACGCGATGAATGCGATGAGCGCATCGCTGTGGCTGCTAGCTGACGCGGCCCCATAGCTATGAGGGAAATGCGTGCAGTGATTGGGTCCCCGAAGTCGCGACACAGCCACCCGCGTCGGGCGGCTGAAAGCTAACCGGAACCCGGCAGCGCTGGTATCATAACAGAAGAACGGCTGCAACTTTGATCGCGCGACTTACTACAACTTACTACGACTTACCAAACATCCGAACATCTATCAAAAAAAGAATGGGCGTTCCTACCGCCCCGCAAGAAGCTGCTCCAGCCTACGACGATGTTTTCAGCGACCATCCTGTGAACCGCCACATGCCGTCTGGCTCCACCTCAGCTGTGCGACCCCCTTCAAGCCCACACCTTATCTCAATCCCTAACATTACCAGTACAACGCCGTCCCCCAAGAAGATGACCTCGAGCTCCACGCGCACGACCACAACCACACCCCCAGCACCGTGCCCGACCAAGGTCCCGACACATTCGCGCCTAAACCACAACCGCACGTGCACTGCGAGCAGTGCGACATCCAGCTAGCGGCTAGACAGCGCAGTGAGAATGAGAAGTACTGCTGCACGATGGTCGCTAGTGTTTTCATGACGTTGTTTGTTTGTGGCATGTTGATGGGGATCGTGATTATTAATGCGGTGACGGAGAAGGGGCATGGGTTATGACGACTGAGCTGTTGAAGACGTAAATAACCAGCAACGCTTTCATTGACCGGGCGATTTCTATCTTCTCCGTCTACGTATATGTATCCCAGTCAAATGCAAATCGTTGCCTTTTCGCATGTACTTCAGCCTCTTTCTCAAACAGCCCTGTTCGGGTAGGTAATACCCTATCGACATTACTCCGTCTTATTTCCATACTACACATATTGCATGCTTGCATGCGACCTGGCTACTGTTCGGAAAAAACTTCAATATCTTGTGTGGTGCTTCTTTTCTTCGATTATATTGTACCGCACTATCCAGCACGCGGATATTGGACCCTTACTGGGGCTGCAATATCAACATGCGTTTCCGATTCGCTTGCGGCGTCACAGGACACGATGTACCATAGTGCACATCCAGGAATTAGAGCATGGGGGCATTCAGATAGATTGTTGGGCCCACGGGAAACCTGTGTGCGATTTGGAATCATAGAGATACAGTATTGGGGATAGGGGATGGGGGTACGCGAGGCTGTTCGATAAGATTTCAGAAGAGGTATAAAGCTGATGTTTCGTCACACAAGTATTCATATACCAACAACTTCTACTTCATTCTCCTCCCCTGCCCTCCCCAACCCATCCATCATGCATTTCTCCACCGCCTTCCTCCTCACCCTCCTCCCCCCCACCATCCTCGGCCACGGCCTCATTCTCTTGCCCCCCTCCCGCCCTGTCGGCCCCGCCCTCGTCGCAAACTGCGGCCCCAAAGTCGCCCAAGACATCCGTCTCGACAACACCTCTCACATTGAATCGCGCCCAGAGCTCGCCGCTAAGGACCCGGCCTACAAAGCTGCGAAATGCAACCTCTGGCTGTGCACTGGCCTGCAGTTTGCCGACAACCCGGCCAACAACACGCAGATGTGGACAGCGGGCCAGGTCGTCCCGATCAAGGTATGGATCCGCATTCCGCACGAGGGCAGCGCGAATGTGAGCATTGTGGATACGAAGAGCAATGAGATTCTGGGCGACATGTTGAAGGTGTGGGAGAAGGGGTATGCTCCCGGGACGAAGGAGAGCGATACACCGTTGGACCAGAAGGAGTTTAGTGTTACGGTTCCGGCGGGACTGGAGGAGAAATGCGCTACGGCCGGTGACTGTGTAAGTTCAAATATGTTGTGTATGTACGGGCGAGGGGGCGTGGGCTAATTGTGAACAGGTGCTACAGTGGTGGTGGTACGGGGTTGCTGTTAAGCAGACGTATGAGTCTTGTGTCGACTTCAAGATTGTGAAGAAGGAGGTAAAGCGTGATACCCTCCAGCGGGCATTCAAAGCTTAGATGCAGATACCTAACGGGAAGACATAGCGAGGCTGAGATTATGTGAACATGGGCAAAGGACTTTGATGTAAGTCTGGTTCTTGAGAGTTTTTAGAAAGTAAATCCATCATACACGCCTTTCGCCTTGACGCCTTCTTTGCTTATCGAGCTACCATTTCCGGGTCTTCGCGTGCTGCAATTCATATCTGTGAACGTTTGTCGCCGAGTTCCGCCATACATATATATAACCTGCATGGTGCAATCTGAGCTCGCGTGGGCTCGTATACCACGCACTCTCACAACCGAGGACCGGGGTTGCCCTCGGGACCCTGTCAGAAATCGCTCAGTAGCTTGTGGTAACTTAGAGTTATTGTTGCTAAAGTGTTGTACGGGAGTGTAATCGATGTTTCATTGCGAGCTGAAGGATAAAAGACTGAGCTTTGCTCAGGAAACGCTTGTTTCCTACAAAGATCGATCCGTTGACGCCAAAATGTACCCATAGCATCCTTTCGCAAGTATGAAAAATGCATATCACACACCCAGTGAGTCAAAAGCCATGCGGTTATCGCGTCCAATGTTAGCTATACGCTGGTTAGCATAGGCGACGTTTACACGAACCTCCAGTCCCAGATCGCGCGCTGAGAACAGGCACTGAAAAGACTTAGTCCTCGTCTCATATCATCTCGTCGTCCAGAACGACTACGGGAGTGCTAGAAGCGCCAAACGAGTAGCTAGAAGCGGCCAGCTGGTCGTAGAGAACGCTCTCCTCGCCTAGAATGTCCGACAGCTCCACATCGCCATCCTGCAGCCCCTCGATCGCTTGCATCAGATCCTTCTCCACGAAGTTCTGGAAGCGGTCGCGACCAGCCTGGACGTCCGGGCGAAGGAAGAAGAACTTGAGTACAGTGTTGACGACAGCCCACTTCTCCACCATAGCCTTCATCGCCTGTTCACGCACAGGGTCCTCGTCAATGTCCTGAAGGCAAGGGCGCAGAGGGGAGCGCACACAGAGATGAACCTCACGGAGTGGATTAGAGTTCTGCTTTTGGCAATGGAAGTAGGCCTCCTCGAGCCACTGAAGTGGTAGCTGCTCGAGTGGGAGGTATATGCGCAGGATCTGGATGTCGCCGTTGAGGATGCTGCTGGGATCGGTGATCTTCTTTGTCAACTGCAGTCCCATAATGTCTTTCCCTACAGCCGCGAACAAGAGGCCATCAAGAGGCGACTTTGGGGACTGGTCTTGGGCATGTAGCGGTGTGAAGGTGGGAGGTGAGCTGGGTGCCACGCTGGTGGGCGAGCCAAATAGAGAAGCTGCTCCAGGTGTGACCGACGATGAAGCAGGGCGGGTAATAACTTGTTGTGGGGCTCCGAAGGACCATTGTGGAGAGGGATTCGTGTTGGAAGAGCTGCCCAAGCTGAGGCGCGAAGCAGCAAAGAAAGAGTCCATTTGTTGATTAGGGTCTCGTCAATGTGATTGATGAGAGTGCTTGTTGTGCGATGTCAATAGTGAGGTGTTGCGGTTAGAGCGCGATGGAGCAAACGGTTTATATCCGGAGACGCAGGCACGGATACCTGTTGTTGGGTGACCGCACGGTGAGAGTGAAAGTCAAAGAACGCGCGGGGTGCCGCAGAAAGTGTCTAGGCTTTAGTTGTTGCGTATGGAGAGCCCATAAGTTCACGGCTCCCCACGAAAATGCATATATTTTGAATCAAATGCGTCAGGTCGCCATCACGTGCGATACCGTATCCAACCTTAGGTTTTGGAAAAACTGCCTGTACATTCGGTTTGGATGAGACATGGAACCATGGGCAACTGTGGAGCTTCACCCACAGTATCATCAAATACGCAGTTCCGTATTAGAAATATAGAATAGCCTGCATGCTCATATCGTGAGATTAGTTCAGGCTAGAGTAGACACAGTGGTAGTAGTACATTTGGTTCTCGCTTCCAATAGTCCGGGGTGCTGTTCTAGGCAGCCACCTGGTGGGGAGGTTTCTGTTGAGTACTAGTACCACCATTGTATGGTCGAGGCTGGCAATGTGCGCTGGATGATGGTGGCGTGTGAGGTGGCGTCGAGAAGACCAAGCAAAGTTTTGAAGCGCGGCTATCCGCTGAAGCTCTGGCCTCGTCCAAACGCCTCTAATGACGTCTTCAGTTTTCACGTGCGGCAAAGAGCGCCTCGGATCCGCAAACCTCATGGCAGCTTCCCCCGCGTTTTGGATGGTTCTGTATGAGCTTTGTGGTCCCTCCTAATGTTAAGTCTTCTCTGTGAGGATCCTCGCCATGGCTTCAAATGCCAGCCCCGACAAGATGAGCTACGTCTACAACTCGCAGCTCGATGCCTTCACCCTCTACCACATCTCCCACGCGACAAAGCGCAGTACTGCTGGACCCGCGCTTCCAGCCCTAGGCCACGCCACCTCCGGTGCACTGGGAACCGCCATATCGAAGCTCATCACGTACCCTCTCAACATCGTTATCACCCGTCTGCAAGTTCAAAGGCAGTTGCAGCATGGTGAGCAGCACCCGCACTACGACGGCGTTATTGATGCCATCGAGAAGATCTACGAGAGGGAGGGAGGGCTGGCGGCCTTCTATAACGGTGTGCTGCATGAGACGTTCAAGGGCGTAGTAGACAGTTTCCTGTTCTTCCTTGCATACTCGTATGTACGGCAGAAGAGACTGGATGCGCGAGGCAGTGGTATAAGCCTGCCAGCGCTCGAGGAGATTGGTGTCGGTGTAGTAGCCGGCGCTTTCTCCAAGTTTTTCACAACACCGATACAGCAGATCGTCACACGGAAGCAAACTGCGGCAATGATGAAGGGCGATTCGGTGACGACCATACCACCCCTCTCGAGTACCAGAGATATTGCGTGGCAGATCAGGCGCGAGAAGGGACTGCAAGGCTTCTGGTCTGGCTACTCGGCTAGCCTGGTCTTGACGCTCAACCCCTCGATTACGATGCTACTACACAAGGCGCTGCTACGACTAATAGTCCCAACGGCGAAGCGGGACGCTCCTGGAGCGCGCCTCACGTTCCTCTTGGCAGCAGTCAGCAAGGCCCTGGCCTCTACCGTCACCTACCCGTTCTCACTCGCAAAGACGCGCGTGCAAGTGTCTTCGCAGAAGCCGTCGTCCACGGCTGGAGAGACTTCAGAGACGGAGAAAGCCGGAAAGCCGGTGGAGTCAAGAACTGTACGAGCCAGGCAGCGCACCGTCTTCAGCACCATCTTGCGCATTGCGAAGACCGAAGGCTTGTGGGCGCTGTACGAGGGTCTCGGGGCAGAAGTGCTGAAAGGCTTCTTTTCGCATGGCATAACAATGCTGATGAAGGACCGCATCCACACCGTCATCATTAGCTTGTATTACACCGTCCAGAAGGTGTTGCAGAAGTATCCTAGCCCAGGAGAACTAGCCCAGTCTGCTTCAGATGTAGTGAGGGATGTCTACGAGCATGGCAAGGAGCAAGCCAGCGGCGTTCTTACGAAAGGCGTTGGAATGGCCGGAAACGCGACCCAGACAGTCAAAGATGCCGCAGCAGAAGGCTCACACCAAGCTCAGGGTCTCGTAGCGAAGGGCAAGGAGCAAGTAGGCGATATGTACGCCAGAGGCACCCAAGCAGCGGAAACAGCATCGACGACTGTGCAGAATGCTGTACAAAATGGCTCGCAACAGGCTGGAGAGCTTTACGACAGGGGCAAAGAGACTGCTAGCAACGCCTACAAGCAGGGTGGAGATAATGCCGACGTCAAGGACATTCACGGCCCGGACACAGGCATCGAGGAATAAGCGGCGTTGTTCGAGGCTGCCAAAGTTATGGCGAGACTGTACATATATCCGTATTACGGGGTGGTGTGCTAAGAGCGGGAGTCTAGGCGCTGCATTTGATCTAGTTTACGGGTCAGACTTAACTGCTCAGGTGACTGAATTTACTCATGAATACATCACGAGCGATCGGGCATGTCTGAGCCAAGGTCGCCTTATCTCTATCGCAGCTTTCATGGTCTGGACTTGGGAAGAGTATGTAGAGGACTTTTTTCGATGAGTCACACGTGGAAAATAGCATCCTAGTCGTCTTATGTATATGGACCGGTATCGTCACTGGGTATGCGCTGGTGTGTGGGGATAGCATCGTGGCACGCATGTCACTGTCTTAGTGCGCGGGTTTGTCCACGGGTAGCGTTGCCCTGGCGAAGGCCAGTGCGCTAACACAGTCGGGCTGCGGCTGCCCGCAACACCGCCATCAACAATCACGGCGGGAGAACACAACACGGCACGCCGCACTCCAGCGGGCGACTAACTACTAACCAGTGCAGGAAAGGGCAGATATTACTCCGGCGACATAACGGGCGCAAAGAAGCTGCCGGCGGAATCGAACAGGCGGCGGCGCATGACTGTCGACCATACAACAAGCAGCATTCGAGATAGAGAAGGCAGTAGCAGCCCACGCGCATACCCACAGCTTCCAGAAGCACGCCGGACGCTGGAACCGAGGTGACACACCAACGCTCTAGCTGTATCATTCCGAAGTCTCATCCCTTCACCCCGCCCAGCACCTTCCCCTGAGCTCCGTGGCAATCGCGGTCGCAAGCAGTCTGCCGCCATGGCAGCGGACGATATGCAGTCTTCGCCCGCGCGCGGTGGGTGGAGCAGCATGGAGGAGGAACTAGCGTACTACAAGGCGCAGTACGAGACGTTGGAGGTCGAGCTGCAGGAATTCCAGACGTCGAGCAAGGAGCTCGAGGCCGAGCTTGAGCGCGACGTGGAAGAGAGCGAGAAGCGGGAGCGGAAGCTACAGGAGAAGGCGGAGCGGCTAGGGTTTGAGGTCGAGGAGTGGAAGGTGCGTGGCTCGTACGTGATCAGCGTCTCAGGACGATTACTGACAAGCCATCACAGACAAAGTACAAGCAGAGCAAGACCGAGGCCAACAATGCGCAGAACACGCTCCAGAAGGAAATCACGACCATGCGCGACGCACAGCGGACGCTTCAGATGCGGCTGCGCGACATCGAGGTCCAAAGCGACGACTTCGAGCGGCAGGCGCGCAACCAGATGTCGTCACTGGAGGACGTTGAGTCCAAGTACAACGTGGCCATCGAGCGCGGCGTCATGTTGGAGGAGGAGGTTAAGATTGGCGAGCAGGAGCGCGAGGGGCTGCGGATAGAAACACAGCGGCTCCGTGACGAGCTGTCGGACCTGCGGATCGAGACGGAGATTGTGCAGGAGAAGCTGCGCATAGCAGAGGCCACGATCGAGCGGCACCACCAGCGCAAGGTATCCCATCATCTCTCCGGCGATGCGTTGCGACCGCGCTCACCCGCGTCGGAGGCGTCGACGTCGGCAACCACCCTCTCCTCGCCCACGGCCGCCTCTACCCCGCCGCACTCGAAGTCAGATGCGCTGCGTCCGGATGCGACGCCGCCGTCGCCGCCGCTCTCTGATGCCCCGATATCCGCCAGACCCGTCCCGTCCACGCCCATGCCCAAGCGGAAAACGTCAACTGCAGCAGTCGATCCTGCCGCTACTCCTCGCGCTGGTATGTACCCTCGGCCTACGCGCCACTCAAGGGGGCCCAGTGTGTCGGCCACACCGAGACCCAACACAGGCGTCAGTGGTCGGGCTACACCTTCGATACGCACAACTGCACCTGCGCCACGAGGGGGGAGGCCAAGTGTGGGCACTGTACCCGCAGGGGGGCTGCCTAGGTCTGGCTCACTCTACCAGATTCGAGGGCTGATAGGCAAGATGCAGAAGCTCGAAGAACGGGTGCATTCAGCACGATCCAAGCTCCCCGCCCCGACGAACACGCCGCCACGAGCCAGCCCGCGCAACGGCAGCGCACTGGGACACCACGTAACGAGCAACGTCACCATGAGGAGCAGCAGGAAGCGTTCATCCCATGCATCGGCAGCATCATCCATCGCTGGAGCTGGCGAGTCTGGCGTAGGCCGTCTCTCATTTGGTATACCGAGCTCCTCACGAGAGCCAAACAACAGCAGGCCCAGCAGCCGAGCGTCGATATCGTCGCAATCAGGCCTACAGAGACCTGGCAGCAGGGGCGGCAACCGGACGCCGCTCGGCCACTACCACTCTTCTTCCATCAGCGGGATGGAGCCGCGGATACCACGACCGCGGAGCTCTTTGAGCGGTCAATCTAGCGCACACAGCCATTCCCAGTCGCTGTCAATGTCACTACGGGAGAGCGATTCTGGCAATAACAGTGACGGAAGCGGCGTCGCGACACCAATGGCCCGACGCCTCACCATGGAGAAGTCGGGCATCCCTACACCGAGTGGACTGCCAAGACGACAAAGTGCAGGGCGGAGAATGAGCGCTGGGCTTGCAGACGGCGGAGATATGGGCCCTCCTGCACGGCCGCGTAAGATGTCCACTCAGAATGAAGAGGAGACATACTAGGCGGCACGCGAGCAGATTCTGCAGGAACCATCTTTTGATCATTATCGGTATATGATTCTACGGCACTATAACTTGGGCGTTGGGGGCATTGCAAGCGAGCGACGCAGGTACTGGCTTTGGAACCAGACTGGGAGGGAACATTTCACATGGGTGGAAAGGGAATCCAAGTCGAAACGACTATGACCCTGTTTGTGGACTTTACATATTGCTCAATACCATTTCCTTTGTCGATAAATATACCCTTTTACAAACACTTGAATTACCAAGTCCCAACTGTATGAACATTGAAGACTTGAGCATTAGAATATGGGGAAAGCTTGGGTACGATCATGCATGTGGTGTTCTGTGTCAGGGAAGTCGTACGATTCTGATGTCAAAACCCACGAACGGACGGGACTGCCCGCCCACACATGCGCCCACACACTAAATGCACACACGCGAGATCCTGGATGTGGGGGCCGATGCTGGTATGGTAATTAATTTCGGCATGCAGGGAGTTCGGATGTCTCAGCTTGCAGCCGAATGTACATGTACCACTTGAGGACCACGTTGAAGCTGCGTGGAACGTGTCAGCGCAAAGTCATTACTACTATAGCGATGAAAGGCATCGCCCGCTACAGTACCATATATTTTCAAGCGTCATCTGCTAAAAACAGTCGAGCATGATTATTCCGAGAGCGGCCGCTTCGAGTGCTGATTGGGCGGAGGGCTACGGACTCCGATCGGAGGAGGAGACCCGAGCATCATCTTGGGTGACTGTAAGACTTCTACAATAAGACTGTGGCTTGGTGAATTTAGCTTTGTTCTATTATAGATTTTGATGGAGAAGTGGGGAGGCCGCTGGTGTTGAATGATAAGGTCAAATGGAAAGGTATGGGGGATGGGATGAGATAGAAGCTGGTTGAGGACGGAATGGCGGGAAAGTGGGTAACAGCAACTTAATGTTGAACTGCTGCTGCTGAGAGATAAGGCGAAATGCTCGTGCTCGGGTGGGACTTTGCAGGACAAGCTTTCTGCAGGGTGCTCCCAACAGGCCCGTTGTAGACATTGCTGTGTTCAACAGCTCAACACCTCTCATAGGCTGTACTTGGGATGATAGTGCGAAGAATCAATATCTCAAGATACGTTTGCTAGCACGACAACTAAGTACTCCGAGAATTCACAGATTTGCTGGTGCATTCGGCACCCGAGCGGCTTCCGAGACGTCTACCGTGGCTTCGAGTCGGATAGACAGGGGCGTCATGGGGGACGTGGTGCAGGTCTTGCCTCGTTCGGCATCGTGGGTCTTCGGCTGAAGCTCAACAGCTCTTCGGAACAGCATGGGGTGTTCCGCGAAGCTTGTCAAAAATTTAATACATACATGCTGCCCTGACCACCGTCAATTATCTTTGCTCTTGCCTTGCTCCTCTCATCTTGCCTCATATACCCGGTGCCGTATCACCTACGCACTTTCGTCCTTCCTTCATAATCGTTCGGTCGTTGTTGTGCTCTCCTCCCGGCACGGCAATAAGCCTTGTACGCGCTGGTACCGAAGATTGCTCTCGAGCGAATATTTACACTAGTAGTACAACTGTTATTTACTAATACTCTGCTCGGATCCTCCCACCGACAGAAGCTTCACGCGCCTGCAATATCGTCTTTGCAGAGCATCGTCACCCGGCCCCTTCAGATCTACATTCCACACTAGAGGCCAAGCTCAAGGTCCTTGCCAGTAGAAATTTGACCGACTCCTCACTCAACCCAACTTCCCCTCTCTCTCCCCACAACTCATATCCCCTGTGCATGGGAATTTCTACAGACATAATGGCCGGAGCTGCACAGAACGGAGCCAATGGGGCTGCTAATGGCGCCCCGAGCTCGTACGCAGCCAAGTACGATCTTGCGCCGCACTTCATCGGCGGAAACAACCTGCGTATTGCGTCGCCGAGCAAGGTCAGGGACTTTGTAGCCGCACACGATGGCCACACGGTTATTACCAATGTGAGAGCGCCCCCAGGAGAAGTAATTGGTATTGAGGGGTCGCATGCTGACGTTGGGGTCCTCTGCAGGTGCTCATTGCGAACAACGGCATTGCCGCGGTCAAGGAAATCCGCTCGGTGCGAAAGTGGGCATATGAGACGTTTGGCGACGAGCGGGCGATACAGTTCACCGTCATGGCCACGCCCGAGGATCTGCAGGCCAACGCTGAGTACATTCGCATGGCAGATCAGTATGTGGAGGTGCCCGGCGGCACGAACAACAACAACTACGCCAATGTCGAGCTGATTGTGGACGTGGCGGAGCGGATGAACGTGCACGCCGTGTGGGCTGGATGGTGCGTACAGCGTGCAATTGGGACATGCGCTTACTATATGGCTAATACCTGCTTCTAGGGGACACGCTTCGGAGAACCCTAAGCTGCCCGAGTCGCTCGCCGCGTCGCCGAAGAAGATCGTTTTCATCGGCCCACCCGGGTCCGCCATGCGCTCGCTCGGCGACAAGATTTCGTCCACCATCGTCGCACAGCACGCAAAGGTGCCGTGCATTCCGTGGTCCGGCACCGGCGTGGACGAGGTCCAGGTCGACAACAACGGCATCGTCACGGTCGAGGACCACATCTACGAGAAGGGCTGCACCAAGACGTGGCAGGAGGGCCTCGAGAAGGCCAAGGCGATTGGCTTCCCCATCATGGTCAAGGCCTCGGAAGGTGGTGGCGGCAAGGGCATCCGCAAGGTCGACCGCGAAGAGGACTTTGAGCAGCTCTACAAGGCGGCTGCCTCGGAAATCCCCGGCTCGCCCATCTTCATCATGAAGCTGGCGGGCAGCGCGCGCCATCTGGAGGTCCAGCTGCTGGCGGACCAGTACGGCAACAATATCTCCCTGTTCGGCCGTGACTGTTCGGTGCAGCGACGCCACCAGAAGATCATCGAGGAGGCACCGGTCACCGTTGCGGGCTCAAAGATCTTCCAGGAGATGGAGAAGGCGGCCGTCTCGCTCGGAAGGCTGGTCGGATACGTCTCAGCCGGTACCGTCGAGTACCTCTACTCGCACTCTGACGACAAGTTCTACTTCCTCGAGCTGAACCCGCGTCTGCAGGTCGAGCATCCCACCACGGAAATGGTCACGGGCGTGAACCTCCCAGCCGCCCAGCTCCAGATTGCTATGGGTCTACCATTGCACCGTGTGCGGGACATTCGATTGCTGTACGGCGCAGACCCGCACACCAGCTCCGTCATCGACTTTGACTTCTCCACCGAGGGCAGCGTTCAGAACCAGCGACGCCCTACCCCCAAGGGCCACTGCACAGCCTGCCGCATCACCTCCGAAGATCCCGACGAGGGCTTCAAGCCTTCCGGGGGTACCATCCACGACCTGAACTTCAGGAGTAGCTCCAACGTCTGGGGCTATTTCTCCGTCAGCTCAGCCGGTGGCATTCACAGCTTCTCCGACTCGCAGTTCGGTCACATCTTCGCGTACGGCGAAAACCGACAAGCATCGCGAAAACACATGGTCGTTGCGCTCAAGGAGCTGAGCATTCGCGGTGACTTCCGAACGACTGTCGAGTACCTCATCAAGCTGCTCGAGACGCCCGCTTTTGAAGACAACACGATTACGACTGGCTGGCTTGACGAGCTCATCTCCAAAAAGCTGACCGCGGAGCGTCCGGACCCTATGATTGCTGTCATTTGCGGTGCTGTTACCAAGGCTCATGCTGCAAGTGAAGCATGCATCGACGAGTACAGGACTAGCTTGGAGAAAGGTCAGGTTCTGTCCAAGGATGTACTCAAGACCGTGTTCCCCATTGACTTCATCTACGAAGGCTTCCGATACAAGTTCACCGCCACCAAGTCGACCATCGATAGTTTCATGATCTTCATCAACGGAACAAAATGTTCGGTCGGTGTTAGGGCGCTTGCCGATGGCGGCCTGCTGATCCTTCTCGGCGGAAAGTCGCACAACGTCTACTGGAAGGAAGAGGTTGGCGCTACTCGTCTCTCCGTTGACGGCAAGACCTGCCTTCTCGAGCAGGAGAACGACCCCACTCAGCTGCGAACGCCATCTCCTGGTAAGCTCGTTAGGTTCCTGGTAGAGAACGGGCAGCATATTGGCCAGGGCCAGGCTTTCGCAGAGGTTGAGGTCATGAAGATGTACATGCCTTTGATCGCACAGGAAGGCGGTATGGTCAATCTGATCAAACAGCCAGGAGCCACTCTTGAGGCTGGCGACATCCTTGGTGTCCTAGCTCTGGACGACCCCTCCAAGGTCAAGACCGCTCAAAACTTCGTCGGCCTTCTCCCTGACCTGGGATCTCCGCAAATCATGGGAGCCAAGCCCCCGCAAAGATTCGTCTCCCTGTACCACATTCTCCAGAACATTCTGCAAGGATTCGACAACCAGGTTATCATGCAAAGCACACTTAAGGAGCTGGTGGATGTTCTCCGGGATCCTGAGTTGCCGTACGGCGAGTGGAATGCCCAAGCTTCTGCTCTTCATGCACGTATGCCACAGAAGCTTGACACCACTTTCTCCCAGATCGTCGACAAGGCTCACAGCCGCAATCTCGAATTCCCTGGCAAGGCGCTTAGTAAGGCCTTCCAGAAGTTCGTCGACGAGAACGTGGCCAAGGGCGATGCTGCGCTCCTGAGGTCCTCCTTGGAGCCTCTCGCCGATGTCATCAACCGTTACTCTGATGGTCTCAAGGCACACGAGTACAGTGTCATGATCAAACTCCTGGAAATGTATCTGAGCGTGGAACAGCTCTTCTCCTCTCGCACTTCGCGCGATGAGGAGGTCATTCTCAAGCTTCGTGATGAGAACCGTGATAGCATCATCAGCGTCGTGCACACGGTGCTTTCCCACACCAGGGTTAGCGCAAAGAACAACCTCGTTCTCGCCATCCTGGATCTCTACCGTCCGAACAGACCCGGCGTCGGCAACATTGCCAAGTATTTCAAGGGTACGCTCAAGAAGCTCACTGAGCTGGAGTCCAGGCAGACTGCCAAGGTCTCGCTCAAGGCTCGTGAGGTTCTCATTCAGTGCGCTATGCCTTCGCTTGAGGAACGGACAGCGCAGATGGAACATATCTTGCGCTCTTCTGTCGTCGAGTCGCGCTATGGCGAGAGCGGATGGGATCATCGTGAGCCCAACTTCGATGTCATCAAGGAGGTTGTCGACTCGAGGTATACTGTGTTCGATGTGCTGACCCAGTTCTTCGTCCACCAGGACCCGTGGGTTGCACTTGCTGCGCTGGAGGTGTATACTCGTAGAGCTTACCGCGCGTATCAACTCCAGAACATCAACTACCACAATGAAGGCGAGCAGCAGAGCTTCCTGTCCTGGGACTTTATCCTCCGCAAGGTTGGTGAGGCAGAATACGGGCTCGCTGTAGAGCCGTCGGAACCGGGTACACCCAGCACACCCACTACTCCAGGATTCGAGCGACCTCCTCGCATCCAGTCGCTCAGTGACATGACTGCCTGGCAGAACCGACTTGACGGCGAACCATCTAGGAAGGGTGTCGTCGTCCCTGTCGAGTATCTTGACGATGCTGACGAGCTAATCGGCAAGGCTCTTGATATCTTCCCCAATCTCGGTAGAGAGAAGAAGGGCGGTATCAGCTTGAGGCAGGGTCTCACTCTGAAGCGCACCCCAACCACAGGCATCAACGAGCCGAAACATACCGATGAGCTTACTGGCGTCCTAAACGTTGCGGTCCGCGATATCGAAGGCTTCGATGACAAGGAGATCTTGGAGCGTATCTTTCCCATCATCGAAGACTACAAGGAGGAGCTGCTGTCGCGCCGCATCCGCCGCATCTCGTTCATCTGCGGCCACAAGGACGGAACTTACCCCGGCTACTACACCTTCCGTGGTCCCACGTACGCGGAGGATGACAGCATCCGTCACGTTGAGCCCGCTCTTGCCTTCCAGCTTGAACTTGGGAGACTCTCCAAATTTAACATCAAGCCAGTCTTCACTGAGAACCGCAACATTCACATCTACGAAGCGGTTGGCAAGGGTGCCGAGAGCGACAAGCGCTACTTCTTGAGGGCTGTCGTTCGATCTGGCCGTCTTCGGGAAGAGATTCCTACCGCCGAATACATGGTCTCCGAGACTGACAGGCTGATGACCGACATTTTGGATGCCCTGGAGATTGTTGGCACTTCGCAGGCTGACATGAACCACATTTTCATCAACTTCTCGCACGTCTTCCCGCTGGACCCTACCGAAGTTGAGGAGGCTATTGGTGGCTTCTTAGAGCGCTTCGGTCGACGACTCTGGCGTCTTCGTGTCACCGGCGCTGAGATCCGTATCATCGTCACCGACCCAGCTACTGGCATCCCATACCCTCTTCGTGTCATCATCACCAACACCTCTGGATACGTTATACAGGTCGAGATGTACGCGGAGCGCAAGTCTGAGAAGGCTGGAAAGTGGCTTTTCCACAGCATTGGCGGAACTACCAAGATTGGCGCGCTTCATCTCCAGCCAGTCTCTACCCCTTACCCGACCAAGGGTGCTCTGCAACCGAAGAGGTACAAGGCTCATCTCATGGGTACCCAATACGTCTACGACTTCCCTGAGCTCTTCCGACAAGCTACCGAAAACGACTGGATCGCGGCTATCGCGAAGCACTCCTTCCTACGGGACAGGCAACCGGAGAAGGGAGAATGTGTCGAGTACTACGAGCTGGTGCTCGATGACACTGACAACCTGGCCGAAGTCAACCGTGATCCTGGACACAACACCATCGGTATGGTTGGTTGGATTGTAACTGCTAGGACACCTGAGTACCCTCGCGGCCGTCGTTTCATCATCATTGCGAACGACATCACATTCAAGATTGGATCTTTCGGACCTGCAGAAGACAACTTCTTCCACAAGTGCTCTCTGCTGGCACGGAAGCTCGGCATCCCGCGTATTTACCTTTCTGCCAACTCTGGTGCCCGTATCGGTCTCGCTGAAGAGCTCATCCCTCACTTCTCTGTTGCTTGGAAGGATGCCAATAAGCCTGAGGCTGGTTTCGATTACCTCTACCTGACACCCGAGAAGTTCAGCCACTTTGTCGACGGAAAGCGTAACGATGTCATCTGCGAGAAGATTGAGGCTGATGGTGAGAAGCGGTTCAAGATAACGACTGTCATTGGTGCGGAGGATGGTCTTGGTGTTGAGTCGCTCCGTGGCTCTGGTCTCATTGCTGGTGAGACGTCGAGGGCTTACGAAGACATCTTCACCATCACTCTGGTCACTTGTCGTTCAGTTGGTATGTATTTGTGTTATCATGTTGTTCAAATAATCACTAATAAACTACAGGTATCGGTGCTTATCTTGTCCGCCTAGGTCAACGTGCCATTCAAATCGAGGGTCAACCGATCATCCTTACTGGTGCCCAGGCCATCAACAAGCTGCTCGGTCGTGAAGTGTACACTTCCAACCTGCAGCTCGGTGGAACACAGATCATGTACAGGAACGGTGTTTCGCACATGACTGCCGATGATGACTTCGAGGGTGTCTCCAAGATTGTCAAGTGGATGTCTTACGTGCCTGACAAGAAGGGCAGCCCGGTCCCCATCTCGCCATCCACTGACAACTGGGACCGCGATGTCACATTCTACCCCCCTGGTAAGTCAGCCTACGACGTCAGGCATCTCATCGCTGGTAAGGAGGATGAGGAGGGCTTTCAGTCTGGTCTCTTTGATCGCGGATCGTTTGAGGAGACGCTTGGTGGCTGGGCCAAGACGGTCGTTGTTGGCCGTGCTCGCCTCGGTGGCATTCCTATCGGTGTGATCGGTGTTGAGACTCGCTCAGTCGAGAACGTTACGCCTGCCGACCCCGCCAATCCCGACTCAATCGAGCAGGTCACATCTGAGGCTGGTGGTGTATGGTACCCCAACTCTGCGTTCAAGACTGCTCAGGCCATCAAGGACTTCAACAACGGCGAGCAACTGCCGCTCATGATTCTCGCCAACTGGCGTGGTTTCTCTGGTGGTCAGCGCGACATGTACAACGAGGTCCTCAAGTACGGTTCGTACATTGTCGATGCTCTTGTCAAGTTTGAGCAGCCCATCTTCGTCTATATTCCTCCGTACGGCGAGCTCCGTGGTGGTTCTTGGGTCGTCGTCGATCCCACGATCAACCCTGAGTTCATGGAGATGTACGCCGATGAGGACTCACGTGGTGGTGTGCTAGAACCCGAAGGTATCGTCGGTATCAAGTACCGCAGGGAACGTCAACTAGACACCATGGCTCGCAACGACCCCACCTATGGTGCCCTCAAACGCAAGCTGAACGACCCGGCAACACCGCAAGACCAGCTCCAGAGCATCAAGGCCGACATGAACGAGCGCGAGCAGCTACTCTTGCCTATCTACGGCCAAATCGCAATTCAGTTCGCCGATCTCCACGACCGCGCCGGCCGCATGCAAGCCAAGGGCGTCATCCGACAAGCCCTCCGCTGGCAAAACGCTCGCCGGTTCTTCTACTGGCGTCTTCGCCGCCGTCTCAACGAAGAGTACATCATCAAGAAGTTCGCTGCTGCTGCCTCGCCGTCGCATGAGAACCCCATGGCCAGCCCGCTCACCCGTAAGCGTGGCTTTGAGATGCTAAAGCACTTGTCCAAGATCCCCAACTGGGAGAACGACGATATGAGCGCGGCAACGTGGTATGAGGAGAATAGGCCACTCGTTAGCGACAAGATTGAGCAGCTCAAGACTGACGGTATCGCGCTGGAGATTGCGCAGTTGATGCGCAAGGATCGCGAGGGTGGATTGAAAGGTGTGATGAGCTTGTTGAGCACACTGCCCACGAGCGAGAAGGAGGAGGTACTGAAGATGTTGAGCAAGGCATAGAATGGAAAGGAGGACATTGTAAAACAGGGGTTTTCGCTTTTTTTGTTCTTGGCACATCACATAGCATTGGCGGTGTTGGGGCGGCTGGCGATGTGTGTCATTTAGCGTTGATCGTGCTAGACTTGAAGATTTCTTTGTAGAGGAATACTATACTTAGTGGGGGTGAAGGTGTTGGGAGGCACCTGCATCCTCTGCCCAATGTATACAAACGAACTTTAATTCATCTGAAGATGAAGTTTGTGCAACAGACAACCCTTGTCGGTTTCGGCATCACTTCACGGCCATATGTAAAGGTTAGTTGTGTTTCTTTGCGGCTACGAGGCACGAGGCATCTTCCGTTGTGTGGAAGCGTGCGGATGCCGTCTCCACTTGTCTGCGGGGTTTAGCTTCCACCAGACGTCACCGGGGCCGCAAAAAAAAAAGGATTATAAGCAAAAAAAACAGAAGCTTTTCTCTAGGGGACAAACACCCACGTTTACGATACAACACAGTCAACATCTCTCAAGCATTCTTCTATCTATCTACTTTTACCTTTTATCGCATATAAGCACACACATTTCCAAAAATGGTGTACACAATCGTCGTTCATCTCTACGCCAAGGATGACAAAGCGAGCATCGACAAGCTCAAAGCCAAGCTCGTCGAGGCAAGCCTGGTGTACAGCAAAGACCACGAAACACTGAGCTGGTTCGTCATGCAGGACGTCAAGGATCCTCGGCAGTTTACCATTGTGGAGCGGTATTTGAGGGAATCTGTATGTTTTTTCCTTTCTCCATTTCTTTCCCTTTCTTTTCTTTCCTTTCCTTTCCCTACCTTAACCCCTCTCCTTGTCTTTTTCTTTCTTTTTATGCGCCATGGTGGCTGGGTAGAACGCATGGACATTAACGCCCCCCGCTCCCCCAAACAGTCGCAAAAATATCATCTCGAAAACCCGTACTGGAAGACGTTTGATCCGTACGTCATCCCGCTGCTGGACAGGGATATGGATCTTAGGAGGCTTGAGGAGTTGGATATGCGGTCTTCAGGTGCCGGGGCACATTACCATGAAGAGGCCGTTAGACATGATACTAGTTTGGGGGATATGTATCAGGGTATTTGAAAGGGGGGGGCTTGCTTGGCGTAGGTGGGGATAGGTGGGGATGTTGAGGGGGAATGACGATGGCGAGATGGGTGGGAAGGGATATAGGTCAGGGGATTGGTTGTACATATTGCAGAAGTGGAATTAAGGCCCTAGGGCTTCAGAGTGGAACGAATCACTGCATGTGCCTGACGCAACTGCTTTCCCTCATCAGCATCATCACCCTTACCCGAGTCTCCTCCATCGAGCACCGATCCTCTCAATCCAAGCATGCCTCAACTCAAAAACTGCTGGCCAAGCTTTCGCTACATGGAGGTGGAGTAACACCGATGAACTTTGGTAGACCCGTGCACAGAAATTGAGGTGGACTAAATAAAAGCTAGCATCATAATGATTTCCATTACTTCATTCTTGGGTTTGCTGAAAGCATGCGAGATGCCAACCTCAACATTGGCATCTCAATTGTCACCAATACCAGGCAGCAGAACATACCAATGTAGCCAAATTATTTTGAATATTCATGATCGAACTGATATTATTACGTACTAAACCAAACTGAACCACCTGAAGGCTTCGCGGGGGGTGTCAAACACGACTTGCGATGACTAGCATCGCATAGGCCGCTGAAAGATGCCATCTGAGTATCTGACTGTAGTTTAGACCTAAAATTGCACCATACCCATCTCCTGTTATTTCTCAGTCCCCATACACGCTGTATATTTGCTTGGATATAATATGTGTCGTAAAAAATGAGATCGGCAGGACCATCGATATCGCAGGCCGCACATACGAGATCCGATCAAAATACATCCCAGTGATGATAACGCGTGTATCTCCGCTAGTGTGGCGAGTTCTCCAACCCAGTATCTCGCTCCTGTTGCGCCGCCTGCTCAGCTTGTTGCATCTCTTCGTGCATCTGCGCCATTTGCTGTTGCATCTGCTGTTGCTGAGAGAAGGTTATTCCAGAAGAGCCCATGCCCATGTCGGATTCAGTTGCCGAGTTCCACCACAAATCCTGGATGTTGACTATAGGTGCCCCCTGATCAAAGCTCGTAACAAAGGGGTTGCCGAAGGCTGGAAGGGCTTGTTGCTGTTCTGGCAGATAGTAGGGATACAGAGGATCCACTGGCTGCTCGGGGTATGGATGGGGTGCATAAGCTGCGGAACCTCCCAGTGGGTCGTTCATATATCCCGACGTCTCCCACGGCCTGTCAGGCGGCTGTTCAATAAAACTCCGGGGAGGTGGGGCGGATTGAGCTTGGTGATCCAACTCGGTATCTTCGGCAAGGAGCTCCTTCACTTGGCCTTGCAAGGCTGGCGCACATGATCTCAGAATCTTATGGACTATCTGATAAGCCCGGCCAGCGACCGGGTCGCTCGTTTGCATGGCGCGCAGCCAGCGTATCATTTTCTTGATACACATGACAAGGTCCGCCTTCTCATCTTTCAGGTGCTTTCCCTCGTATGCCATCTCGAGGAGCAGTACAGCCATGGTTTGCATGACTACTCACAGGGTTGTTAGCGTCAATCAGGCATGTGTGTGAGAATTAAACACTGACTGATATGAACGACATCCCACCACGGTCCTTGAGAGTAGATAAAATATGTGTCTGGTTGGTCAGGGAATAACTTCGACATCTCTCGAGCAGCTTCAACACATATTTCGGCTGTTTTTGCGTTGAAGTTGACAGACCGATCGCTCTCGGACGATATACGCCGCTCAATGCGGCAGAGACATGGCCGAGTTATTAGGATTCTGGTACTCCAGTAGTAGATCTTGAGTAAGAAGCGCTCGCGGTCGAGGTGTGGTAGGTGAGATCCAGTACTCGGGCGGACGTTTCCAGATAACGCTGTCTTTGACCATTCTTCAAGCTCGTTAAGCAGCTCCGTTATCTTGTTTTGGACATTCTGTAGGCTGAACTTAGCTCAGTGTTGCAGGCAGATGCAGGGTACAATTTAAAGTGTCTACGTACCTCCCAGGATTGAACTGCAGTTCGCGGGGAATACAGACTGAGGAGAACTTTCTGCGATATGAGAGTCAGGTTGATATAAGTAGGGAAATAACGCATCTCCGCTGTGCTCTTTTTGTCCGACTCAGAAGTGCTGTTGCTTCCGTTTGTTTGTGGCGAGCCATAGCTAGTGCGAACACGAGATGTTGGTCGAGAGCTAATGCTGTCCCGATTTGATGCACGAGAGGGGGCAAATGGGAGAGCAATGGTGCAGTCCTCGTTCCCAATGACCGGAGGTCGGCCGGTAATGGAGCACACAAGGCACTCTATTGAGTGCAGGCACCACCACGTCCTCGCCAGCGGTTCCTTCTTGGCATCGTCCAGCGAAGGATCTTCATTCCGCAGGTGCAAACCGAGGGCCAAGGCCAGTCTCATCGAAAGCCCGATCATGATCCACGCTCTGCTCACATGTCCTATCACGAGGAAATAGAAAGCCAACGCACCTGTCTGAGTTTTGATGTGTCAGGAATATTAACGAAAGCCGAGCAGTACCAGAGACTTACGGCTTGAACGAGGTCTAGATTCGGAGCCGAGATGAACATGACAGTATCCTTGAGGCCCAGAAGATGAACTGCGCGTGTCATATAAATCAGATGGTCTCTTTCATCCCCTCTCCACTCGGCACCGATCAGATGGGAGTACTTTGCACCGATTGCGAAGAGCAGATTCATTGTCGCCCGCCATTTGTCAGGAACATTGTACACGCGGTTCTGTCTGATGGTGTGGATATAGCGGCGAAATTGGTCCTCGAAATTCGTGGGCATGAGCGGAAAAGTGCCATGTACTGTGTCGATATAGCAGTTGAACAGTTGCTCTGCAACATCCGGGTGCGGCATCTCGTAGGGATCGACCGCGATGTCGATTTCAATGTTGTCGCTATCGAGATAAAAGGTCGCATCTGTGATGTGCTGCATGGAGCCTGGTCGAGCATTCTGCCTCCGTTCGTGCAGAGCGTCAGAGCGTTCGTTGGCGGCTCCTCGACTCGCTCCCGGAGGCCCGTATGGCTGGCCGTCGGGGTCAGTGTTACCGCGTTCCGCTTGACGCTGGACACTCCGCAGCCACTGCACCTCCGAGTTCTGGCCCATGTACTGATCAAGCTGTTAGCACAACCCAAAGAGCGGTCTATCTACGTATAGAGCAAGTAAACGTGCAACACCGTCGCAAAATTCTTTGGGTAAGACACGTAGGTGCTAGAAGGAGATGCTTACTATCAAATAATCAGCAAAGGTTCTTTGATAGTATTTGTAGCTGGAGCTTACCGCCTGTCTCTCTCGACTCGCGGGTACGCATCAAATCCTCAGCGAGAAAATCGAGGTCTTCGTTTGATCCAACCGATGCTGTTACGAAAGCCTCCCCACGATCTTCGTTGTGTGATTCCTTCCGAGGCCTCTTTCCCAAGGACTTGACGGACTGGATGGACGCGTGGGAGACCAGGTCGTCTTCAACCTGCGAGAGACGTTAGGTTGACTCTTCTCTGTACATCAACGCCATAATGGAATCGGATGTAGGGAGACATACTTCCTGTAATGCTTCGTCGATGATCTTTTTGTCTTTCTCGTTGACGCGCTTGCCCAGGTCCCTGAGCAGGTTGACCAGGCTCTGATTCAGTCGCATTGCCCTACAAATTTAGTATGAACCAGCGATAACAAGTCCTTCCTAAACTCACTCCCCAAGGCGATCTCGTCGGGCTGGATCGTACACGCAGGTCAATTGGCTCCGCTCACAGTTCGCGCACCGCGGTGTATCGCCGGTGCACTTGACTGGAAAAGGAGGTACGGAGTTAGCATGTATTACATGCAGTTCGTCCATGGACATTTACCTTTTCGCTTACGGCAGGTTTTGCATGCTCTTGCTCTGAGGACTGTGTCAGAGTGATAGCTAGACGGGCGAGCAATACTGACACTCTTTCCTCCTTCTCATAGGCCTCGGATCTGTCATCACCCTTGTACGGCGGTGGTGCCAGCTTCGAGATCGCGATCTTTCGACCTTGCCCATGGTTGGGCGGCCCGGAAGGGCTTCCCTGCATAGTAGAAGCCCTCAATTAGAAATAGCGGGAAGGCCCGCTATCAATGCAGATGCAGCTCGCGCGGAAAGCCGACCGGAAGTGACTGGATCACGTGTTGGGAACGTGTTGGAATGGATGCTAAGAGCGCGCGAGAAGCGAGCAAGGCGCGTAGACGGATGAAGCGCAACTGACAGGAGAAAGTGGCGCCAAATGCACGTTCTGTTGAGTCAGATTAGTCGTGTACAAGCGACAACTGGGGTTTAGCCCTGGAGTTGTGGTGCTGCTGCTGAAGGATAGAGTTGAAGCTTGTGTCGCGCGTGCCCAGCAGTTGATAGGTGGAAGGCGTTCCTGAGCTATCGGCCAATCAGATCAGGGAAAGCCTAACACCATCGATGTCTATCCTCCAAAAGTCGTTACGAGGTTCCCTGCATTGCTTTAACAAGGAGCAGCAGTGGTGCCTTGTACAGTAACCATACACCGGTGTAGGTACCTACCGGTAGGTAATCATGTTGGGATTGCGCGATCCGCCACACAGAAGACAACTCAGGAAACATCGGCCTGTCTTGTCAGACATTGTTGCAAAAGCACCATAATAAACAGCGCACGAAAATTATCAGATACAGATGAGTGCGCCTAAATATATCACACTATTTAAGACCATGGCCTGCTTGTGACACGGGCTATGTCATTCATAGCGCGCGGAGCGATGCATCGTCGACTTCAGTGTCACCGGTGAACTACAGCAGCATGTCTCTATCCGTCTGCTTCGAGTCCGCCACAAGATCAGTGGTCATTGTTCAGAGGAACAAAAAACCCGGAAGTGCACGACGCAAGCACGCAAAAACGGCGTTGTACAACGTTACCTATGATACTCTACCGCCGCCTGGCACATACGAGCGAACATAACCAGGGTGGACTCCTCTAAGGCGACAAACAATAGCAGTGCCTAGAAATACGGACTCAATAGTTTCTTATTAAGCGTTTCTTCTACCCTGGTCTTATGACGTGCGATACAACGCGATCCCACGAAACTGATGCACCGTTCAGGCTGGATTCGCGTTGTATGTTCCCAACAGCTACAGGGAGATTTGTGAAAACATAACATACAATTGGTTCTGACTTGGAGAGCATGCTATTCGCTATGGTTCTCGCTATAGCTCTCGCTATAGTTCTCTCTATCCTTCTCTCTCTAGTATTAGAAAGAGGAAGGAGAATGATATGATTGTGCAAGAAAGCTACACTGACAACTAACCTTGTGTGACAGTAGGCAAATACAATGCTTGCCTTACCTCTCGTCACCGTCTACTGGAGCCTCAGTCGACTTCTCCGCATGTGTCTGATAAGTCTCGATTCCCCGCATTAGACTAAACTTTGTGTTTTCATCGTCAGCCAAATCCAGGTCCTCCTATGCCATAGTTTCCTTGCCCTTACTCTTTGCTGTGTTGGCCCTGTCAACCTCCTGCCTCGGTTGCGGTTCTTCAAGTCGTTCACGTACGTCCTGATACTCCCAAACGCACAAACGTTGACTGGGCATCATGTCCAAAAGATCTTCGACGTGATGGTAACACTATTAAGTCAAGTCGTGACCATCCCGGCTGCCCCCTTCTCGATGGACATTGTAAGCGACGCCTCCGCACCCGGCGGGCAGACGCAAAGACTTTGAAGCAGCCTTCGCCTGACGAGCGCTGATGACAGTGAAGTCTAGGCGCCCCAGTACTGAGAGATCGACGAGTACTGGGAGAAAGTATTGGCAGTGGAAGTGCAAGGAAGCAACTGAACGAGGTTGGATCTCGCGAGACCATTGGCTGCGCCATGAGATTGCTGAGTTTGTTAAAGTCCACCCGCACAACCTATCAACATCCATGCATGACTCGCACACAGCTGCGGCCGTGTAATGGGTTGGGGAAAGGACCAGAGCATAATCTTCACGATTCAAGTCTGTCAAGACATGCCACAATGATCTGGCCAAGCTTCCACTGCGCTCTCCGCTGAAAGACATTTTTCGCCCATGTTAAAGCCCCCTGCGAATCGCCGTCAGCGACACCAACGACCTGCATCGCGCCAGCCACCCCGCCCCGAACGAGCTGCCATGCAATCATGGAAGCCTTGCAAGCGTACAGAGTCATCCAAGGTGCTTCAGATTCCAGCAACCGCGTTTCGTCCAGGTAACGCAAGAACCAGTCAATGTGTGGCTGAATTGATTGGGCGAGATTCGATTCGCACAGCAACTCACTAGAAAGCTCGAAGTGAATAATTTGATGCAATGCGGCATCTATACTGCCTTCCACAATGCCGCCGGTGTGGGTTGGTGACCACATCTGCATCTCAATCATGGCCATCTCCCATGTTGCCTCGCACAAAGCCGTATGCGTAGGCCTGGACACTTTAGACTGTGAATACACCAGCGGCCTGAGCGCAAGGAGTGAATTCCGCAAAGGTTCAAGCCTCTCCATGCTGAGCATTCCAGTCATGGTCGACCATCCGGAAATTTCGCGAGCGCTTGACACCAGGAATTGTGTTATGTTGATTGTCCCGTATGGATCGCAGGCTGGCATGGCGCTGATATCTGTGCCGGATGATAGTATCCGCCGAATAGCGTCCTGATACTGTATCGATTCGCCTGGTTGTCGCGCGATGAGTTGACGATGTGCCCATTCGCCAGAGGAAGATGCTGACCAATAGTACTCCGGGTGTGGCAGATCGAGCTTGATTTCCAGATGTGAGAGTAGGCGAGGAATCGAGAGGAATTGATACCACAGTGTGTCGATTTGATGGACAGCAAAGAGAGTTCGTTTGTGGGATTCGGCCAGGATAAAATGCCGCCATAGCGAATCTAGGTCCTGGGTTGCTGTGGCCTCGGTGTGTATCGGTTGCATCATCCCACTGGCTCGTGCAAGGGATATGATCTTCGAATGTGTTTTAAGCCCATATGCAGAGTCGTCATCGCCGGAGTACATCATGGAGAAGACCTCAAGGAGGAGATATGTCTGAATCACGGTGGCACTGTTTGTCAACCTAACAGCGCTTTTTTCATCGGCTGCAATCAGAATGCGAGCTCGCCGAAAGCAACGTTCGGATAGTGTTGACCCTGAACCCGCCTCATGGTGACAATCTGGGTCTTCGCCGTATTGATAGGCAAGCGCGAGCATGCTGAGAAGCAAAGATTGTGCGACCTGAGAGGCATTGAAGGATGGCTGATGCAGGAACGGGAGGAATCCCGAGACATGTGCGAAGAAGAGATGGCATCCACGCGTAGTCTGAGAGTCTGAGGGGGTCCAATCATCATAGGCCTGTGACAGCTCAAGGGAAAGTATTCGATCGGGACTCCATTGATCGAAGTTGAAGTTTGACAGGCTCGTTTCGAATGGAGCATTCGGTATCGACGTCGCATACATCTGGTCATGGAAAGTGCCTTCCGGTTGGAGCAACGACGCTAGCAGTAGCGAATCGGCACTCAGATCAGTCGAAGCACTGAGTGATGACGAGTCTGCCGTTATCTGATCGTAGTCCTGTATGTTACTCAGAAGGGTACTACCCGCAGGGTCGGTGGTATCTAATCGACAGCCCTGACGAGTTTCCTGATTCGAGTTCTCACTCTCGTCGTCTGAGGGTTGGAGATACGAATCATTTCGGCTTCCAGGAAAAGTGGAGGGCGATGTTCCTTGTTGACGTTCGCGTTCGTCACCTGCGACACCAACTCTTGCAGCCGTATCCCTTCTTTTTCGCGGCCGATCATCCTGGCCCGGATGCTTCCGCTTAAGATGTCGGACGCGGAGGTCCGCCCTTGAGAAAGTAGCATTGCAGATGTCGCAAGAGAGTGAAGTCACATCCTGGGATCGCGAGTGAACTGCGCTGTGGCGTTTGAGGTTTTCGTGTCGCGTAAACCGGCTTTGACAGATGGAGCATTGGAATGGCTGAAAGGCTGGTGGTCGCTCGATGGCGTTAGCTAGGACTGAGACGGACATGGTAGTAATGACAGCAGCCGAGTCGGATGGATTGAAGTCGCTGCATGGCTTGAAGTGCAATCAAAAACCTACCCCAGACGAAGTCCCGAGGCGTTGATACTGCAGGTGCCGCGAGGTCATACATGGATGTATGGTCCGAGGTTCCGCTATCTCCCCCTAGCGAGAAGTGGGTCCATCACTGATAACTGATACCGTTACCGCACACGTCACATGGCAACCTTTGTGTTGGTGCTTATTCATCCGTTCTTGATTGGCTCGCATGGGTGTGTTATCTTGGGCAAACTCTCAATAGCCGATGCACAATCATTAGGTAGCGTCTCACTCCAGATCTCTCCTCCACTATGTACAAGACCGTGTTTCCTCGCCAACGCCTTCCGCCTCAGTACATCTCGTAGCGCCATTCGAGTTGGACCATCTCCGCCGTCACTCCGCCCTTGATGACCTTGGCGATCTCCTCCGGCTTACCCGAATCCAAGCGCTTGTTCTCACGCAAAACGAGCCATCGGTAAAAGGTAATAGTAACTGCAAACAAGAATGCGCAGGCCATTAGCGTACCAAATGCGGCGAAGAACTGCGGAGGTGCGTAGTAGAGATATGAAGCCCAGATGTTGGATGTACCTCCAATGGCATTCACGAGCGCGGAGGCTGCGGCGCGCTTCGATGTCGGACGCGCAAGATGCAGGTTGATCGTCTTATAGAGAACGAGCTGTGGACCGACTGAGGCGAAGGGCAGGATCATCATGGCGAAGTAGCGTGCCCCAACGTTGACTGTCGCCATCGGGATGATGTACATGGCCATCGCGATTGAAATGCAAACGATTATGATCGGAAAAGCTGTGTTGCGGCGATCACTGTACCACATGAGCCAGTAATACACGAAGCCAGCGAGGATGTAAGGTGGCGCTGTGAGAAGCAAGCTGATGGTGCCACTGAAGCCAAGCGCAGCGATGAGCGTCGGGAAGAAGTTCGCAATGGAGCCCTGTGCTTGTGAAAGCATGTTGCAAAGGATCATAAGCAGCAGTTTGGGGTCTGCCAGTGCCTTGCCGAAGCCTTTGAGTACACTCTCGTCCTCGGTTCCTTCTGCTGCACCGGCTTCGGATTCGATTCGCCAGACAGCAAGGTCACGCTCCAACGGCGAAAGAATGCGACTGTTGTGCGGAAATTCGGGCATGAGGACTAAAAACATGTCAGTATATGTCTCACATCCAGTTCGTAGAACTTCGTACAAGCGCAGATGCCACCAATACCGACAGTTGCGCTGCCTTCGATGATGAAAAGCCACTGCCAGGCTCGAATGCCATGCTTTCCGTCAAGATTGAAGATTGCCGCTGCCAGCAGTCCCCCGAAGGCATTGCCCACTTGCTGCGCGATGTATAGAGCCGCAATACGCTTCCCGAGCTCCGTCTTTGTGTACCAGGCGGACAAGTAATAGATGGCACCGGGGAAAAAGACTGCTTCCGCAACACCGAGTATCGCACGGACAGCAAGCAGTTGCCCGTAACTCTTGACAGCAGATGTCGCAGCCGAGATCGAGCCCCAGATAACGACAGCAACACAGATGTACATGCCGGGCCGTTTGACCTTCGTGATCAGGAGGTTGCTCGGAATCTGGAAGGGTAGGTAGCCGACGAAGAGGATTGAGACCGCTGTCGCGAACTGCTGGGTGGTCATGTTCAGATCTTTCATGATCCCTTGGAGCTTTGCGGCCGCCAAATTCTGTCTATCGATATAGTTCAGGATGTAAAGGATGCCGATGATCGGTAATATGATGAGATCCATCTTGCGGACAAGCTTCTTGTTCAACTTGCCGATGTCTTCCGTGCTCAGTGTGCGAAGGGACTCTGGCATGCGTTGATCTGCCAGGTGGGCGACTTCGCCCTGAGCAACGTCAGGGTCAGTCCCAAGCTCGATGTCGCATGATGGGTACTTCTTCATGTCGTCGTTCATGGCGACGATGGGGGTAAAAGAATTGTATAGGGAGTATGCGTGCTGCGCTCTTATTGCTGCACACTTCAGAAGCACAATATGGCGGGTGTTCGAGATTCTTGTACAACCTAAAGCATCGCTGTATATGATCTCTTTCGAGCTCGCCCAAGGGGTATGCCCACGCAGGGTGTTGCGATAAGAACGGAGGAGCGCCCCACAGTGTATCAATAGATACGGTGGCTTGACTTGTTAGTCGGCCAATCCCTGTCATGTAGGCAAACCTGGGGTACATGAGATTAATTCGAGCGCGGCCTTTGGCTGGGAGCTCCTCCCAGCTGTGGGGCGAAATCGCCTAAAGCTCATCGCGAGGATATTCCGCTCGCGAGGATATTCCGCGTGCAAGGTGCTCCTCACTCATCGGCGGTGAGAGAGCTCAGCAGCACCATGGTAGATTCCAAGAGCTGTCGCTACTTGAGCAACTGTTACCTTCTGTCTCCCTCATTCCCCATCAATCCGCATCTCAGTCAAAGTTACAAACAACCGACGAAACGCCAACGCCAACCCTGCCGACTACACAAATACTAGCATCCAAGATGACGAAATCTTATCCCACTGCACACACGACCGAGGTTTCCAACCCTCGGTTGAGGCTGCTCAACAAAATCAAGGCCGGAGAGTTCCCCTTGATGACCTTCGTGGCCATCCCATCCGTCCGTCAGGCCCAAATCGTCGCTTTGACAGGACTTGATGGCATTATCCTCGACTGCGAGCATGGCCATATCGGCGACGACGCAATGCACAACTCTGTGGCCGCGATATCTGCCCTCGGAGTGTCACCCATCATCCGCATTCGAGGTCCCGCACACGACATCATCAAGCGCGCTCTCGATACTGGTGCACACGGCATCATGGTCCCGCAAATCAACACCGCCCAAGAGGCCGAACAAGTGGTCCAGTCTTCCAAGTTCCCGCCACAGGGTGTTCGTGGCCAAGGTTCAGCATTCCCTGCAATCGGTCATGGCCTCACAACGCCCGAGTACATGAAGTCGGCAAACGAGACTATCTTGACCATGCTCCAGATAGAGACGAGGGCTGGTGTTGAGAATGTCGATGCTATCGCTGCCGTGCCTGGCGTCGATGTCGTCTTCATCGGACCCAACGACCTCGCTCAAGCTCTATTGGGCTACACACCCGCGCGGGGGGACGAGCCAGAGTTTGTCGATGCCATCAACAAGATTGAAACGGCAGCACGGAAGCACGGCAAGTGGTTCAGCATCATGGTGCCCAATGGAGGTTTAGCGAAGAAGGCTAGGGGGAGGTTCGACACAGTGGCCATCACTGGTGATACGAAGGCAATCCAGAATTGGTACATTTCCGAATTTGAGATTGCCAGGTCGTAGAGAGTCTGTAGTTTGAGAGGATACTGTTGGGGAGTTGAATATATTTACTATGCCTATTTCTCCAGACTTTGCTACGACATGATTTAGTACAGTTCGAACACGGTATTTGGATCATCCGCATATCGCGATAGTGATGAAGTAGGAACTAAAGGAAACCTTATGGATTTTTCAAACGTGCTAGAATCATGACATATTTACCATATGCATTTGCATGTGGCAGTCTGACGGAAGGAGTTTTTCTTGCGCTTACCTTAATTTGACGCTACATACACTAGGCTAACAGCATCACCGCGATTCTCATGGCTACTGTCGCGATGTCTTCATCATGAACACCAACACGATTGAGTCATCTCGTCTTCTTAACAATGCATACATGGCAGCATCAGAACTCACACAATGTCAAAAATCTGGGTGAACATGTATAGTTCTGGGGTTATCTCACTGCAGTGTGATAGCAGTGAAAATGAGGATCGTGCGTCATGACATTGATTGCTTCCATAAAATGTATCCATATATGATCTCAGCAGTACGTTGCTAATCCATGAACCATGATATGCGCCATCTCCCTTCCCAACAACCCGTTCAAGCCTGCGCAATGCACTCGATCTCAATCACCGTGCCCTCTCCCGGAGCCAGCGCCTGCAAACACGAGCGCGACGGCATCGGCTTTGGTAGAAAATCAATGTAGACCTCGTTCATCGCAGCGAAATCCTTCATGTCGGCGAGGTACACATTGTACTTGACCACCTGCTCCAGCGATGATCCGGACAGCTCGAGGACTTCCTTGAGGTTCTGGAGTACTTTTCTCTGAGGTGAAATGGTTAGCCGAGTTTCGAAATATGGGAGAGAGAGTATGATGGGGGTGACGGTGCGATGGGGAGAGACTTACTGTTGCTTCCTTGATTTCCCCAGTAGCTGTCTGGCCGGCGCAAAAGACGAGTCCTGGGATCTTGGTTGCTGGGGCTGGAGGTCGGTCAGTCTGGATGTTACAGGCGATATATAAGATGGCTACCCACAGTTGTGTGGCTTTGCAGGGAATTTCTCGCTGGAGATGAGTTGACGCGACATAGTTGCTGATAGTTTGGAGAGTGGTAATGGAGTGAGGTGGGTTATGGAGAGCGTTGGCGAATTTGTTGAAAGAATGTTCAAGGGAAGGGAGATATAGAGCGCATCTTGTGCGTCATGTTCAATGCTCCGTCAATTGGCGTAATGGGTATCTCCACCCAAGATCGGTCATGCCTGTTGAGTACGAGAGCTCCAACGGGCTGCATCGTACCGGTGGACCCCTGCAATCTATACCGTCCCGGTAAGGGAGGAGCTCCTCCCACGCTAGAACATCACGACTCGGACCTTCCTCAACACATAAGCGTTTTCCGAACTGAGCAGACCCAAATTGTCGGGTACCTGTGCTTGATACTGACTGCTCCGCTAGATGATAGGACTAGTAGCGGAGTACCAAGGTGTGCATTTCGCACGGATACGATAACATAGTATGGGGAAACGGAGCACCTCAACGTGCTGATTGCATCGACATGCAACGGCGGCTGCTATTCATTCCGCGGCAAGAAGTATCATGCTTAGGCAGTACGTAATTGGCGGAGCTCGCGCGGTGAAGAGCATGGTACTACAGACATTGTCGCCTTAGTGTGCTTTCGCCTTGTGTGTAGGTTGGTATAAGACTTTGAGCTAGTCTCGAAGACATTAACCACAGGTTCTACCACGACCATACACGTAATTGTCTACATACCACGAAGCAATGTCGCCGGCTCCTCTGTTCAACCCACCGGCAGCCGACTTACCCAGCAAGCCATCTGTGCCGGAATGGATTCCTCCTCCAGTCACCAAAGAGACGCACAACTTCGCTCAGTTGAAGTCGATCGATCTGTCACTGCTAGACTCTGATGATTCAGCCGTTGTTGACAGCCTTGTCCAACAAGTCAAACAGGCGATCCGCGACGACGGCTTTCTCTTCCTTGAAAACTACGGTATCTCCATAGAACAGGTAATTGATGGAGCCTTTGTATCCATGCGACTCGAATGACACTGACTCTAATAACAGTTGCATAGGCAATTTGCACTCGCGCAATACCTGTACGCCAACATCAGCGAAGAAGACAAGGAGCGCCTACTGTTCAATCCCGAGACGGGTGTATGGTCTGGGTACAAGCATCCATTTGGGTTCAAGGTAGGCATGCTGCACAAATTGTACACGAAACAGTCGCTAATCACAGTCCGTTTACCAGCGTCCTCGCGGACCGGCCGACGGCATCGAGCAATTCAACTGGTACACACCCGAATGGCAAGATATCAACCGCATTCCAAAATGCTTACACCCCTTCATGGATGAGATCGAAGAGTTCTGCAACTACCTCACTAAGTCCGTCAACCGCCGGCTCCTTACACTATTCTCGCGCGTTCTCGAACTGCCTGACAACTACCTCTGGGACAATGTTCAATCGCACGGTAGCCCGACCGGCGAGGGCTATTTCCGCCACGCACTGTTCCGCCCAGTGCAGAAGTCGACTGAAGAAGCATCGAAAGGCCTTCGTATGCACGGACACACTGACTTTGGACTGACGACTTTATTGTTCTCGGTGCCCATTTCGTGCCTTCAGATTTGGGGCCGCGATGAACAATGGTACTATGTACCATACAAGCCAGGCGCGCTGGTCATCAACATTGGCGATACATTGGAGATTGTTTCTGGTGGTCACTTCAAAGCTACGCGCCATCGCGTCTACAAGCCGCCAGTCGATCAGTTGCAGCAGGAGCGTCTTTCACTGGTGCTCTTCAACAGTTCTATCGGAGATATGCCTATGAGGCCTGCACTCGGTACGTTCAGCAACAACCTCCTCCAACGTACAGCACATACTGATTGTTCAACCCAGACTCCCCCCTCATCCAACGAGAGGGCTGTATCGAGGAGCAGGGCATCTACAAGGAGTTCAAGAAGCAGACGTCGCAAGGAGGAACGCCGCCTACCAATCGCCAGTGGCGTGAGATACAGATTGCGACGGCTACAGACCCGACGGATACAGTTCATAACCGGGTTGGTGTGCACCAGACGATCATCAATGGCAAAGTCATGCATACGCGAGAGTACATGGGTATGAAGGTGGTTCTGCCGGTGTAAAGGTGCCTTGTGTATGTACCATGGTAGCGTTGTATTCCGAGAATCTCATCTTCGTAGTTGCTTGCTTTATCAAGTTCAATAGAAGCGCGCGATTACAGAGGAGTCGTCGTCGTCATTGTCATGAGTCATGCTTGAGATGAATACGCCAATGCACTGTGAATATTAATGGGTCGGGTGCGTCGCCTCGGACACAGACGTTGTGTGGTAAAGGGAAAGATGCGTAGGGCAGAAATTGCTAAGCGCTAAGCGAGCGAATCCCAGCTGCCGATCATTCCTTGGCGGGAAAGCGCGACCGCGTCGCGTTATCGGCGAAGTAGTGTGCAGACGATTGCTATTCACGCTCACGACAACCTGCCCCGCCATGCCATAGACGTCACCGACGCAATCGCAGCATCGTATCGCGTTTCGCCTCCGAAGGCTTCAATCGGTGATTCAGTTTGGCTCAGTGCCATCGCCGCGATGGGCTACATCAAGCAGATCACCATCCAGGGCTTCAAGAGCTACAAGGAGCAGATGCAGATCGAGCCCTTCTCGCCCAACTGCAATGTCGTCGTCGGGCGCAACGGCTCGGGCAAGAGCAACTTCTTCGCGGCCGTGCGCTTCGTGCTGGGCGACGACTACCACAACCTAGGCCGCGAGGAGCGCCAGGCGCTGCTGCACGAGGGGTCGGGCTCGGCCGTTATGTCAGCATATGTCGAGGTCTGTTTCGACAACACCGAGGACCGCTTCCAGACGGGCAAGCCCGAGTTCTTCCTGCGCCGCACCATCGGCGCGAAGAAGGACGAGTACTCGGTCAACCGCAAGAACGCCACCAAGTCCGAGGTCACGCAGATACTCGAGTCGGCTGGCTTCTCACGGTCGAATCCCTACTACATCGTGCCGCAGGGCCGCGTAACGGCGCTCACCAACATGAAGGACTCGGAGCGGCTGAAGCTGCTGAAGGAGATCTCGGGCTCCAATGTGTACGAGGAGCGCCGCGCCAACAGCCTGAAGCTGCTCGCCGACACGGATACCAAATGCGCCAACATCGACGGCGTGGTGGCGACCATCAACGAGCGCCTCGACGAGCTCGAGGGCGAGAAGGAGGAACTAGAGGCGTGGAGCCGTAACGACAAGGAGCGCCGCGCGCTGATGTACACGCTGAAGTCGCGCGAGGAGGCCGATCTCGAGGTCCTGATCGAGAATATCGACCACGTCGAGAACCAGAGCCGCGAGACGAAGGAGGCCAACGAGGTCGCCTTTGTGCACACCGAGGCCGCCATTGCGCAGATCGACACTGACATCAGCAAGCGACGCGGCGACCTGGACGTGCTGCGCGAGGACCGCGTGCACTCGGAGCAGGAGCGCAAAGCCGCGACGCTCGAGAAAGCCCGGATCGAGCTCGAGCTCAAGGCGCTGCAGGACAACCAGTCGGGCGCCCAGAAGACGAAGACGGCGCGCGACACACAGATCAAGTCTCTCCAGCAGCAGATGCGCGCACGCGAGGCCGAACTCAAGCAGCTGCTGCCCGCGTACAACGCCAAGAAGGACGAGGAGGAAGCCGTGCGGTCGCAACTACTCGAGGCGAAGGGCCAGCGCAAGCGGCTGGAGGAGAAGCAGGGCCGGACCGCTTTCTACACCACCAAGCGGCAGCGCGACGACGCGTTGCGCGCCCAGATCGAGGAGGCCAACGACGACCTCAGCCGCCGCAAGGCAGTGCTCATGCAGACTAATGAGGAAATTGCTCAGCTTGAGAGCGACATCGAGCGCGTCGAGACCGAGATTGCCGACCTGAGGGCGACCATCGAGAGCGAGGGAGATGCCAGTGTCAACTTGGCGGCAAGCGTCGAGAAAGCCAAGGATGCCTACAAAGCCATACACGACGAGCAGACGAACCTCTACCGCGAAGATAACAGGGTCAGCACACAACTTACAAATGCCCAGGCCGAGCTTCGCAAAGCGGAAAGCACATTCTCTCGCCTCCTGGATCATGGTACCAGCCGTGGACTCGAATCGCTGCGCCGCTATCAGAGCGAAGGTGGGCTTGAGGGGGTACACGGCACCATCGCCGACCTGCTCGAAGTCAATGAAGACTACAGATCGGTGACCGAAGCGGCAGCTGAGGGCGCTCTCTTCAACGTCGTTGTGGACAACGACGACATCTCCAGCAGACTGATTGACAGGCTCATCAAAGACAAGGGCGGGCGTATTACCTTCATTCCCCTCAATCGAGTGCGGCCGCGTGACATGCAACTTCCTACTACGGGCGACATGCAACCCTTGCTACCAAAGCTCAAGTATGATGGCCGGTTCGATGTTGCCTTTAAGCACGTCTTCGGCAAAATCGTCGTCTGTCCCGACCTGACTGCCTGCAAAAAGAATGCTAAACAGTACAACGTCCGGGCGTACACTCTTGACGGAGACAACGCATCGCGGAAGGGACAGTACCGGGGAGGTTACCACGATCCCTCAAAATCCAGGATTAGGGCATACCAGACGCTCGCCAAGATTCGCACACAGTACGATGAATTACAGCAGCGGAAGCGCGAGATCGCAGTAGAACTGGAACAAAAGCGCCAACAGCTCACTGCTGCTCTCAGTGAGGTTCGAAAACGGGAACACGAGAAGGACAAGGGTGAAAACAGCTATGCCCCCATGCGAGACGAAGTCCGCGTCAAGCAAAGGGAGCTCCGAGACATTCAAGACAGCCTTGCAAGGAAGCAAGCGACCGCTTTGACATTGCAGTCGACTATTAATCAGCTCGGGGCGCAGCAGAGCGATTGGGAGGCTGAGGTCGCTTCTAAATTTGATAAGGCTCTGTCGAATGATGAGGAGCAAATGATAAACACACTAGCCAGTACCGTTCAAGATCTAACACGACAGTTTGCTCGGATGAAGGAAGAGCGAGCAGACCTGGAAACCCAAAAGGTTGAGGCTGAGCTCGATCTGAACGAGAACTTGCAGCCAGAGCTCGACAATCTGCAAGCACAGCAAGGCGGCGTTGGCGGCTCCACAAATCAATCGACGCGTTTACGAGAGTACGAACGCGCGTTGGCTGCTGTCAATCTGACTATCAAGAATCTTGATGACCAAATTCAAGAGACTGATGCTCAGATCGAAGACATCAAGACTCAGTTGAGCGAGCTGGAGAATTCGCGGAATGAAAAGGAATCGAGCAATCGACAGCTAGCAAAGACGATGGCGAAGCAAGAACAGGCCATGTCCAAGAAGGATTCAGACCGTAGCCGGCATACAGACCGTCTGGCAGAGGTCAAGCGAGACATCCGAGATTTGGGGACGCTTCCTGAAGACGTCCACCGAAAATACACACGATGGGACACCACGAAGGTAAGCTTTCCGCGAAGACGTTATAAAGGTGCATACGCTAATACGGTTATAGGTCACCAAAGAACTCACCAAGGTCAACCAAAACCTCAAGGCCTTCGCTCACGTCAACAAGAAAGCCTTTGAACAGTACGAGAAGTTCACGCGAGACCGCCGAACCCTCATAGACCGTCGCGCCGAACTCGACACGTCACGCACGTCGATCGAGAACCTCATCGACGTGCTTGACAAACGCAAGGATGAAGCTATTGCCCGCACATTCAAACAAGTTGCCGCGGCGTTTAAGGAGGTGTTCCAACAGCTCGTTCCTATCGGTCAGGGCCGCTTGGTTATCAACCGCAAGTCCGACCGCGACGTTCGCGGTGATGTGTCTGACGACGACGAAGACGCAAGCGGTGAGGAGACACAAGGCAAGAAGAGCAAGGTCGAGGAATACATCGGGGTCAGCATTGCTGTGTCCTTCAACAGCAAGCACGACGAGCAGCAGAAGATTGGCCAACTCTCCGGTGGCCAGAAATCCCTGTGTGCCCTCGCCCTGATCTTCGCGATTCAGAAGTGCGATCCCGCGCCATTTTACCTCTTCGATGAAATTGACGCCAATCTCGATGCACAGTACCGCACTGCTGTCGCGGCAATGCTGGAACGACTGAGCGGACATGGTGGCAAGAACAAAGATGGTGGCGGCCAGTTCATCTGCACGACGTTTAGGCCGGAGATGGTATACGTGGCGGATCGTTGCTATGGTGTTAGCTACTCTAACAAGACGAGTAGTATCGATGTTGTTGAGCGGGAGGCGGCGCTGAATTTCGTTGAGGGAATGCAGAAGGCGTAAGGGAAGTATGGAGAGACATGTGTAAAGCTCTCAATTTCTCCTCCAGGCCGTGCCGTTGCATCTCCTCTTCCACGTACGATACCGACGTTTCAATCGCTTAGTCTCACTTGGCGAACACATGTTATCTCGGCGTTTAAAAAGCTTTGCATACCAGAGCTTTTTCTTCGATGAATGAATTTACTACACAACAAATTATGGTTCATGATAAGCAAAACGTACTTACTCCCTGAGGGCTAACAACACGCCATGTTTGTCTCCAGTTTCCGCGGTCGTGGCGCAGTGCTTTCCAAATGTGACCCCCACCCATATAAGCCAACTTTCGTACACAACGCACCAGAACATTCCATCGTGCAACACAGGCCAGACTACGTAAGCCCCAAGCAAACAAGAACCAACAAGGGGCCTTGTACCGCACCGGCGAAGTCGTCCACCACAATCAACACCTGTCTCGCAAACTACCCCTTCAGGCCTCTTTCTCCAAGGAAACTGAGAGACAACATCTTCATGTCTGGATGGTATCTAGAGGATTGCTCCTCAGCGTACCAGAGTGTGGGCACAGGGTGGCGTGACGATGGGGGTTTTTCGAGACCGGTGAGTGGATGCGGAGACGTTAGCCGGCTGGTGCAAGTTTCGCCACCACCAGATTCGTTGCATCCGCATCGTACAACTTGAGAGGGGTTCGAGATCTGAACATTAGCAGGTTGTTAGGTTGGTACTTCACAAAAGTCGGGTGACCTTTTACTTATTTTACCTATCCAATGCACCTTCCACGCGTTTTCTTAACCAGCCCCTTCTCCGGTAAAACTGGGTTGTCATTCTACCCAAATGACGTCTGAACGGATACTGCATATAATATAGTTCCAAGGTTCTGTTTACTTACTACATGTGAAGCATGTTGGGCAACTTGAAGCGAGCTGGGAAGCGATCTCCCAAAGATCTTGACTGAGCAACCCATACGTTGTTTTTTCCCTTGCATGTTGCAGTTCGAGTTTTGCCGTACGATGCAAGTTTGTCAACGATCAGCAGTGAGCACCGGAAGACATCCGAAGGTCTCCACAGTCGAGGAGTAGGCGGGGTATAGATGTAGATAGCTGGCCGGGGCCAATCCACCAAATCAGAAAGCGCAGGCTCATGTTCCCGTAGCCAATGGGAAGAGAGGCCATGATGACCTGGCCGCAAGGTGTGTGGCGAGATAGATTGTACGAAGTGACAAGGATCAATAGCTGGGGAATGAAGCTTGTGGTGCAGAAAACAGGAATTGAAGTGGGTGAGAACAATATCGAAAAAGCTTCTCATACATTTAGAGTTACTGTTTGGAAAAGAGACAACGAGGTTGCCCTTTATTTCTCGTGCTGTATCTGCGTAAATGGAACACGCATTTTCCAATACTCATCGCTCAAACGCCAAATCATCAAGTCGTGGCCACTGCGGCGGGCAGTCGAGCCTAACCGGTGCTCGCAGCGTCGTCGTCAGGTACAAGATAGTAAGGGAAAAAAACATCGCTTTTGTTGCTCAAACTGCAGCAATGCCGTGGGGTATCGTAGAATCGTAAAGGAAGGGAAACAATGCACCGCTAGTCCCATACACGTCAAATGGAAAGTCGGAGACTAAGATGCCTAGGGCTTACTATGCCTCCAGGTCATCCATGTCCTCGTCGTCAAAGTCCTTTAGGAGCTCGAGGCCACCGAAGTCGTCGAAATCATTCGAGTTGATCGACTCAATGCTGGCTTCGCGTGCCTGTTGGCCTGTGAGATGGGTGGTAACCGTGGCCGTGCTCTGGGTACTGTTGTTACTGGATGTGCGCATGCGCGTGCCCATACCAGGTGCCTCGATGCCGAGGAGGTCGCCAGCACATCGCGCAAGATATTCGTCAACGGCCCAGAAGCCGCATCCAGCATGACGTAGAACCTCGTTCTTGAGGCCAAGTACTTCTTCTCGCAGAAGTGCAACATTCTCTTTGAGCATCTTGTTCTTAGCTGAGAACTCGCGGGCCCGGCCTTCAAGACCGTTGATGTACTCCTTCTTGCGCTGTCGACACTTGTGGGCGGCGACGCGGTTCTTCTCCAGGTGCGTCTGGCGAGCTGACGACACCTGGAACGGGTAGCCGTCAGCGGTATAGGCCTCGACCATCTGGGGTTGCGATTTGGGCCTGCCCCGCTTGCGCTTAGGTGGTTGAGGATTGGCGTCGCTCGTCTCTTGTTGGGGCAGGGCCTTGTTTGGTAGTGCGTTGGTGGCGTGGTCCTGATTGGTCGAAGCTTGTCTGGTAGTGCGCCGTCGCTTTGGGGAAAGCTCGTCCTGGGGTGGCGACTGTGTTTGTTTGGCTTCTGGTTGCAGCTGCGAGGCATTCGGCCAAAAGATGGCCTCATTCCTCAGCTGCTCGACTGGAATTGAGCTCTCCCGGTCGTTGCGTGGAGGGTCAGCCGGCGAGCGTTCCTCAGGTGGGGTGACTTGGCCGTAGCGCTCAATGCTGGCATGTGTGAGCAGAGAGGGAGGGATGCTGAAAGCCTGTGGCGGCATTGAGCCAGCGCCACTGAATTCTGCCCACTTCTCCTGCTGCTGGTGCATGGCGTGGTTGTGGAGGACGTTGTAGGTGTCGCTCGCCCAGTCAAGCTGGGGTTGAGGCTGGACTTGCATTGTGACAGGCAATTGACTCGGTGCGGGGTGCAGAAGAAGTGAGTCCCCGGAGTACTGTAGAGTGAACCGAGGGCGTTTGTTGTTATGGTGCTGCGTGGAAAGCGCGTGGTTAAATGAAAGGCTCGGGGAAGAAGTCCGACGAGGTGTCAGGCATGTGAAGAGGCAGCCGTGCAACGTGGAAGTAGAGTAATCGTCCAGTTTGCAAGAAGACAGGTCAAGAAAAAAGAGGAGGGGCGATGGCGACGGCGTTCAACAGCGTGAGAGCCCAGCTATGTACGTAGGCGGGCTGGCATGGGAAATCAAACAATGGGCGCCTTGGGAACATGCGGATTGAGAAAGCGATTGCAACGGCGGCGCTAGCGCCCGAAGCTCGTGATCTGATTGGCAAGAGCTCCGCCGGGTGACGTAGCCTTCCGTCCAGATCGACGATGTGTAAGGAAATCGCGCTTTCCATCCCGGTCGGCGTCAACATGGGAAAGCTCAGCATCTTCTCGATCGCATGTTCGGCCATCGTTCAGGATGTACCCTACAGAGAGTACAGCCCGTACCGCAGATCTGCATGTGTAGCGCCCGTGCCTTTGCCAGATCTTAGGCCAACTGCACATGTTGAAACCGATTCCAGAGACAAAAGCTTCCATGAACGCCTGTGATTATCGACCTCCAACCACTGTACCATCGGGTGTCAGTGTCTTTCGCCATGAGCCTCGGCAACGGCACCACACCAATTGAGTACTGACAAAATCTCGGTATTCTCGATAGGGCTGGTCCAGGCAGGTCTTTGAACATAACGTAGCCAGCCGCTCGCTCTCTAGTGCATCTCCACACATGTGCCTTGATCGCCTCGGGCCTTTTCATCCTCCTCAGTGCCGCTCTAGCACATGGTGTCTTGAGAACCTCCAGCATTAGCTGCGACAACAACGAAGGCCTTCAGCGCGTCTCTTCCCTCATATCGACTAGCATCAAGCCCTGTTAGTGAAGACCAATAACTCTGCCACGCAAGCCTGGGCCCACAGCCTAACAAGGAACTAAGGCGTGGGATTGTCGATCGCTACGTGTTTACTCGATTCTCCATGGCACAATCCCATGGCGTGCTGATGGGAATGCTGAGGGCGCTACTGCAGAATGCCATTGTCTTGCTTTGGAATCCGATCAGACCCTTCTTCTACTAAGCCGCTTTACCCCTGGCGGAACGCATCATACGTTAGACAGGTTCAGCATGCCTACCCGCATATTCTTCCGCTAGCATGCAAAATGACGAAGCTTGCTTGAAAATTTCTCCAGCTCGTTCACGGGGGTTGTTCATTGGGTCGCCGCGACTCTCTCTGCAGCCAATGTACAGAGCAAGAACATGCGACCGCTGCACGACATCCTTGCGATAGCTTGGGATTTTCCGTCTGGTTACGCCTCCACCCCACCCCTCGAGTCGTTTGACGTAATACGAGGCCTTACACCTCTCAAGTGAGGGACTCTTTTTCCATAGCAAGTAGTATCTCCGTGCCTGTCCTCGTACAAGGCATGAGGAGCAAGACCGTACCAGCGCTCGAAGTAGGTATCTACACGTCACCGCGCTGTTGATCGAGACTGCTTTATCTTCGCACTGGCCGTGACACTTGCCTAATCCGAATGATTGACTTGTTCCCGAAAAATATCGGATATTATTTTCTCAACGCCAAACGCGGTATTTCTCAGCACTGCCTGTCTCCTACATTCCTGCTGGAACTAATGTATGCCATTACTTGGTGACCAGTAGACAATGTAGCTCTTGTCGTGAGGTCAGTTATATAGTTCGTCTACCTTCTTGTTAGATAGGCGCGACGAGTAAGTAATGTGCTGTTTATCCGGATAAGGCTGCTCGGACTTGATAGTACCGAGCCGACGCTTTTTGGCGTGAAGTAGACTGAAGGAAGAAGTAACACGCTGGTGTTAGTATGCATTGCTGCCTACTCAAAAGGTCTGTTGACCGAGCACAAACTCGTATAATATCATCTCATCGACGCCAGAACTGCTTCACTTGATCTAGATTGCCCATCTCTACTCATCCAATCCCGTCGTACTTTAGCTACTCCGACAACGGCGTCTTGAACACCAGCGCAACGTGATCGTCACCAGCCGTAACCACCGCCTCACCGTTCCCTTGCACAAAGCCCATGATACCTCCACCCTCGCCACCGCCCCTATGTCCCTTCCACTCACCCACAAGCCCCTTACCAGCCGCCGCCGTTCCACCCCGCGTGTCCCACCGCCTCAGAACACCATCATACCCCGCACTTGTCAGCAACCAGCCACCCGGACCTTCCTGCTTGACGAACTCAAGCTTGACGACAGCCTGCGGCGACTCTTCGTCTGCGTGGGCTTCTTCTATCCGTCTCCGGACAGCGAAGCGATGTGCGGTGTCGAAGAGGGTGATAGAGCCGTCGACGTTGCCGGCGGCCATGAGTGTGAGTGGAGCGGAGGAGAAGCTCAGGCACTCGACGTTGTCGCTTCCGCCTTGTAGACTAGCGAGTATCTGCCCAGTTTGCCCAGCTGAGGATGCGCCGCCCTTCGCGCCCGCCTGCTTGCCGCCTCCAGCCTTGTTCTTTGCACCGCCACCGCTAGACGACGTCGATGCTTGTGCGGGGGCGGCAAGAGACAGACGCGGTAGCCCGACGATGCGGATTTGGCCTTCTGGACCTCCGACGGCGACGAATGCGCCCGAGGGTGGAATGCCGACCGAGTATAGCCCGCCTTCGACGCGGAATCGTTCGTCGACGCCAGTGAGGCCGACGATAGTCTGCGCGTCAGTGGTCGAAGTGAGGCCTTGTGATGCTGCATCACCAAACACGTCCCAGACGTACAGACTCGAGTCTTCGGAGATGGTAGCCAGGAGGGAGCCGTCGGGTGACCATGTGCCGCCCGTGCACGTCTCGGTGTGGAGGTAGTATGCTTGCAGGACCTGTAGCTCGTTGCCCTTGTCTGTGCTGATCTGATACACCCATACTGAGCCGTCGTTGGCACCTAGTGCAACCACATTCGCGTGTTCGGGTGAAGGGTTCGCAGCGAGCCAGTTGATCTCCTCCACCTCTTGTGCCTCAGCCAGGAACTTCCACTTCTTGCCGTCCGGAACGCCCTGCCAGACGCGCAGCTTGCCGTCCAAGCCAGCGGTCGCTACAAACTGGCCTTTGGGCTCAGTGAATGTAACTGCATTGATCGAATCTGCGTGCCCATCCAGCTTGAAAATACTCTTCATGCCCTCCCGTTCTATGGGCTGGCCGCCGTTACCCGGCTGCGCCGCCGCCGCCGAGGAGACATCGATGATGTAGCCGGCATCGTCGCCGCCGCCTGTCGCGATGATTTCATGGTGTACGGGGTGTTGCGCTATGCAAAAGATGCTGTCCTTGTGCTCGTCGAAATGCGCAATCGAGTCGTTCTGTAGGTTGATTTCCATTTGGATATCCTCGCCGCCTTCGTCGCCCTCGTCGTCCGAGTCCATAGGCACGTCGCCATCGTCTTCCACAATCTCTGCTGCCTCGTCGGCGTCTAGCGTGTTGTCCACATCATGAACGTCGAGGTCGTCCTCGTCGTGGTGGGGGATCGCCATTTCGCAGTCTTATCGCGCGAAAATTCGATCTAGAGGATAATGGGTTGGAGCTTGTGCGAAATACGGCGTTTTGCTAACTAGAGTGGCTGTATATAAGTCGTTCTTGCGTGCTGCTTAGAAATGCCAAATTGCACTTCCGTCGCGAACTTTTTCCTTCGGGACCCTTGTCGGAGGGGTAACGTCGGGCAACCCCACACACGTCATTTGTAATGCAGCCAACTGAACAACTGATATTCAAAACAGGGCTATGTACACATTTCTTACTTTATACAAGCAGCAACCCCATCTCACAAATTCACCCAAATCTCCACCGACATGTTTCTACAGCTTGCTGCCGGCCTTCCTCTTCTTCTTTTCCTTGTCCCTAAGTAGCCGTCTCAGGATTTTGCCCGATGGCGACTTTGGAATCTCATCAATGAACTCAACACCACCCGAGATCCACTTGTAGCGCGCCTTGTGTTGCTCGACATGCTTCTGAATCTCGCGAGCAAGAACGCGATCGTTCTCCTCAATACCTACGGAAGGCGCCTTGACGACGAAAGCCTTGGGCACCTCTCCAGTCTTCTCGTTGGGTATCTGAATCACGGCACAGTCGTTGACGGCCGGGTGTGTCAAGAGATGTGCCTCGAGTTCAGCGGGTGCAACTTGATGGCCCTAGGACATAGTCAGTACACTATGTTCATGTAGTGTGGGCATATCGACGTACCTGGACCTTGATCAGCTCCTTGATGCGATCCGTGATAAAGACGTGCTCATGGCCTGAGGGTGCCTTCCTTATCATGGCCTCATCGCCAGTGCGCATGTACCCATCTTGGAAGGTTTCCTTGTTGGCCTGGTCGTTGTTCAGGTAGCCCAGAACGACAGAGGGTGACTTGACCAGCAACTCGCCAGGCTGATCGTACCCAGTAATCTCGACTCCCTCAACAGTCACGATCTTGCACTCGATACTGGGTAGAAGGGAGCCACAGGACCCGAACCAAATATCATCGGGTGACGATGAGCACACGACAGTGCACGTCTCGGTGAGACCGTAGCCCTGTCGAATCTTCCATGAGGGAAATGTCTTCTGTATGTCCTGTGCTGTCTCTTGTCCCAAAGGGGCTGCGCCTGTGAACAACGACCACACAGAGCTCAGGTCGTATTTTTCGAGCATGGGCTTGTTCTTGGTCATCAAAATGATGATGGGCGGTACCTTGACAACGTCAGCTCATAAGCGCCGCAAAGCCGCAAAGCCGCGAAAAACATACCATGAATAGCGAGTTGATCTTGTAATCTTGTATCGCTTGCAGAGTTTTTGTGAAGTTGAACTTGGGTAAAACAATTACGCCGTCTCCGCGGAAGATGCTGGCATGGCAGATGACGACCAGACTGTAGATATGCGACATTGGTAGGAGGCCGAGGACAACCTCAGTGTAGTCAGACTGATTTCGCACGTCATTAATGATCTTGTCCCTGTAAGGCTTCTCGAAGGCAGCAATTTGCACTGCTTGGGATTAGCCAGACTCTAAATACTGTTAGAATGTCGGCTTACTTGTGTTTGCAATAACGTTCTTGTGCGAGATCATCACACCTTTCTGCAGGTAGCATCAGCAACTGAGTTAATGGTTACAACATCATTTTCCCTCTTACTGGTAGTCCTGAGGTACCGCTGGAGTAGCAAAGGAAGGCGGTTCTTAATGCGCCATCCCCCTCTGCCCAATTCAACTTTTCCAGGCGATCCAGTTTCGCACCTTCACGGATGAAGTCGTCCACCGTCTTGAGTCCATGCGGCGTGCTCTTGCCAACAAGCTCCTCTGGCACCTCCAGAATATAAATGCGATTATCGGGGATGCCGCTCTTCTTGGCCGCCTCTCGTGCAGTTTCCAGCAAGGGAACGCAGGTGAAGAGTGCTTTGGCGCCGGAGTTCTTCAGCTGATGTTCGAGCTCAACGGCGCTGTACGCAGCATTGACGGGTGTTTGGATGCCGCCCAAACGATGCGTTGCCCATGCTAGTGGAAGCGTGTCCAGCTGTCATATATCAGTACTGACGCATGCCCATGAGATGCAGCTTCCTCACTGTGTTCACCGAGAAGACGGCGATGACCTTGTCCCACTCAGTGCCCTGGTTCGGTTGAAAGACAAGCTCCTTCGCCAAACCTCGTGCGAGGTAGTCGACACGCTCTCTGACCTCCAAGCTGGTGTAGGTCTTGCCCGTGAGACCACATGTGAAGGGGTTGTGCGAGTAGCCAAGCGGGTGGCGGCCATAGTGCTCGTCCAGCATGAAATCGCAGATGGGGATCGAGTCGGGCGGGTCGAAGGGGAGCTCCGGCGCCCAGGATGGAGCATGGAACGGCATACTGGAGGACTATCTGCAAAGGGATGACAGTTGACACGCTTTCAAGCTGTAATTTTTTTCGCCAGGATAACAGGACGAGCTGCAGATTTAACGCAGCGCACCAAGTTCGGCAATGACGGGAGCATCGTCGGATGTATCCAGTAGCAGCGTCGAATTGCCCCGGTGTGGAGAAGCTGGACAGCTGGACCGAGGTCATTGTGATCCCTTTGCTCCCGGCCTCCACGAAACGGGGCAAAGCGGGGTACTAAGTTTTTCACTAGGCTTAAGAAGGAGGTGTACACCTGTCTCCTCTTAAACTAGAGATAGAAAAGTATAGCGGTTACTACTCCTGGTTGCAGCGTGCAGGACGCTTGCGGCAGCTAGGGCTACATAAGGAGATAGACGTGCTACCCCGTCCTTGGCACTGCACTAAGCACTCGTGCAATGGCAAGGGCGTCCGCTACACAACAATGGACGGCATCTCATACATCAATGTTTGAGTAGAGAGCGGAATCGTATGTAACAAAAGAAGCATGACAGTGGAGCATTGAGGTGTGGGTGACATGTGTTAGATAAACTCTAGGGACCTGCCGTCGTACCTACCACGCCGTGGTACAGCAACCTGGTCTTGAATGACATCACGCATTGGCGGCCCCCTTCATTTTGAACACTTCTCCTGCCCGCCAGATGTCACCACGTAGCCAGTTGAAAGCCGTCTGTTACTCTCCGACGTCACGCCCCACGCCGCCTTCTTTCGATTGTCCGCCGAGTCACAATTGGGTTCTTATTGTACGCCCGCGGGATGACGCTAATATCGCTGCTTCTGCCCACGCTTTATGCTGCGTCTTGTTGCCTGTACAACCCTCCCTCGGCTTGTAATTTATTACTTCTGCTAGACCTTCGCCCCAACTCCAATTGACTATCAACTGCTGCGCCTCACCTTGACCACATGGAACCCGCAAAGCGTAAGCCCGAGGAGGATACCGATTGGGGCGAGGAAGTTGCGAAGCGACCCAAGTCCAGCCACGACTCGGTGCAATGGGAGCTTCAGTTCGTGGGTGACTTCGGAAGCTTGACATCTCAACGTCCGCAACGAACCAAACAGCCTCCGATGCGGTTCGCCGACACCATACCTGAGACACCTCCAAAGAAATTCAAACGCAGGTCAAACCAGCCGGTTGTGAAGACCAAGCTAACCAACCCTCCAAATAAGTCAAACATTGAATCGAAAGCGGAACGCAAACGACCAGCCGAGAAAAACAACCAACCTGAACCAGAGGCTGCTGTAGACTGTGCAGACGTCACATCACAAGTACCTGGAAGATGGTCTCCGATCGTTCATCTAAAAATCACTCTTGACAACACTTCGCAGATCACACAGCCACGACGCTCAGCTCTACACCATGAAGACGCGGCACCCGAGAGGGTACCATCATCACAATTTGTTTCGGTACCAACTCAGGCTCTTGTAAGTCGCAACCATGCCGATTTCCCTCCTGGTATGCTGAACGAAGTGCGCAGAGCCCCAAAACGTTTCTGCCGAATAAACAGGACCAATGTGCCCAGGACCAACCACCGCCGATTCCTGCATCTAATCAGGGTGTGCCTTCGCCCATCGTCTCTCCTAATGAGTATAGTTCCATCCAGAAAACTTGGATGCCCCAGACGCCCGAAGATAGCCCGTGTAAGGGTCTGGTTTCGCTATCTCATGAGAGTTTCAAGACTCCTCAGCGACGTTCTTGGCAAGATGCTGAAGGCTCCTTGACGTATCCTACGCCTGGTTCGACGGCTCATCACGATGCAGATATTATCCAGAACAACGTGGACCTACCCGTGGCCGAGAACCATAACCCAGTATTGCCATTCTATTCACCTTGGAGTTAGTGGTTCCCTAAAATATCTCATACAGGACTAACAAGCCTCAGGTCTCCCACTATCCACCTCACTTGCTGCACCGGTAAGCAGCACATATGCTGAATCAGGGGTGTCGACAGAGTTTAAAGATACAATTGAATCACATTACAATGACCCAGTTTCCATGGTCGAAACACAGCATCTCCACACCATAGCGGAGCAACTGCTCGCCCAGCGAAATGTAGGCCCAAATAAACCTGAGCCCAGTGGACAACCGGAAGTTTGGGCGGACGGACGTCAAGAGCTCTGCGAGACACTACACTATTATCGCTCCTATCAAAGCGGCTGCTACTCGACAGGCGGATTTGTACGCGGTTTCATGTTCGACAAAGTTGCACATCCTCGAGACTACATGGACGCTGATGTCATCATCTCAAGAGCTGGCGGCGGACTAACCAAAGACAAGGAGTCTGGTGAGATGAAAGCTGGGAGAGATCAATCAGAGGATACAGTCGCACAAGCATTGAGAAATTGCATGGTCCATTCAAACCCAGTGGTCATTACGGCTGGTATTGACAACCCGCGCATCCCATCTAAGCCACCGCATCAGTATTGTGTTCTGGACTACTTCAAGCCCACGCATATCTGGGTCGAAAAGAGTGGTAACAGCAAGGTTGTACGGTACCGCTTTGAGAAACTCAACACGAAGAAAGAGTCTTGGTGGCGGCCAAAAGACGTGGTACAACCTGTCGAGCTCGGTGCATTGCCACCACCTAATGCAAAGACATGCAAATTATGCAGCGTATTGTCTCCCCAGATATACCTCAACGGGTGGATGTGTCTGCAACCTACCTGCACATCTTTCTGGAGAATCTTCATATCAACACCTGAGTCTGGACGCAAAGAGACGTCTTACGAGCCCGATGAGGTATCCCTCATCTACGACCCGCGATTTCTCAAACAGAAGACACCATGGCACAACGACGACCACGATTACCCGCTCATATCCAACACTGCCGAGCTTTCTGGGCACTCTATACCAGGCGAGGACACCTCAGTCGCTTTCTGGTCCGGTATGGTTTGCCCCAAGTGCGGGCGCTGTATCTCTCGCTTAAACTGGGTGGGATGGGAGTGCTCAAACGCAACCTGCGACTACACAAGAGCACCAACACACACACTAATTTCCTCACTGTCCCTCCGCGACCCGCTTTGGCCCGTAACAAGTAGCTATACGCTCTCCAGAGACACGCAAGGGCCACTAGTTGATGTCCAAATATTCTTCAAGAATGGATACCGCATTAATCGATACAATCTGTCGGGTATCGATGGCTTCATAACACACATGATTGCTAACAAGACTGTTCTTGAGGAGCAAGGCGGTCCAGATGCAATGTTCGAAGAGCTGCAACAGACAGACATTGGACTACAGCGACGTTCAATGCCAAACGGCAAACTCAAAGGACCCAACTACTGTCGCCACTTTGCAGTAAACTACGGCATGCCCTACAAGTTCATCGCAGCCACCGCTTCCCAGTCCTTTGATGGAGCAGCCCGACCAATCACCAGCACACGCAGCCGACTAAACTGGGCAGCCAAGCTCCTACTAACACAAGAAAGGGGGAAGAGTATGGAAGAGGTTAATGAGGAGTGGAAAGATAGAGAGTTCAACGAAGTGCTCGCCCTTGGCTACTTTGAAGAGCAAAAGATCAACTACCATGACGACGGGGAGTTTGGCCTTGGACCTACAATAGCAACACTGAGTTTGGGTGCACCTGGCACTATGTACATCAGGATGAAAGCGCTTCACTACCACGGCGTCTCTGCTGCTGGTGTATACGACGACACGCCACCGATACGCGGATGTCAACAATATGACACGAGACTTGCGCTTCAACCTTCGCTTGAGACATTGAAGCAGTCGGATTCCCGAGCATACACGGCCAAACGCAAGCAGATCCCCAAAGACCTAGGACTGAAGAGCAGAGGTCATGCTAGGGATGTCCTGACCATGCAGCTTGGGCACGGCGACATTGTGATCATGCACGGAGCGGAGTTGCAAAAATACTACGAGCATGCTGTTGAGCATACAGGTAAGTTGAGGTTTGCGCTCACGTGTCGTTATATCGATCCTCACTCACTGAGGCTTGAGGATAAGCCGACGTATGAGGTTGGGCCAGATATGGAAGGGTATGATGGGTCGAGGCTGGCTTGAGGTGGTGGGAAAAGAGTTGAGATGAGGATTTGGACACAAGCATAAATAAACCAAGGAGAAAGGGAAGGCTGGAATCTCGGGAATATGTTTGATGATGTTTGGAGGTTCTTGTTCAAATGGCTATGCTCGATGAGTTTTTATGAGGCGCGCAGTATTTTTTTGACGCCGATCTTAATTACGTCGGTAGACATAGAAGAACACATGCTAATTTTTATCCAAGTAGATATGCAATAACAAGTACACCGCTTTTTGCTTTGCGCCTCGGACTCCCTGGCGATCCAACGCTCATACTTTCCTGCGTTTGTTCCTCGCCAAATGCTCGCCCAAGCACTATGCGCCTCACTTTGCTCGTGATGTCGGCTACTCAAAGCAAACGGCTACTATGATGCTATTTTTCGCTCAACGCCGAAGGAATTCTTACAAAGACGCATGCGTACAATTACGTTTTGATCGATCATATCTCCTGCTTGTACTCCTTGTTGAATGCTCGGCCAATAACCATCCGCCGTACTTCACTCGTCCCAGCACCGATTTCGTAGAGCTTGGCATCCCGCAGTATCCGCCCCACGGGTACCTCGTTCATATAGCCCATGCCCCCCATCAGTTGTACCGCATCAGCAGCAACTTCACTCGCCCGCTCTGCCGCATACAGGATGGCGCCAGCGCAGTCTTGGGTCTTGATATCGGGGCTCGCGTGCGACTCGTCTACCGCCCTCGCAACACTATACGTAAACGATTGAGAGGCCCGGAACTTGGTGTACATGTCGGCCAACTTGCCCTGCACAAGCTGATTATGCGCTATCGGGATGCCGAATTGTTTTCTTTGATGTGTGTAGGGAAGGGCGTTGTCGAGCGAGGCTTGCATGAGGCCCAGTGGCCCGGCTGAGAGGACGAGGCGCTCGAGATCGAGACCTTCCATCAGCACGCGTACACCGCGGTTCACCTCGCCGAGTACATTCTCCTTGGGGACGAAGACGTCTTCGAAGACAAGTTCACCCGTGTTGGAGCCGCGCATGCCAAGCTTGTCCAGTTTGTTGGCTACGCTGAAGCCTTTCGCGGTGGTCTCGACGATAAAGGCGGTTATGCCTTTGCTCGCGGCGTCGGGCAGGGTTTTCGCGTATACGACGATGGTGTGTGCGTCTGGTCCCTATCGACACCAGTTAGTCATGCTTTCCCCAATATCATGGGCGAGACATACATTCGTAATCCACATCTTTGTCCCATTGAGCAAATAGCCGCCATCCACCTCCTTGGCCGTACTCTTCATACTAACAACATCGCTGCCCGCACTATGCTCACTCATCGCCAGCGCTCCAATCTGCTCCCCACTAATCAAACCCGGTAAATACTTCTCTTTCTGCGCCTTGCTCCCATTCAGCATCAACTGGTTCACGCACAGCTGGCTATGCGCCGCATAACTCAGCCCTATGCTCCCACTCGCCCGCGACAGCTCCTCCATCACCACACAGTGTGCCTGGTACCCCATGGCTAGCCCGCCAAACTCCTCATCCGCCGTGATGCCCAGGAAGCCTGCTTCGCCGAATTTCCGCCACATGTCGTTGGGGAACGCATTGTCCTTGTCAGTGCGGGCGGCGACTTCTTCGGGAATTTCGCGGCGGGCAAAGTCGCGGACCGAGTCGCGGAGTTCGTCGAGGTCGGCTTGCGTGGGTGGTGTGAAGTTTGTGGGGTGCTTTGTGGAGGCGTAGCGCTGGGCGGTGGTGAGGAGGGGGTGAAGGCGTACTTGGCGGATGCTGCGGGTGAAGAGGCGGGGTGTTAGAGACGCCATTGTGTATTCGCTGCAACTTTGGAGGAGATTGAGGCTTGGGTGAGAGGTGCAAGAAGAAGAGTGTGATGTTTGACAATACAGCTCGGCTTGCAGCGGCTCATGGGCCGAGGCACCTTCCAGATCGCGGAGAGCGTGACAGGGGTATGATCTGGGGATGGCAGCGGCTACATTCCGCCTTTGACCAGCATCAACAAAAAATCATGAAAGAAAGCATCTAGCAAACTGCAACCGCTATATCGCGCCCATGGGAGTCCAATCCATCTAACGTGATCTCAAAAATCCTCAACCCTCTTCATCCCCCGCCCATTACACTCCCCCACATCCAGCGCCACCAAAACCCGGCTCACAGCATTATACGCCGCCACCGTAGCCGTCAACTCCACAACCTGCGTGTCCCCCAAACACCCCTTCACCATCTGCACAACGCCCTCTTCAACCTCCACACCCACCGTCATCTGATCCGTGTAAGCCAGCACCGCATACTCCTCCTTGCTAAACCCCAGTAACCCTTCTCTCTCCACCATGCCGTGTTTCGTGACGGGGAGGTCAAGGACCGTTTGCAAGACTTCTTTTGAGATTCCGGCTTTGAGCGCGAGCGCGGCGTGGGATTCCCATTCGTGGACTGCCCTGTTTAGTACTGCAACGCGGGAGATTGCCAGCTCTCTGAGGCCTTCGGGGATGCTGGTTTTGGTGCGGATGGCGCCAATGAACGAGTTCCATCCATCTGCCACTGCGGGGTTGTGCAGGAGTGCGAGGTCGAGGGGGATGAGGGGGCGGGGCTTGCGGCGCTCTGCGATGCGTTCGTAGATTGGCCGGGTTTCTTCGTTTGGAGGCTCGCTGGGGGCGTAGGAGACGCGCATTTTGGGCGTGAAGTTGGAGGACAAGGTTCGGAGAGGAAATTTAAGTACGTGTAGATGGCCTAAGGTGGAGATTGGACGTATGATGCTTGGGAGAGTTGGGCGGATGAACATTGGGGCACTAGAAGCAGGCAGGTGGAGATATATATACCCAGCTTATGCACATGCAGGGACCAAGACCGGTCTGCTTCTCGGTACTTGGAATTCTCCGCAAATCCCGCTATCAATTATATACAAGTTGGAGCTTCGAAACACAAAGTTATCTACAGCCTGCTCTGCTCGTCGAATACATTCGGTAGTCTGGGAATACCTTCCAGCCGGGTGGTCTTCTTGCCCGTTGGAGCCAGTGTGACGTTGTATGTCAAGTCGAGCTTCGCCTTCGGGTCCTTGCTGGGCTCAAAGTCTAGCAGCAGATCGTCCTTCACGGCGAATACGGTATCATTGCTGACCCACTGGTCGTCGCGAGGGTATAGTTGTGTAATCAGGGGCTTGTAGTTATCGGCCGAGACCATGAGATGGATGTGGGCGGGGCGGAAGGGGTGGCGGTCGAGTGTTTTGAACAGTTGGCCTGCGGCGCCTGTCATGACTATTAGTATACGCTCGTTGTTGAAAGGGTGAGGTGAAACTTACCATCGGTAGGCAGCGAGTACGCCGTCGGCTTGTAGCAGTAGTACCAGTACTCGCCCTTCTCATTAGTCGTAAACTTTCCCCTCAAGTTATTGGGCTCTTGGTTCTCCGGATCCTGGAAATCGTACTTTCCATTCGCGCTCGCTTGCCAGATATCAATGACTGCGCCGGGGATGCCCTTCTTGGTGTCGAGGTCCCTGACTACGCCGTGCATGAGAGTCTTCTGGCCTTCGGGGTGTTCGTTCCGGACGATGGAGTCACCAAGCTCACGGAAGGGAGAGTGGGGTGACCAGAAGGGTCCGAGGATGGTAGAGGAGGTCGGTGTCTCGCCAGATTCGTTGATGTGCTTATGTGCGATTTCGTCGACCAGGCTATGTAACTGTTAGCATTCTGCTTCAGCTGAGCAGACTTCAAGATGACTTACGACTCCACCCCCAAGACATCAGAAATACGATGCGCCTCGTTCCTGGTGGCGGTTGTTGTCTTGCCGATCGAGTTCACGAAGCGTACGCCCTCGAACCACTCGTCGTTGGTCAATTCAACCTCGCGAATGAAGTCATGAAGATGTCGGATCAGTCCGCCCATGACAAAGCGCGTCCGTTCGGGTACATTAGGTCCGATGGCGTTGATGACAGCGTCGGTGAAGTTGGGATCAAAGCGGTGGGAGCCATTCTCCTGGTACTCGGGCGCGGTCTGTGTATTGGGGTTCATCTTGATGAGGTGTATTTATACGATGAAGGTAGTCAGGAAAGGGTGGCAGACAAACGTCAAGAAGTTGGGAAATGTTCTACTGGAGGGATACTTTGGGGCAAGTGGTCTAATAAATAGCAGCTAGATCTGCTCATGTTCCGCCAACTGAACCAGCGCTGTGGACAATCGCCGTGCCTCTAGCCGGCGCATCAGGCGACGCGAACTTGTCACAGCTGTCTGCGGCATACTGCACCGGCTTTGCGACTTCTACGGGCGCGAAAGGGCGACAGTGCCGAAGGTTGCGCCATGGCTGCCCCGTATTGACTGGGGGCCGTTGGCGAATCATGGAGGGGTCGAAGGGGAAGAAGTCTTAACCGGCGCTTTTCCTCCACTCTAGCGTCATCAGGGCCATTGCCCCGCCTTTGGAACAGACTGCGGAAGTTTGGAGACGCGATGTGTGATGTCGAAGCTATGGGAAGTGGAGGGCAGACCTTCCGGAAGAACTGGAGTATCGCACGACCCATATTGTTAGCAAGGGAAGCGCAGCCTTCAAGGAAGAAAACAGACCGCCAAAATGGTCAAGCATCATCTTATGATCGGGACATGGACGCCGCCGGGTGTGATCATCACCGTCGCGTTCGACGACGAGACGTTGGAGCTGGAGTTAGTGAAGAAAACGGAAATCCACCAGGACGAGCCGATAAGCTGGATGGCCTTTGATGTATGCGACTCACGAAACCAAATGCGAACGTCAATGGCTGATTAGTTGATACTTAGCACCAAAGAAAGAATATTTACGGCGCGTCGATGAAGAAATGGAGCTCTCATGAAGTCAAGAGCCCGGGCGAGATTGTGCACACTGGAAGCTTTCCCATAGGCGGACATGGTATGTACACCTTTCCAGCGATTCTGCCTATAGTAATTGATGTGTTGCTCCAGCCAAAGCAAACGACGCCGACACAAAGACCCGTGCCATCTTCCTTCTCCCCTCGAAGAAAGCCCCTTACGCCGTATACTGCAACCCCTTCTACGATTACGCAGGTTATGGCAACGTCTTCTCCGTCAACCCCTCCGGTCACATCAAGGAGAACATTCAAAACTTCGAGTACTGCGACAGGACGGCGATCCACGGCATGGTGTTCGATCCCTCCGAAACGCATTTGTACAGTGCAGATATGTGGGCGAATCGCGTGTGGTGCCATAAGAAGATCGATGACGAGGGGAGACTGGAGACAGTGGGTTACACTGAAGCGCCTGCACCGAAGGACCATCCACGATGGGTAGAGATGCACCCCTCTGGCAACTATCTGTATGCCCTGATGGAGGGAGGGAATCGGTTGTGCGAGTACGTGATTGATCCGAAGACGAAGCTTCCGGTTTACACGCACAAAACATACCCCTTGATACCACCTGGTAAGCCTCGAAATCAAGCGTTCATCGAGTTGTAGCTGACTGATGTCTAGGTATACCCAACGCGGACACCATGTACCGCTCCGACGTCTGTTTCCTCACCCAATCCTCGCAATACCTCTTCGCAACCTCCCGAGCCAACTCCTTCTCCCTCACAGGCTACATGGCTGCATTCAAAATTGCGCCATCAGGCGCCATCGAACGACAGATCTGCCTTAATCCCACACCGACTTCCGGCGGCCATTCGAACGCAGTATCGCCATGTCCTTGGTCAGACGAATGGCTTGCGCTCACAGACGATGAGAAGGGTGGAGTGGAGATCTACAGGTGGCACAATGAGTTTCTTGCAAGAGTCGCGAGATTGGAGGTTGGAGAGAAGGGATTTGGGATGAACGCCATATGGTACGACTAGGTAGTCAAATGCGCTCCACGTCCCGAGTTCGGAGCATAAGTTGGTGTTGCGGGTCTAGTTCCTACCTCGGAAGAATGAGGGGCAGCTGCGGAAACAGCTCTCGTGCATTAGTGCGGCCGGCAGATGCCATCGGGGGGAGCTCTTGTTCCCCCCAACTTCGTCACGATTCGCACGCAGGGCCTGAGCTACATAGTTATATCTTACTTGCTAAATTGAGTAACAGACTTCAGACTCTGACCTGAGCTTCATCTCTCCCTCTATCGTGAATTCCCTGCCCCGAAGACTGAAGTTTATAGCTACCCCTCACCAACCCCCAATATGGCGTCCAAATCAACACCAGGCATTTTGTACGTAACTATGCAGCCTAAAGAGGGCTTGCCCGATGCGCAGTTTCATGATTGGTAAGTTGACAGTTCCACAGCCGTATTCTGTCATCCTCACCATCATGTCTAACACTTCGTCCACCAAGGTACCAGAACGAACATGGCCCCAACCGCCTGCGCCTACCATTCTGCAACAACGGCTTCCGTTACCGCGCGACCGATCTCGAAAACGCACCCGGCTCGAAAGACAAGCCGGAATGGATGGCCATCTACGACTTCGACGAGCTCGAGTGGCTGAATCGCGAACCGTATACGAAGCTGCGTAGCGCGCCGGTACAGACGCAACGTGAGCGGGATACTATGAAGCAGATATTTGTGGATAGGCGGAGCTATGACCTGCTCAGGGAGTGGAAGAGCGACGACTTCAAGGACCTGCAGAAGGTGGGGAACGAAGGTGAGAAGAATGTCATGATTGCAGTGAGCTTCGCATTGCAACATGGCAAGGACGAGAAAGAGCTGCAGAAGTGGTACGACGAGGAGCATGTCGCGCTGCTGCAGAAGGTCCCTGGGTGGAGGAGAACGAGGAGGTTTGTCACGTCGTACCTGGACCTCGAGAGCGGGCACAAGTCGGAAAAGGAGTATCTTGCTCTCCATGAATATGCGCCGCAGAATGGAATCGGGGGACCGGAGTTCAAGGCCGCCACAACGACGGAGTGGTGTGACAAGATATACGAACATATCGTGAAGAACCGGAAGAGGAGGGTATACGATCTATACTACACTTTTGGAGCCGCGCAACGCGACCTGAAGAGCCTGGCAAGCGAAGACGCAGTACCTGCCGAGAGTACAGAAGGATTAGTAAAGACACATCCGGCGCATACTACGCAAGAGAAGCGGCCTGTGATTGAAAGCTTCGTCACGACAAAAGATGGCGTGCAGCTGCCTTACCGCCTCGAAGGCTCGACCGACCCGGACGCGCCCCTCCTCGTCCTCGTAAATAGCATACTCGTCGACTACTCTATCTGGGACGACTTCGTCACACACCTCTTGGAACTCACAAACAACAAGTATCGAATCTTGCGGTACAACACCCGCGGTCGCAACACTCTTCCTTCAAACTCCACATCGCCCATTACTCTCGACACCCTCACGGAAGACGTCGTCACAATTCTCGATGCTCTCCGTGTGAAGAAGGCGTCAATAGTCGGCGTCTCGCTCGGCGGCGCTACAGCACTCAACGCTGGGCTTTCATACCCAAACCGCATCGAAGCCTTCATAGGCTGCGACACGAATGCGTTCGCCCCTCCGTCAAACGCCAACGCGTGGAACGATCGTGTCAAAATTGCCGAGAAGGAGGGCTCGAAAGCCTCCTCTAGGGAGCCCGTCGTCGGCGAAGAACTCGCAGAAGTGACAGTGCGGCGCTGGTTCGCCAAGGAGTCCTACGACAACGCAGAGCTAGCGAAGAAGATTCAGCACGTCAAAGACATGGTCAAGTCCAACTCTCTCCCTGGCTTCCGCGACTCCGTTAAAGCATTGCACCAGTACGATATCCGGGACAAGATGGCCAGCTACAAGGGCAAAGGCGCGTTTTTGGTAGGCGCTGATGATGGCGTGTTGCCGAAGACTATGAAGGAGAACATGGCAGACAAGTTGGGCAATGGCGTTGAGCTCAAGGTTGTTGAGGGTGCTGGGCATTTGCCCATGGTAGAGAGACCGAAGGAGGTTGCGAAGTTTGTCGCTAAGTTTTTGGATGGCTAAGGGTCAACAACGAGGTATACAAAATGACATAGCGGGCTCTTCGAACACACCATGGGTATATTTGTAGAAGAAACTCATGTCTTCATGTGCTTTTCAGAATAAACTATGTGAAATGTTGGGTTCACCCAAGAAATGTGAGGGGAGCGCTGTTGGGAAACTCGACTGTACATCTCTTACAATACTGCTTGTTCATCTTGTTGTCGAAGAGGATGTACACAACGGGTCTGTGGCGGAACCGTGTTCCTAGAGGTTAAATGCAGACGACCAGCCTAATTATTAGGAGGTTCCTTGTAACAAGATGGCGGCTCTGTAAAATAAATGGTCTTGTAAAGGCCGACGGGTTGAAAGGCTCTTTCGTAGACGGCTTCTTTCTCGTATCGAGAATACCACCCTAACAGATCTTACTTACAATGTGCTAGACGTCTTGTTCTTTTACCAAGGGCGAACAAATGTATCGTGTTCGGCACCTCGGTAGGCCATACGTCAATGCGTTCAAGTGCTCCAGGAGAAGCCTATGACGTAGTCGGTGAGCCTCATCGTCCTAGAAAAACCTGACAGCCCAAGCTATACACTTTCAAAGGGGATCCTAGAACAGACCAAGAGGGGCGCTCGTCATCGGTTAGCATCGCAGGACACTTTGTGCGATAGATATTGGACCGTGCGGATGGAGAAGCCCTGATATGCACTCCACAAGAGGCGCTCGGCCTCGGAGTGGTTTTGACAGATCGGTGACAGGTGCCCACACGAGTTTCGGGGGACTATGATCAGCGGTGAGCGCCTCATCTGAAAGTATGCGACCAGTAATGTCGGCGTAGAGGGCAGTCGCCTACGCGCCACCATAAAAGGTCCGAACATGTTCGACGACGTCCAGGTAGTATGGAGCCGGGGCGGGTTTAAAGACTCCTAAGGAAACTTGGAATGGGGGTCGGATCTGAATAGACCCACAGGTATGGCATTTTTTTTGTAGATTTGTAAGGTCGAAGTCTGGGGAATCCTTGTTACAAATTAGTAAGGTAATCGTTGGTCAGTCGCGAAATCGGTTGGGCATTGTAATTGCGCCCAGGACCCCGGGAAATGGCGGTGTATGGCGGTGAAAGGCTTCCAAATGTTCGACCTTGCGAACGCGGAGTGTGAAATACACAAAGTTTGTTCAATTGTTGTTGACCTTAGCTTTGAATGGGAGTCATGTCGGGTTATGGTAGACCTACAGAATTGACTCAGTGAATTTGCGCTATACCAGCGCCCTTCAGGGCGCGAGACGGATTGGGCGTAACAGACCTTTGCCTATTCCAAGGCCTTCATGATCCACCAGTCAGCCCAAATAATGGAGAGTAGTATGACAGAGATCGAAAGTTTGAATGTTCCCAGGCTGGTTAGCTGTAGTCAGCTCTCGCTGTAAAGGAATCAGAGGCGTTCAAGTAATGCCTGACAAGAGCTGATATCTGGGCTTTTGAGGCGTTTTGGCAACTCGAGTGAGAGTTCCAAGCTATTGGACAGCTCTAGGTGGTCAGGGTCCATTAGGGTCCAGGTGACAGCCGTGGGTGTGATAGAGTTCTTAGTCAGATCTCGAGCCGCGAGCTCAAAGAGGCGCGGCCATAGGCGATGCCGAACTACGCGTGTATTTCGACGACAAACAGCATCGTAAGCTGGATCATTTGGCTAGTGGTGTCGTCAGTTGCACATCAACATCAAGTACCGAAAAGACACTTGCTGACCAGTTCGCGCTGCAAGCGATCCAAGTGGATAAGCTCTTGGAGCGACTGAACGAAATAGGGCCGACCTCAGTGGTCGCAAGCAAGTATTTCCTGGCCACCTCCCGAGACTGGCTAGGTGGCGGAGCCAAGCTGGTGAATGGCGCAACACGCGGTCACGGTAATTCTTCATGGGAAAGATAGTTATCAGTATCCAAGTGATAAGTATGGTTTTGCAAACTCTAATTGTGGTGGTGCTGTATTGGGAGCCGCATCAGGTGAAACACATGCTACGGCCAAACCCAGTGTACGCTCTTCATCAATTATTCGCTTGGATAGTGTGGTGCGATGACAGCTGCAGGCACCAAACGAGTGTTCACACAAAGCAGCCTCATCGCAGACCGGTAATTTTGGGCGACTCACTATCAGTCAGCGCCGGTCGAAGGTAACATCGATATTAAATGAGGGTGTATGGCTGGTCTAAAGAGGCTAAGCGTAGAATGAGGCTGGGAACATGATTGAAGAGGAGACGCCTCGGCACCAGCCATGTCGGTGTGTGATGTGCCCGCCCCACTATTAGCGCCGATCGTAGCTTCGGCCTTTTGCTCCACTTTGAAGCCTTTCACTCCTGACACTTCGTAGTAATTCGTGCTACTAGTATCGCGTTGATGTACTCCAGTCATATCTTCGCATTATGTGGGACTGCACGATCGGCAGTCCTGCATTAACGGCCGTCGCGCAACACCCTAAGTGGCATATATCGTGCATGACACTGCAGATGACCCCTAGCGCCCTTCTCCAAAAGGGTGTGCGAGTAGGTCATATGTCTGGTCAGCTACCACTCTGCCTGTCATTCATTCCTCTGCGCCTTGAAATCCCTGTTCTTGCTGTTCACACCGGACTAGCTCGCGCTAATGCAATTGTAGGCATCTTACACATACAGGGCACCTCTTGTAAGGATATCTCACCTATGAACATAAGTACGGTGGATATCCTCCGAGATGTAGATTTGGTATCCGGCTATTTCGTGGAGGATTTACTACGGGTTCCTACTATAAGTGTTGCTATTTGCCTCGTCCCTTCCCGGCACATACATCCTAGGCAACACTACCACTGTCTCATATCAGACCCTCACTGCGCCCTCTTGTGACTCGTCCTTATTAAAGGCAGTACGCCCAGGTCACGCATCCATATCCTGCGGGTGCCTCTCTTAACTGGCAGAACTACAAAAGAGCTCTTCTGCTACAGCTTCCCCTCCTTCACCGACCAGCGCTCGCTCGCTGCAGTCTTCGTATCGACCGGCTAGGGGCCGGGAGGAAGAACACCATTCTTGGGCACGCCACCTTCGTCAAGGTTGAGTCAAGTTCCAAACGGTCATTACCAGTCCGCCGCTCCTCTCTTCTGCGAACGTTCAAAGACATCCTATCAATCATGCCTTCCTATCTGCGGAGCTCCCACAGACCCTACTCCTTCCCACCGTGGATCGCGGCTGCCGACGACGATCAGCATCAGATGAACGACCTTCCTGACATCGATGAGAACCCTTTCGCCCATTTCATCAGCCCCATCACCGACGCAGACGACCCGTACGAGCTATCGTTGAGCGCAGGGATCGACGTTTATGAAGGACCGCACACAACGAAGGCCTCGAAGTTCAAGTCGAACGTCGCAGACAAATGGGCCCGATACGTCAGACACAATCACGGTCAGCTACATACCCAGTACCACGCGCCTACTATCTACGAAGAGGATGAGGATGACGAGTCCTTCATGAGCCTTGATGACGATCGCTTGAACGACACCCCCCATATGGTGACTCAGATCAGCACACCAAAGATCAGTATGAGAGATCCGACTCGAGGTCGCGCCCAGGATCTCGTCGCTCGCAAGCAGCAAAATCGCCGTCGCCAGTCACGGACGCTATCTGGCCATCGCCACTCATGGCGGGAACCTAGCCCTGATCTGTTTACCGTTGACGAGTCAGAAGAAGAAGAAACTCCTACACTCCGCTATGCGAGGGCAAGAAAGGCCAAGGATGGTGCGGAACGCCGGAGGTCATCGAGGTCAAGAGCGAGGTTTGACGTGGCAGAGAAATCGAGGTTGTAAGAAGGAGGCGCACACGCTTGCAACCCGGGGTTGCATAGCGACAGAATTTGCATACACGATGGCAAGAACATGAAAGCATTTGCATTGGGTGGAGTTGGGGCGTTTCTGTTTTGACATGACTACATAGCATGGCGTTGTTGGCTTCATTTTTCTCGCCCACAGAGCATCACGTGGCGTTATCAGTATTTTTTCGGCTTGCATACACATGCATTGGGCGGAGTTTGGGCGTGAGCATTTACACACATTGTTATACAGATTGCGACGCGGTAGCATTAGATCGGTCGATAAATGAAATATGCTGGTCTCAATTGATGCGTCTCAACCTCGCGTATGCCGTTCAACCCTCTTCACTTGCCATCTTTACTTGTCAACCGAAACGCAATGCAAGCACATATTCGCCTCCTGCGCCTATGATTCTATCAGCCTCACATTTCACAATCCGCATAGCTTCGGAACCGAAGATTTCACATGTCCGCGATACCTGCCATGCACCCCCCCACATTGGTCCTATCACTGCTGCACGCTAATTAACAGTGGAGTATCGTGACCGCCTAATCCCCTCCATCCATGGATAAGTATACCATCTGGGGTCTTATTGCGCGCTTACCGCTCCAACACCGAAAATCTCCGCCACCATTTTCGTGAAACAACGGAACACGGCACTTTGCAACAACCACGATCTCCCCGCACATACTCCAAAAAGCAGGAACATGCAGATTGCAGCTGCGTGAACACGCAAGTGTCCGGCTTCTCTTCGCTCTCCACATGCCGTTTCATAGATAATCCATCCTATGTCTAGTGAACGATCGCCATGGAAGGTGAAAATTCTGAAAATCACTTGTGTGAAGTGAATCTCGATGACAATATGCAGGGTCAGCTCTCGCTTGGACCCTCGCTTGGGGGGGGGGTGGCGATCTTATCCTTCCCAGAGGGGGTAGTGCGTGATATGGTAGTGGACCGGGGGTTGCGAAGTTGAGCTTGGCGTGATAGTGGGGTCTTCAATACGAAGGCGGGGCATGTGTGTGGTGAAATTCAGATGAGAGGCTCACATGCAGAAAGGCCGGATCCCGAACACCAATCTCAGGGCTGTACTGTTCGCGCCCTGGCGGGGGGGGGGCGCGCAAAGGCAAGAGCGACGAGCGTTTCCCGGCTGAAAAGAAGTGCGTGTATGCGTCGGTAGACCTACCCGCCGGCGGAAGGCATGGAGCTATGGGCAAAAGTTCGCAGAGGGCCAAGGATGTCGTGCAACAGCGCCGAAGCCGCCATGCATGTCCGGGCTAGTTGCACGATGCTTTGATAAGACTGGGTGCAATTGACGAATGATTGTTAACTCTGAACCTTGACTAGAGCAGTGTGAACGGAACATATCAAAGACGGCTGGGGTATTGAGACAAGACAGGTAATGATCAAACTGTGATTTCGTAACGTGTATGCTATGTAATCGTCAAGACCCATTGAGGCCGTTTCCCATAGCCCAACCCATACTCCGGGTAAATCCATATCCTATGCCATTGAGCCGTCGTGGCGTCGAACTCATCCCAGAGTCCAAAGATGCTATCAAAACGCCGTCGCCATGCAATGTATTCAAACGTCAACGCTGACCACCAAGGAAAGACACAAAATGCTTACGCCCCGAAAGCGATAGCAACGACAACGGCAACTACGACGGCAAACATACTACTACTCTGCTTGCCAACACCGCCAGTACCAGCACTTCCCTGCGTCAACGGCGCGGTACTAACACTCTTCCTCCCCGTTGCCCCGGTTACACTATTCGCAGCATCCACACTCGCCATCGCGGGCCCTACGTTGAAGAAGTCCACCATCACGAACGTGGGCGGCTTGCCATACACACCCGTACAATTTGTTACGCTCTCGCCCATACTCCCGATTCCCGTCTGCGCGTTTGTTACGTTCGCGTACGTCTCGTTGGGCGACTGGATGCCGAAGAGTTGTGTCTCGTAGAGAAAGTGGTTCATGACGAACATGCGGTTGGACTCTAAAGCTGCGGAGGCGGAGCCCGCGACCGAAGAAGGTCGGCTAGGGTTGCAAGAGTAGTTGTTAGGATTGACATTCTCGAAGTCGTTTTCGAACATGTACACGAACTCGTCCATCAGGTAGGGGTATTGTGCAGATGACTCATTGAGGGACGCGACGAAAGCCATTAAGCGGGTGTTGTTGCTGATGAGGTTGTCGAGTGTTGGCCATGTCTGTGGGGTGGTCGTGGTTGATGGAGGTGTGTACGCGAGCTTGTCAATGCCTGATGCACTGAACTGTGCGCCAATTTCTGCGGCTGATGCATCGTCGGAATTTACGACCAAGACTGTGACTACGTCGTTTGTGTTGGCATCCATCCATGTTTTGATATCCGATAGCCAGCTCTCCAACGACCCGACGTCTAGCAAGTCACAACTGCTATGACAAAGATGCCATGCGTCCGCCCCACTCTCATTCGTCTTGTGTACTTGCGCCGACAGCATCCGTACACCGGAATCAAGTTGTACTGTTGTATTGTAGTACTGGTTCCCCGACGTTGAGAAGGATGTCTCTTGATTTCGTAGGAATGGCGAATCGTGTGCTCCGAGGTGGGTGATGTTGTTATATGCTCGACTGCATAATGACGGCGAGTTATTGCAGGCGTTTTGTGCGGAGGCGGTCATGTAGAGGGCGAGAAGAGTCGAGGCTCGTAGGAGGGATCGGGAAAACATCGTGGTGTGCGGTGATGTATGAGGCGGATATCTCCAGCTCTTCGTAGTCAGGTCAGCAGCTGATTGTCGTCGCCAAACAGAAGTCGTAAGTCATCTACCAAAGAAAGTACAACACGAAGATATTCAGGCGAGGAAAATAATATCAAAGAATACTTTTGGAATAATCAGATCGCAGATCAATCAAAGCCAATTTGTCCCGAAATGTACCAGGGCCGGGGGTATTCCGTTCTATTATACCACCTACGCAGCCTCGTTAGCCCAGCCATCAAGCCCGTATCCAGCAGTCATAGAAAACAGCACACAAAGCACTCGTTGGGAGTGGAGCCGATCCAACTTCACAAACACTCTGCACAGCCCCATAGCCGCGGAAAGGTTTCAGTCGTCGTCAGCCCACCAAACCGAAGGCTGCCGAGACGCCACCGAAACATATGTCACACATGGTGACAAACAGCGGGGGTGGAGGCGGGTTGTGGTTGGAGAGGTCAACTGATGTAGATGGCACAGATCTGTTTTTAGAGTGGCGTGCGTGGCTCTTGCGCGGCTGCATTGGCTCCCGGCGTCGATCTTCAGCCCTACGTGTTGTTGATATTGTCACGGCCTATTTTTCCCTTTTGGCAGCGACAATTTTTTTTTCGAACAAAGCAAGAAGCAGAGCCGAAGACATTGTTGTCATTTTCACGCCGAAGCTTGACATCGTAATCACCTCTTTACCTACCCACGAAATCCCCAGCTTCCACGCGTCTACTCCACGCGTCCACTCCACGCGTCTGCTCCACACGCCAGCCCCCAACCAAGCCCTTAACCATGGTAATCCTCCGCGCGCCCTCCACCCTACCCACCACCGAACCCTCCCCCTCCATCGCACCACCCCAGCTATCATGGCTGCAAGGCCCCTGGAACGTAACACACTCGACGCTCCCAATGTGGAAGAAGTCGCGCAACGTCCGCATAACATACACGCCCATACCCAACACATCGCCGACGCAAATCGAAGACGTAGTGACCTACCAATCCCTCAGCTCCACTTCCTTAAAAACCGTCCATGGTGTCGACAAAGCGTTCAAGGTCCCCGAAACGGCGCCAGCGCATACAGAAGGGGATGAGGTAGCGAGCATGGCGTACAACTGGCGCGGCAAAGGCTGGCTGATGATCGCGTCGTCTAAGTGGGAGATATTGGGCTATGGTGATGATAAGGCGACGGGAAACAGCTGGGTCGTTACGTACTTTGCGAAGACGCTGTTTACGCCTGCGGGCGTCGACTTTTACTCAAGGAAGGGCAGCCTGACCCCGGAGCTGGTGCAAAGTATCGAGAGTGCACTTGCTAGACTTGGGGGTGAAGTTGCGAGGTTGGCGGGTGACGTGTTTGCGGTGAAGATGGATGGGGATAGGACGGAATAATTCGCCAACATGGTGGAGGATAAGGGTAGAGGTGGGAAAGATCTTGATCATTCAGTTGTATACCCCAGGCATGAAGCCTTCTTTGGAGCTGTCATTCATCTCTGTTTAATCTTCGCGACCGTACTCTGTGCGTCTTGCTGAGCCGGCTGAAGGCTTGACAAATCCAGTAAAAAGCCGCCCACCAGACGCCAAAAATTGCAACCGTATTGCCTCGGCTGACCACCCGTTCACTTCCCTCTGCTAATCGAGCCAGTTCATGTCCGAGTTCCCCTGTCCTCCACCACTCGACGAAGCGGCGTTCGCATACGAGCCTCGCGATGCTTGCGGGTGTTGAGGCTCAGTATAAACGTCAAGCTCAAGGAGCAAGTCCGTGTTCCTGGAGACAGCCGCCTTCTCCGGCGATACCTCGATGAGCTTGGTAGATGCTGAAGTTGAACCTGCCGCTGGTGTTGAAGTGCGAGCTTGTTCAAGGAATTGCGCCTCTTCCTCCTTTTTCTTTTGGAGGAACTGAGCGTCGTCTTCTTGGATACCTCCCTTCGTGTATGCTTCCCACTGTTCTGTAACACTATCTGATCCGTATGGGGTCATCGTACGAGGAGTAGTCGTAAGTCCCGTGCGAACGGAAGGAGCGGAATAGTTCGTGGTGTCCAGGAGCATGTTACCACTGCTGGAGGGGGACGCCCGAAACGAATTCACGTTGTTCGGTGCAGGTTTCAGCATGGACTTGACGCCGTTGGTGCGACGATCGCATACCTGGCACTTGCACGGATCGCAGCACACTGCTATTGGATGTCAGCAACGGGTAACCAGTAATATATAGGGCGAGAAACGTACCGACACATGAATGACCGCACGTATCCAAGCGCCTGGAGCACTTCTGCGTGCAATTAACCCTATCGTGCTCAAACCTGAAAACTTGTCAGTGGGTGCAAGTTTTCAACTACGATGTGAGCTTACGGGTGACACATATAAGGGCAACGATGCTGGCACGGAAGAACGCCCTCGCATTTGGTATCGCAACCACCATGGATGAGGTCGAAATCCTCAGGCTCTTCGCACCAAATCTTTCGACCGTGATTGCTGCATTCGAGCGGGAACTGATAACCGACCCGTCGCATCTGACCTGTGGTCACCTTCACTTTCTTGTTACCGTGCATGATGTCGACGACGGCGGCCCACGTTCCGCTCTCACAGGCGAGTAACTCTGCATTGCCGAATATGTAGAAGCCGCGTTTGGCTCGGGAAAGGGCAACACAGGCGCGGTTATCGGAGCTCAAGAAGCCAATCGCATGGTTCTTGTTGGACCGCACCAAAGAGAGTAACACTATGTCGTTCTCTTCGCCTTGGTAGCTGTCGACGGTAACAGCTTTGATTCCCGCGTATGCCCGCAGGTTGGGATGCTCCCTGAGCTTTCGCAGTATAGCCTTGCGCTGGCCGTTGTAGAACGTTAGCACGGTTATTTTTGTCGAATCAACACCATTGAGGACCAAGTAATCGAAGAATTGGACTATCATGTCAGCTTCCCGCGCATTGAAGGCGGACATGTTGGCGTCGCGGGACTCGGGCCATTCATGGCAGAAGAAGAAGCTGTTGTTGCCTCCCATACCCTCAACTGGTGGACGGTTGCTCACGTCCTTCACGCTAACGTGATCCTTTAGCGTGTCCTCGTAGATGGGATGCAGGAGCCTGCGAATTTCGGGGATCATACGTCGCTGTCGTGTCAGTGTGTCGAAGGCGATGTCATTCCAGATCAGACGCTCAAAAAGCGACACATTCAAAAAATAAGGCTCGTCTTCGAAGTCCCGCACCTGGGTGTGAGGTCGCAACTGTTGATGATCGCCCACCAAGACTAGATGTTCGAGGCTTGGGAAGCAGGCCGCGGTGATGGGAGCTTCGAGAGTTTCGGCCGCCTCCTCAACAATGCATATACGGGGTCGAAGGCCGGAGAGTAAAGCACGGTATTTCGCAAGACCAGTCGTCGTGCAGCCAATGATGCGTGCATCGCGCAAGATGCGGACGTCCTCCTCCCAAAGGCCGACCTTACGCTGCAGAACAGCTTCTTGGTATTCCTTCCCGATCTTCCGGACTTCGGCACGGATCAGCTTCTTTGCTTCCTGCATGAAGAAGTTGTAGACGGCACCGCGGTGGGAAACACGAATTGTCGTCAAATCGTATGTCTTTCGCAGCAGACCTTGAACATCGGCGGTGCTCAACGAGTCTCCTTTACCCTTGTAGTTGTCGCTAAGCAGTGTTACAGGTCCCCGAAGGGCCTCGATATCATCATCGTCCTGTGCCACTGCTTCTGCCTCGAGCTCCTTTAGTTGTTCGACTTCGAAGTCTTCCTCCTCGTACCCCCAGTCGAACTGCTCTGGGGCGATTGGCCGAGTGCAGGGTGTAAGGCACTTGCCGAGCCATTGCTCCATCAGTATCCCAGGGTTGTCCGTTGGCGAGATTCCCATCGTGCATTGTGACTCCACCTCCAGCGAATCTGATTGCTCCTTGGTGATCAGTCCAAGACCGAGTAAGATTTTGTGATCTAGCGGCCCCTTGTTCGCTTCCAGTGGCGCAAGAAGAACTTGGCAACGAATGGTCAGCTTCTTTGCCGCGATGGTACCTTGAACTTTCTGGCTGCCTGGCTGCTTCTGTCGAGGGACGCTTGAGCGTACTTCATATAGTGTACGTTTCTTGATTTCTTTGTCCTTACTTCTTCCTCCAAGTCGGATGTAGTTGGGCTCGAATTGTGAGGTGTGTCTCAGCAATTGGTCGAGAGCGTGATTCGTCTGAGCCGTGACAATGATTGGTGAATCATCCTTGCGCAAGTTGTCGCGCGCGATTTGCAGCGCGACGACGGAAACGAAGGTTTTTCCTGTTCCGGGAGGGCCCTGAACAATTGCCAACTCGCTCGTAAGCATACGCTTCAGCGCCTTACCCTGAGACTTTTCGAGCGAGTGCGAGGACGAAGTCGGCCAGTCTTCTAGCACGTTGACGTTCTCATATTCGGCGCTCTCTTCCATACTAACGAGTGAGCTGAGGTTGACATAAGGGTTATGCTTGATGTAGCTTGGAGGCTCCACTTCCTTCTGGGCGTGGACGAGATACTTGGATAACGGGAATGGCTCCCTCATCAAGTGCTGAAGGGCGAGTAGGGTATGTCTGCTTGCCTCGAAGAAGCTGGCGCGGCACTCGACCATGATCCACTTGCGCATGGGGTCTATCTCCTGGTCTTCCGGGCGAGCAAAGAACAGGTCGATCTCGGGCGGGTTCTGTCCCAACGCTGAAAGAGGTCGGGCGGCCACTGTAGCGAGAATGCATTGGGTCTGGAAGGCATCGTTGCTTGGAGACAAGGCGACGAGGGTACCGGTGATGAGCCTCTTGGACTGGTCCCATCTGAGGCTGGTTAGCGATGGTCATAGTTGTGCTTCGTCATAGCTTACCTGATGTGCTTCTTGACGCGACCGAGGGAGAAAGCAACCCGCGTTGCCAGTCCCCGCGGGGAGAAGACTAGCGAAGTAATGTACACCGGATCGTAGATGCCGATGCTCTGGTTGTTGTATTCAGCTTCATCCTTCATCGGGTCCGCGCGAACCTCGTCGATGGCTTCACGCAGCGGCCGAACAGAATCCTCGCGCAAGAGCTCGTATTTGGTTCCTAGGTATTCCTCATTGTTCTCGTACGCTCCTTCAATCTTGTGCGGGCGAATGCTCTCGTCAACCTCTATGAGGAGTTGAACCTCGCTGCTGCCGGAGCTGGGCTTTCGCAGGATCTCGGAGGAATCCGGAACTTCCGGTTTATCGAGCCAGGCTCCACCAGTGACGGGCTTCTTGGCTAGCTGGAAGTACTCGCGGATGTCGTTGTTGACACGGGAGGGCCCGGCTGCGGGGATGTTGTCATGGGGAACCGAGCTGCTCTGGAAGAAAGGAGCATTACGGAATCGCTCGCTGATATGGTCATTGATCTCTCCGTCTATAGTGCAATTAGCGATGCGCATTATTAGGGGTTGTATAACACTGAGCAGGGAAGGGACGGAAGCTCCGTTGCAGCAGATGGAAGGTGAGAGGAGACGCGTCAATGGCAGTGAAGAAGTGAGACGGAAGGACTGACCATGATACTGCGCTTCTGCCAAGATTGCATAGGCATTGTTCGGTTGCGCTTGAGCGCTTCTGCGTGAAGCCGTGCTGCCGCCTCCCTGCTGGTTAGCCCAGTTTGACCTCCTACGAGAGCCGCGCGCCATGTTTGTATGGCAATTGTTTGTTTGCCCAGTTCCACCAAAGCTTGTGCACTGTGTGATAATGATTGAAATAAACGAACGAATTGCGCAAAGTGATGGGGTGTCCGTTGTTGTTGCTCAACGCGACATATTGGGACTCACAGTGAGCGTCAACACGCGGTCAAGTAATCTGCAGTTCGCGGAAGGTGCGCTCTAGCCACGACAAACGGGCTAGGGACCCAATGAAGCAAGTCGATGAAAGACTGGCATAGAGCTATGCTTGATACGGCGAAAACTAGAGTGCTATTTGGTATCGTGGAAACAGCAATGCATAGACGGGTCGGAATGTCCATGAGACATGCGACTTGTGGATAGCTTTTTGCGGCTGATGTGAGACGACGAGAAAAAAGAAAATCAGGCAGCGCAAAGAACTCTAACAAATTCTACGTTGAGACATGAAGGTCAATGGTAGTTTCGTCCGCTCGAAGAGCCGTGAGGGGGACCATGTAGCTGGAATATAAATATGTGCCGAGATGGAAACGCAGGCGCAAAGAAGTTTACGTCGAGGAGCAAATGCCAGTGCACGCGGGCGCGGTGGAGCATTTGTCTTTGATCTACACACATCAGCTGGATCCAAATAAGGCAGACAGAGCACTTCTTGGTGCGTGGGTGGTGTGATGTATTAACACAATTTCACGAATTAACCAGCAACCTATCCACAAACTCCGAGCCACGGCCGGAGTAGTCCAGAAGTGCCAAACCCATGCATGCCCTAAGCTCCAAAAAGATCACCATCTACCCGTCTCTTGGTCCGTCTAGTAGCCAGTCGCGCCAGGTGCCTTCTCGTCCTTCTTTAGGCTCAGCAGTAGTTCCCTGAACCGCGCCTTCTCGCTCCCTGATGCTCCACCCTTGGTACCCTTTCCACTGAGATCGACTAGCTTGGCAATGCGCTCCCAACTCGTTCCGCCCGCAGTCGTGTCATCACGGTTTGCGAGGAACTCCTCGGCCTCTTTCCGTGTCTTAGCGATCTCCTTGTCCTTCTTGTTGTTGTAGTTGTCGTAGAAGTCGTCGATGTTCTGCTGGGCCTCCTTGATGGTCCTGTCCTTACGCTCGTGGGAGACCTCGTCGCGGTGCTGGATCTGGAGGTCGCGGCGCTCGCGCCATTCTCGAATGACATCGGGCTCGGGTGAGTCCGATCGCTGCGGGGTGAATGAGGGTGCTGGCTGGCCAGGTAGGAAGGGGAGCCCTGATCCAGTGATGGTGCCGCCGGGTGCCATGTGCTGCTCAGGTCAGTATCTATCGTGTCGTTGCAGTCTCCCGTGTAGCCATAACAGGCCTCCTTGGCGCATAGGCGGAAATGGTAGAGCAGCACATGCTTACATCGTTGGTGGTGTCAATGGCGGGGAAGGAGCTCTCAAAGCCGCTCATCTCCTGGCTACCAGCATTGGCCGGGCTGAAGTCTCCCCCAAGCAGGTCATCGTCTCCGTCCTCGACTGTAGCGCCTCTGTCGTTGTCTGAAGTAAACTGATCCGCGTCGTCTCCGAGGAGTGCGCGCTCCCGTGAGATGAAGTCGTCTGTATCGTTCGAGTCGCCTACGAGGTCGAAGTTGGAAGCATCGCCGCGCGCTTCGGTGTGACCTGGAGATGTTTAGCAATGCGGAGCTGCGTCGGGGGTTCAATGGCTGAGCTCACCGGCGTCAATTTCGTCTAATGACGGGAATCGGTCTGCCATCTTGAATATGGAGTATGTGAGAGATGTAGCGAGAGGAGAGAAAGTAAGAGAGACGGCAATGGGTTATTTACAAACTGTCGTCGCGCCGAGCATAGTTACTGTCGGTGACGGCCAGGAGATGCGCCTTGGCACGGAGCCACGTTTCGCCGACAGTGTCTAGCGCCCCCAGCTTCACTCGGAGCTCTTCCTTTCATTACCGCCACCAACCACATTCCACCAGAGCAGTTGCAAGCACAAGCGCAGGCACATAGTTCAAGCTGGGAGGCTCCATCTAGATCTGCTACATTCACTCACGCTGCTGGGAAGTGTATCGTCAAATTGGTCGCGTGCGAGCCCGCCTTCAGTACATAGGTAGCAACAGCTGTCATTCGTGAAGACCCTGCACATGGCGTTTACCGAGGACAGCCTGAAGGCAAAGCTCTCGTCGCTCAATGAGACGCAAGAGGCCATCTCCACGGTTGGGCAATGGATTCTCTTTCACAGGTAAAACCCCATCCCCGACAAAGCTTGACGCGTGAAGTTTGCGCAGACAAGCACTGCCTGTACATGCAGCGCGCGACGGAGCGGCTCCGAGTAGGGTCATGCTTTGGAAGTATTTGCTGACGTAAACTGTGTATAGACGACATGCTGTGCGCATCGCCCAAGTGTGGCTCCAGCGCATGAAGGAGTCGACTCCGAACAAGAAGCTGGTCTTGATCTACCTCGCAAATGAGATCACGCAAACGTCCAAGATGCGCAAGAAGGAGGAGTTCCTGTTGGCATTTCAGCCCATCCTTGCCGAAGCGACCACGGCAGCCTACAGAGGCTCGCCCCACGATATCCAGAACAAGATCCGGAGGGTGGTGGAAGTCTGGCGATCGCGACAGATCTTCAACCAGGCTGTACAGAAGGACGTCGAGAGGTCGATTGACGAAGTGGACCGGTCCAAATCGACGCGCAAACCCGCCCTCGGTGGCTCTCTCTTCTCGAACTCAACCGTTCCACCCGAACTCACACCGGTCGCGCCCCTTGCAACCGCCCTACAGAAGGCCGATCTAGCAACCAAACCTGCAGTCACGACCGCGAACCAGGACTATGAGAAGCTCACCAACCCGAACGCCGCCATCCCATCTCCACCCATGCACGCAGCAGGCCTTGCTGCCCTCTGCAAGAAGCTGGCATTAGCCGAAGGCGCTGTCGCCGAGAGTATCAAAGCACGGACGGCGCTCATCACTGGTCTCGAACAGCTCCTCGCGACAAATCAATCGAAGCTAGAACAAGAAGAAGCACAAGCCGCTGATCTGAAGACGCGCAAAGACGCCATAGAAAGTCGCAAGCGCGCGGTCGAGGAAGCTATCTTGAAGGGTCTGTCCGCAGCGGAGCAGAACAGGATCTCAACTGCGCCGCTCCCTGTCGCTACGACGTCGCCAATTGTTGCTACTTTTGCGCAGGAACGCCCGAAAGTGGAAGAACTCACGCCACCACCCATGGAGTCATTCACCCCTGTCGGATCCCCACAGCAAGCAGCAGCACCGGAGTTCGAGCCCGTCCCAGACATTAGCAACGACATAATGCCCCAGGCCGTATCTTATCCCGTCGTGCCCGAGGCTGCACCCGCACCCGCGCATCACACAACGCAGGCCGAATACGCAACCGCTATCGGCGAGCCGAATCAGCACATAGCTGCGGACCTCCTCAGGAGTCTGCAGCAGGCGCAGCCAGGAGCGGATGGGGGGGCTTATGGACAGCAGGCGTACCAGAGTGCGTACAAGAAGCGGAAGATGAGCAGGAGTGCTGCGGAGGATGACTTTGCGGCGTTCGCAGGGGATGGAGATATGGCGGGTATCGATGACAACCTGGGGGAGCTGATCTGAGTAGTCTGAGGACATCTGCATGGGTTGGGCTACTAATCAGGGTTGAGAGTCTGTACGATAAAGGGGGGAATGTTGTGGGTAGGCTAGCAGGCCTTAGGTGCATTTTACAGTGACATATGGTCTCTCTCGGAAGGCTGGAGGTCCTCAGCTCGCCATGGGTGGAAGAACGGCACCAGGTCTCCAGACCCGGGAACATAGTGAGCGACCAGGCAGGAGAGGCCAAGTGAGATTCCGAACACTTATCATTCGAGCTACCATTGAGTATATTGTACAATTACAGCATCAAGTCTATCATCTTTCATCAGCGCCTACGACTGTTCCGGCATTTTCCTGTTCTTCTCAATCTCCCCCATGACCCGTTGACCCTCCTCCGTTGTCGCATCAATAACGCCCTCTTCCAAGCTGAGCATACCGCCCTGCCCCAGCTTCTCAACAACCTCCTCCGCCTCGTCCACACTCATCTTCGCCAGCACCTTGTTCACCTCGTCGAGTTTCCCGCTCTCGAGCGCCCTCTGCAGGCCCGGTGGGAAGGTCTCAAATATGTGCCTTGCCTGCTCCTCCGCCTCCTTCTCCTCTGGATCCGTCGCTGTCGACTCCTTGGGCGGTACAGAGATGTTGATCTGGGTGTTCGGGTCTACGGCGTGGAGTTGTATCTGCTCGACGCCCTCCGACTGCGGGTTCTCAGCGCGCTCTTTGAGGATCTCGGCAGCGCGCGTCTTGATGCGGCGGTAGGTGCTGTCGACGTCGTCGCTAAACATCTTGCCTGCTTGGTGGTCTTTCATCTGTATGCGCTTGAAGAAGAGCTCTACGCCCTGTCTGCCACCTAGCTGTCTGCAGTATTGCAACAACAGACCTTGGTGTACGCATTGCCTCGCATGTCTGGGCTTGCCATCGAGCTCCGAGTTGAAGGCCTCAACGAGGAGGCCGTCTGTTTCCTTCTCGGCCATGACTTCGGGGTGCTTCATAAGGAACTGCAAGCATGCATACCAATCGCCTGCCTTTATCTTTGCGAAGGATTGTGCGAGGGGCGAGGCGGAGATGTCTTCATCGTCGTTTTCGGTGTCGGCGAGCGTGGTACCTTCTTCGGTGTCGGCGTCTGCGCCCGAGTCCTGGCCTGTGTCTGACCGGAGGGCTGAGGGACGGGTTGGCGGGTTGAGGAGTTCGGTTGACGTGACAGGTTCGGATTTCTTGGCGACAACTGGTGTTGATGCAGCGGGTGCCTCTTCGCCCTTGCGCACATTCGAGTAGCTGAACCCCTCATGTATGTCGTCGCTTGTGATGTGCTTCTTGTCCTCCTTCTCCAGCTCCGCCAGCTTCTCGAGTAGCTGCCTCTGTAGGTCCTCTATCCGCGCCTTTTCCTTCTCCAGGCCCTGGATGAACAGCGTATACCGCGGCTCGTCGCTCTTCTGCTCGTCAATATCCCTCTTCACCGCATCGACCAGACTCGCCATCATCTGCGGGTACGTTGGCTTGTCCTTGATATGCTCATGCACGCCCTCTGGCGGCGTCGGCGGCCTATCGGGCCCCCCATCTCTGCCAGCATTCAGATCCATCATGCTCTCCATCATGGCCTGGAAAACCAGCTGGTCGTCAAGCGCGCCACTTCCCTCGGCCTGCTTGTCCTTATGGGACTTGAGCGCGGTGAGGAGGCGGTTGACGCGCGCTGTAAGGCCATCGTTGATGATGCGCTCGTACTTGAGCGTGCTGATTTGGTGGCGACGGTGGTCGCGCTCCTGGTGGATCTGGGCTTGTTTGGCGCGGATGAAGGACTTCTTATCCACGTTGGGGTGCACTTCGATGTCGCTGTCGTCGGAGAGCTCGAGGGCGTCCTAGATGCATTGTCAGAGGTGAGCATTAGCTAGGAGTAGTGTCTGCTACTCACCCACTTGCTGTAGTTGATCACCATCTTGTCTGCTATACCCGCTTGCTGTAGTCGATTGGTGTTGCACTTGTTCACGATGATGGCGGGGTCAAGGTGGGATGTTTGGCCACGGGCCCAAGCTTAAGCTTCCTCGAGAACATTCGAGTGACTTCACTCCAGGGCTTGCACTTCACGCTCATCACACCTCCCGAAGCATGCAGACTCCTTCGGAAGCAAAACGTAGTCTTCATTCTGGACTCTGATTACATTGGGGCTTCAATAACCTCGCAGCGTTCCGACGCCTACATCTCCTTGCTTTGAGCCAAGGTCCTATCCGCCGTATCGCAATCTAATATTGCATCTTCAAAGCTCAATTACGCCGCACACCGTGGACGATGCAGACCCACTTGTACCGGAAACCGGGCTTTCTATGTCACTTCAATACATTTTTTGGGATGCATTTCAGCATTTCCCGGTAATAATAGACGACATCGCACGCGCTTTTGCATGGCCTGTGACAGCTTCTCGTTCCTCACCAAGACTCGATGACGTCTGTTAGGGCGCCAGCTCGACATTTGCGTAAGCAACGACCAGCTCCAATTTCGCTTATCCTGCCTCACGGAGGCAACTACTTCTTGGAAACTCTTCCCTCTGGTTTGACAGGGTAAGTTTTGAGATTTCCAAGAGTACCGTGTGTCCCTAGCGTGTCTTGTTTAATCTATGCAGCCTCCCGTCGCAATCGCGCCTAGGCATACTCGTTTCAAACACAATGGAACCTGTGCACCTGGCGGTGATTCTGAGTCCTGGAACAACTGTATCCGCTACTATAATAACGACACCATTCCACCATCTACTCTGGCATTCAGTACCGTAGCACTACATTCGTTTTTTCAATCGTCCAACTTATATTCACTCGCTTTTCAGTTCACTTTCGCCACTCATTACGCAGGATCGTACACTTTACCCATCCATTCAACATGAAGTACATTACCTCTGCTCTTGCGTTCGCTACCGCTGTTGCTGCGCACGGCTACGTAAAAAATGCCACTATCGGTGGCAAGGAGTATATTCTCTACCAGCCTTACCAAGACCCGTACATGAGCCCCAAGGTTCAGCGCATTTCGCGTCCTATCCAGGGTAACGGACCCGTAGAGAACATTGCCATCTCCGATCTCCAATGCGGCGGCTATGCCGCTGGCGGGATCAACGGCTCTTCGCCTGCTGCTCTTCATGCTGAGGCTGCGGCTGGCTCTGACGTTGAGCTCTACTGGACGCTTTGGCCTGACAGCCATGTCGGGCCAACCATTACGTATATGGCCGCTTGCCCCAGTTCCGGATGCACCAACTGGATGCCCGAATCTTCGTACGTTTTATCAACCCCGTACAGCGGATTGTGCTAACGTCAAATAGAGGGCTGTCTGGTTCAAGGTTCAAGAGCAGGGCCGCGAAGGCACCTCGAACGTTTGGGGCTCCACGCCTCTCCAGAAAGCTGGCGGTTCGGTCACATACACGATTCCCAAATGCATATCGACAGGCTACTACCTCGTTCGCCACGAGGTCCTCGCCCTGCACGCCGCATACACGTATCCTGGTATTCAGTTCTACCCCGGATGCCACCAACTGAGGGTCACAGGCGGTGGAAGCACCAAGCCTTCCGCTCTTGTTGGTTTTCCAGGTGCATACAAGCCTACTGATGCTGGTATCAAATATGACGCATACAAGGGTCTGCCATTAATTATCTGCTATTAATATGTTAGGAGAAAGTTACTGACGTTCGACAGCTCAAACCTACATTATTCCTGGCCCTAAGAAATTTACCTGCTAGACGGGTACTGGACTGATGCTCTGTCGAGATGCTTTCACTGTATATATTCGAAGTGTACATATTTTCATCTCAATACGATGTGTGGGCACTATTTATTCAAGGACTTCAGTGAGTATGTCCGCTCCAAGCATCCAGTAATGTTCAATATTATCAAGGACCAGATAGAATACTCGGTAATTTTCTGATGTTGGATATTGGAAAACTAAGCGATACGGGCTCAATCATGGGCTCAGGCACGAAAATCGTGAATAAATGTAAATTGTATACTAGTAATCGCTTCTTGTAGGCGTTCGTGTACCCATCATGTGAAATTTACGGGGCTTATCATTCCCACTGTAGCTTATCGGTTACTTGTCGGTCATTGTAATCTGGCCACGCTGCTAACATATTGGGCGAGATTGAAAGTGATCTGATAGCACGTTCACCAATGATATCTCGTATTCGTGGGTGGCGGGAGGAGGTTGTACAACCCTTCGGGTGCGAGCACTCTTCCCCGCACCTATCGATCATTACCCTCTTGAACAGACCGCCACCAGCCAGGTAGAGGTACTCGAGGAGTACTTCTGCTCCTGTACTGTCTACACGCGATGTTACCTAGGTACCTAGGATGCAAGGCCTGTGTTATAAATGAGGACCAATAGATGCAAGCTGATCGGCCGCCCTAGTGAGCGGGTCCCACCGCTACCGGACCACGTGGTTTCGGTACCATTATGAAACCGGCGAGCGCCGTGTGTACCTTCTGGAAGGCTGCGATCGAAACCTCAGACAGCCTCAGGAAGCATCACGAGTCATGGTACTTTCGCACGAATAGTGGGTGGCTTGGATCTAGGAGTTGCGTCTTCTCTCTACCATGGACCGGCCTCGAACAAAGACGGTTGTTTGCTGGAAGGTACTTGGTTGGGTGATTAGAAACGCGATCAAGATGATGTGAATATGAGCCGCTACCATAGGATACGAAAACTGCAGCTAGCAATGCGATGAAGCCCATAGTGCGCTGCAGCGGTTCCACCCTGCTCCCTTCTTCTCTTCGCTTCTGAATAGTTCACCCGCTTCCACACAGGCCGAAGATCGTGAACTCTTTGCGATAGTTGACGACATCTTTTTTGGGGAGACGGAACTTTGGTGCTACGGTAGCACCACGTCAAGTGGTTGACACATGCTTGATAAACCAGAGTCTTTTCGCGGCTGGTTCAACGGGTATTATCCCGTGTTAGGCGGAGTTGGTTGGAATTCCTACGATTACCGGTAGTCAAAAGGGTAATAGCCGTGAGCTTCCACCGCTCTTTTGTTGTTTGCCTAACGGCATTGAGGTATTGGCGAAGTCTCCTTGCCTGGAAGGTCATTTGGGCATCTGCATCCAGAGGCGGAGCATCCCTTACCGTGGCAGATCGCGGAAGTAAGGGTGCGTATTGTTTAGAATGAATACTTCAGAGTATAGGCGACGCATAAGATTCGTACATCTGACATGGGGTGGGCCCAGCAGAGTGGTAATTGCACAGCAATTCTTTGGGGGCGACCTTTGCTCGGGTTCATGTTGCCTGAACATTGGTCGTTGCTAGCATTTTTACGCACGTGTGCCGCAGTGCATGCATGTTCTCGCTTGAATCAGTGGACTAGGAAGTTGTATGCCACGCGGGATTCCTATGATAAGTTGACGATGATGTATCAAGTACTTTGCCAGTCTGTTATCGGCTGTAAAGAGTGCTGCTACGTCTACATAGCAATACAATAGTTGTCGATACAGCTCCAAGTGTCCGTCGGACCAGACCAGTCATCGCGTTGGTGCGGAAGTGATCACCTTTTTTGGTAGGTTCCTGTAACCAGCACTTTGAGTGCCGTAAAGCCCGGCTTGTTACTATAGCTCACGGAATATTAAATTTCACATAGGTCAGAGATCCGCTTTCTCGGCCATGGTGAGTCGTGCCACAATAGCCGCGATGCCCAATGAAACCTATGCTGTTCACCGCCTGGATGATGTTCTTACGAAAGGTCAGGGATTGCAGCCATACCGTAGTAACGCCCGAGATGTGACTCGCATCGCTCAAACACGCAAGGCACTCATTTCACACGTCATAGCTTCATGAAGACCGGAGTATCAGTAAGAATCCGGTGTGCGCGATGAGAAAATAATGTCGTGTAATCTCGCATGCTTCCGAACATGTTCGCGATGACCAACAGCCGGCTATCAAACACGAAAGACCGAGCTCGCTTCTACAGCCATATGGCAAGCTTCACATTTTGCATGTAATTTGCAGGGCTGGATAGCCAGGATGCTAGGTAAACGGCCCGCTAGCTTGGGTCGCCGAAGCGGCATTCTTTCCTTGGCTCGAGCGACGCTACTTCCCTCAAAACGTTCGGCACCAGTCTTTATGCGCAAATGACAGTACCGCAAATCCACGACCGCCTCGCCGTTTCAAGGATCTGCCGGTCGGAAAAAAGGCTGATTGCATTCATTCGCTGCAGTTCCGCAGCCTGTTATCCCACTCTTTGCTTGCCTTTTTCCATGTCCACACCTCGGGGCCAGTAAAACGTTTCGCACGTGTCATTATAGTCTAGATATTACCACCCTGACAGGAGACGGTAGGTCCGCATCTCGCAATTTGACACTACTGGACCGCGTTGGTAACTTTGCTGGCAAGGGTTGGGCAGCACTTAGGCAGGTCATCATAAAACCTCCCTCATGTCTTCCACGCCTCCCGCACCGTTCACCCGACCACATATCCCTTCCGTTTTAAGTATCAACTCCCTACCTGGGATTGTGGATCTGCGTCGTTGCTGTCAATCCTTTTAGTGCGTCTCCGCTGACGACCCACTTACATTTGTTATATCCTTCTAAATCCCTTTTACGTTTCGGCTACAAACACCTTCTTCGTTGTATTTTACTCGTCAGCTTTATGTTCTATTGTTGACCAATGATCATGGGTATCAATGCAGACTCCAAGGACTCTAGCCTGGGTATACTACCAGTAGACGGGAGAGCACTTCATCCTACCAGTTCCAATCGATCGAAAGCGGCGGAGGCAGCCGGAAGTAGCCAGCACCAAAGTATTATGGCAACAATCGCAGACGATGACGACCGGCTACTCGTGCGCATCGGATATACGCCTGTGGGTACTCCACATTCTTTCATTGAGACATCAGCTCACACTACTCGTAGGTACTACAAAGACATTTTTCAAGATGGTCTACAGTCTCATACGCGATCTCGATTCTTGGTGTGTTGGGTTCAGTACCCGCTACGTTTGGAGCTCCAATGAGTTCAGGGGGCCCAGCAACAGCAGTATGGGCCTGGTTCATCGGTAGCATCATGGCATATTGTATAGCGAGTTCAGGTACGTTCCTTGATATATTTCTTCGAACTCTAGCTGACGACCTATCAACAAGTTTCCGAACTGGTTTCTGCCTACCCAACAGCTGGAGGGATGTACTATGTCACAAAGCACGTTGTACCTCCGGAACACGTTGCAATTTGGGCATGGGTCATAGGATGGTGCAACTTCCTGGGCCAAGCAGCAGGAGTCGCGAGTCTGGCGTACACGATCTCCCAGATGATAATGGCGACAGCCGTTATGCACACCCTGGACAACGGCAAGGCCGTTTTTGTGCCGTAAGTAACCCCGCGCATGTGTAACCTGCAGCAGCTCACCGATGATTGCAGAGAAGCCTACCAAACTGTCCTTTTAGCTATTTTCGTGTTATGCATGTTCGGCACAATCTGCTCTTTCCCCACGAATTGGCTTCATCGCATTATCTTATGGTTCGCCCCCATTAACAGTAAGTGGAATATGCGATCTTTTCAAGATTCGTCTGACAATGATGCAGTCATTGCATCAATCTGCATCTGCATTGCTCTTCTCATTCTCACACCGAACAAACAAAGTCCCCAGTGGGTGTTCACAACGGTCATAGATGGCTCTGGTTGGGACAGCAAGGGCTTCTCGTTCCTCCTCGGGTTTGTCATCCTATTACCACGGCCTTGGGGATATTACTAACCGGCTCAGCTTTCTTTCCGTTGCTTGGACTATGACTGATTACGACGGTACCACACAGTAAGTCAGCCCTGTCGCCTTGCATATTGGCCAATCTAATCGACGTTACACAGCATGTCGGAAGAAACCCATGATGCCGCCATTCGTGGGCCAGTAGCAATTCGAGCGGCGATCCTTATCTCCGGCGTCGTGGGCTGGATGCTCACAATCACCTTCTGCTTCTGCATGTCAGACTTCGATGCGATTATGGCGACACCTACCGGCCTTCCTGTAGCGCAAATATTCTTCAACGCCGGCGGAAAAACGGGTGGAACGATCATGTGGTTCTTCGTCATGCTAGTCCAGTTCTTCACCGGTTGCTCTGCTATGTTGGCAAATGCGAGGATGGCATGGGCTTTTTCCCGCGACCATGCATTTCCGTTCCCGGGGTAAGACACCGCATTCAATTGATGCTACAGGACTAGAGCTGACATTGCATAGCTTCTGGAGCAAAGTCAATAGCTTCACGCACACTCCAGTCAACGCAGTATGGCTCGTCGTCGCCTTCTGCAGCTGTCTCGATCTGATTGGCATCGGAAGCACTCTCACCATCACGGCTATTTTCAACATCACCGCGCCCGCCTTGGATATCAGCTACATAGCGGTCATCGTCGCACACCGATGGTACGAAGGCACTGTAGTATTTCACCCTGGACCATACACCATGGGCAGATGGAGCAAGCCTGTAAACGCCATCGCTGTCACATGGGTCGTTTTCATTAGTGTTGTGCTCTTCTTCCCTACCATCAAGCCGGTCAAAGCGGACAACATGAACTACGCTATTTGTGTAGCGGCCTTCATTGGTCTGTTTAGCACACTGTGGTGGTTTGCTGGGGCGAGGAAAACGTATACCGGTCCCCGCACTAGCGACACCATCGACCTGCTTCCTCCGGAGGATCCAGAGGACATTCTCAGCGACTATGACCTACCTTAGTGCCTGATTATATTCGGATCGTTCTTTCCTTCTACACGGCATATTAGCGACACTATTCTAGAACTTTTACGACTTTACGACTCAACAATCATGGAGGAATAGCATTGGAGTTTTGACTTTCAACGCTCCACGATGTCATCTATGTTTTGGATGTCTTTTCTGATTATTCTTTTTGGGGGATTACATAGAAGGGAGGATCAAGGACACTTAAATTCGTTGCGCAGGATACCTATAGAGGACAAGCTTATGATACCCCAAGAGGCTAGCAATTAATCACAGAAACGTTACCTCACCCTTCAACTTCTGCTGGCTTATCCTTACGTTTGTCACAACTCGCACCACAGGAGAAGTATTCCGCCACCAGCGCTTTTAACAGAATATGAGGGGTTCTGCTCACCAATGAGGTGCGTGCGTCAATGCAATGCAATGCAGGCAATATCTGGCCCGTTGCCCCGACCTTGATATTCCAGAACTCCGCTATCTTCTGGTATGTATTACAATCTTCGTGAAGCACGCATATCTCATTAGTGAAAATCCCACGCTGCAAGGCCACTTTGCAGCTGCATTGCTAGCGCTAGACCTGTCCAAACCGGTGCCTTTCGCACAATTTCGCCTTGCCTGGACTCACCCATATGATGACGATGCGATTGATGTTAATACAAGAATCTAATAGCTAGCTACAGACTAAGCTGAGTACTGATCACACGAGGGAATTGACATCTACAGGCATGGCCTGATAAAACCAAGGAAGCGACACATCCAGATCCTGCTATTACATAGCAAAACACGATGATTAGTGAACGAGGTCTAGAAAGACAAGCAAATGGGACCAATGCTAACACGCTTGCGAACTCATACAGATCTGAGTAGTAGTGACTATCTCAACCAGCACGAAGTATCAACATCATTCAATCTTAGTACGTGTGAAAGTGAGTGGTTCGTACGTACTTTGTAGTTTAAAAAAACAAGCACAATAAGACGTTGTCATTACTCTAGAAACTAGCTAGTTGTATATGTAGTTTTTTAACTATTAACGATACCTGATCCAGAAGTGTAAAACAGTAAGGGTGTTCCCAAACACCAAGTAAAGCATCGAAAAGAAAAAAGGGTGGTAAATGGACGGGCGTGAAACAAGTGTTTTCTGAATCCGTCGCAATCCCCCTTCGTCAAACTCCTATCATCGTGCGATGCGATGATGGCCGGCGTCTGAATGCGAATAAGATGGCTGCCGTTAATGTCGTTTGCGTCAATTGTGCTCGAGGGCTATCGTTCGTGCACTCCCTGCATGCATGCATGCAACCTTTCCCAACCCTCCGTGTTCCAGGCATGCGCCGTCTACGCCATGTGCAATCATGTCGTGTAATATGCTGTATGTGCACCGGCGCCAACCACATCGCTTGGACCTTGCTTCTCCCGTCGGGCCTTCCCGCGAGCCGACACCTGTCTATGATGAACCGAAGGTCGTCTAGTGAGTTTCTATAAGACCCTATGACCGGCCGCTGCCAACACATCCAATTTCCTTCATGCGTATTGTCAAGGGTATCTTGCTGAAGCGTCTGCTATTGGTCGTCGACGATGAGTTCGCGGATGATGGTGAAGAAGAGTAAAGGTATTCGCCGTCGACATATCGCGCATCGCTGATGAAGGTTGTGCGTTTTTCGCGGCGCGTGTATCGCTGTTCGAGGCGGTAGAGTTCAAGACCTGTTCCCAGCTGTCAATCATCTATCCCAATGTCATGGTACGGAGGGATATTAGGTGCAGGGCTAGGGCAAGTAAGACGAGGAAATGAGATAAGACATACGAGCTTGTAGTCTGTCGAAGAAACCCATTGTGTAGAATCGTGTGCCTGGTTATCCGTCCACCGAGAGATGTAATGAATGTCGATGTTCCAAAAGGCGAAGAAGTGGTGAAGATATGTCAGGAGTAGTGTCGCAACGTTGATGACAGCCAATTCCCTGTCTCGTTGACGCAGACGCGGTATCGGATTTGTGGCACAAAAAGTTGGCTATTCGCTCCCAGTTGCTTTCGGTGAGCTTCAATTGCTGCTCCTAAAATCGCGCGAGTTTTAACGAGAGACTAAGATAGAACGAGCAGGGACAGGGAAAAAAGGACGAAAGGCTGGTAGAAGACGAGCCAACGACCAAGAGCTGCAGCAAGATACGGAAGGTAGAGCCTTCCCTCGTCTATGTTGTTAGGGTGCGGGACAGGAGGTGCTCCACGTTTCATGCACTGGTAGTGTTCTCGAATCCCAAGTGGCAAGACAATTGGGCTAGTAATGCCGAACGAACCAAGCCAAAAAAAGCTATGGAGCCGGCCTTGCGGGATCGCGAGTCGTGGGCAAATGGTTGTTGCCCTGAATGGGTAGTTCATAGCGGCGCTGCTGCATGTACCTACACTTAGTTTGTCTAGTCTGTGATAGCACCCGAGGTTTGACACTGTAACAATTCGTCTCGCTGCTATTTTGCAGCTGTCAAGATCATGGAGCCTCTTCATCGTCAGCATTGAAGGGGTTTCCCAGCGATCCGAGTCAGGTCCTCACGTGGAGTCAGGGGTACCGCAGGTGGGTCGGTCATGAGTGAGGTGTCGCCACCACCAACTTGGGGCCAGATGCTTATGGCTTGCTCCATGGGCGCATTGATAATCATCGCGAAGCAGATCAGGCCTCAAGAAAGAAACAGCTGTCGATGCCGAAGAAGTCAATCTATGTTCCCCCTGGAGCTGCTTTGATTTTTGTAGGAAGTAAGTGGCTCAAAAACACCCGCACGCCCGAGGCCTCACCGTTGCTTTGTCTGTCGAAGTTCTATAGATATCTACTGTGCTCTGTGCTCCTCGCGAAAAATGCTCAACACTGCTCCCTCTACGTTCAGGGCAACTAACTCGGCTGTAAACGCGACTCGGGGATCGTCCCATCGACAACCGCAACCGCACCAACGTTGCCCGCATCAGCTGATCCGTTCAGCAGCGAGACGACTGAGATGACGTCGGAAGGCTCGACTAGATGCCAGCTGGCAAGTGTTTGTTTCGAACTGGCGCCAACTGTGACGGAGAAGACGTGGTCTGTAGGTAATTTGGACTGCCGCAGCGAGCGGAACATGTCTGGGGGATGTCAGTAAATGAAACGGTGTCCGGAGTCGGAAAAATAGCTACCTTCATCTGTGAAGTCATCGCCCAGACAGAGGACGAATTCAGGGGCTTCTCCTGGGCCATCGCCATAGTCCAGAACGAGTCTCTTCGCGATCTCGCCTTTGTTGACGAACCTTGGACGGACTTCAAGATTGGCCTTGCCCGTCATGACCTCGACATCGTACTTCTTCACGACGGTCCTCTCAAGATGCTTTTGGCATTCGCGTGCTTGGAATGCGCCATACTCCGGATCAGCTCTCCGATAGTGCCATGTAAGAGCGATCTTCTTGCGTTCGATGAACGAGCCTGGGTTGTATTAGCATCGTATCACCTGATTAATAGGGTTGAATCCTTACCTTGGGTCCTCTCAGTGTAGTGCTGGAAGACGTCGATGACATCAGCTTGCCAGCTCATATCGGTTTTCTCAGTCAAGTTCTCCCAGTCTTGGCTTCGCGGATGCCGCATGAAGCTGCCATGCTCAGCACTGAGACCAAGCTCGGGAATGTGTCCCATCCACTCATCTAGGAAGGCCTGGTCTCTGCCACTGATGATCCAAACGGCGTTTGCAGGGTCCGCCGCCAGCGTCTTCAGGGTGCGGATCACCCGGTCAGAGGGAATAGCCGCCGATGGATCTTTGACAATGGGAGTCAGAGTGCCGTCATAGTCGAACATGAACAATCGCTTCTTCGCTTGCCGATATTGAAAGAGCAACTTTGCGCGGTCCAATGCTGGTGTGGCAAAGGATTGATCAAAGGACGCCAGATTCGTCATGAGTCTCTTCAAGTAGTTGTTCGTCCAAGACTGAACATTGTTTGAAACGACGTGCTTGTATAGTTTTGCGTGTCTCTGTGCACGCTCTTCATCACTCTGTTTCAGAGCATCGTTGATCGCATCAGCTACTCCGCCCATATCCCACGGGTTGATGTGGCTTGCGCTGCTCAGGAACCCCGAAGTACCCGAGAATTCTGAAAGAATAAGTGGACCGTGGTTGTCCTTTTGACAGACGATGTACTCCATGCTCGTCGTGTTCATACCGTCACGGACACTGGTGATGAGACCAATATCTGCAATCCGCAATAAAGCGAAGTACTCTTCTCGAGAGAGATACTGTGGAAAGTGACGAACAGGAGTAAAGTCGAGAGTGCCATACTTTCCGTTGATCTTGGCCGCAAGATCCGAGATTTGGTTGATCACCTTCTCTTGTGCCCCGTCGCCTCTGTCGGTAAGGACACCGCCCGGGCTGGTGACCTGGATGAGCACGAGTTTTCCGTGCCACTCTGGGTATTTTTCGAGGAGCAGTTCAAATGCCTGTAGTTTCTGAACGACTCCACGGACGATATCCAGTCTGTCACGGCCGACAATGAGTTTTTTGCCTGCATACATTTCGCGGATCCCCTTGATCTTTTCATCGATTTCTGGATCGCCAAAGGCTTGCCTCTGCGTCGAGACTGCGTTGATGCCGATAGGGAACACGTCCACCGCAACATGAGCTCCGTAAGCATCGACACCCGTCGAGGAGGAGTCAAAACCTAGGATTCTCGTACAACAGGAGGAGAAATGACGCGAATAGCTGTACGACTGGAAACCAATCATGTTGGCCCCCAGCACACCTTCCAGTATCTCCTTGCGTCTGCTCAGACATCTGTAGAACTCACTGCTGGGGAAGGGTATGTGTAGAAAGAAGCCAATGTAGATGTTCGGCAACCGCTGGCGGAGTAAACTGGGCAGTAGTAGCAGATAGAAGTCGTGTATCATGATGACGTCGCCGGGATTGTAAATCTCCAGTATTCTGTCTGCAAAAAGCTTGTTCATGCGGTAGTAGTCTGCCCAGGACTTCCGTGCAGCGCGTCCATCGTCGGGCTCATTTTGCTTATAGTGGAACAGGGTGTAGAGCTCGTGCTCGGCATAGGTGCGCCAGCGGCTTTGATTCTTCAGGACATATTCGTTCTTTCCGTCGTCCACTTCGTCGACTAGCCACACTGGAACGATCTTGCCGCCATGGTCACGTTCAAGCTGCTTCTCGAGTCGCTCGCGGTCGTCGCGGCCGATTCGGAGGCTAGTCGGTTGCTGCGGGATCTGTGTGGGATTCTTGGGGTCTACGGGAATGGGCGCAGCGGCTCTATTCACAGGCGCTTGCACAGGCGCTACAGTGGCCGTTTTTGCGTTAGCTATCTCACCCGTCCAGCCTACGAGGGTGTGGTTCCAAGGCGATGAGCTGGAGGCGAGGTAGGAGAAGGAGTCAAACAGGGCAGAAGTTCCACGCCGTGGGTGCATCTCCCAGTCGTTGCCCGGAGAGTAGCCGAGGCTATATGGGACGGCGAAGGTAGCACTGATGATACGGCCACTGAGATTGAGGCCCGGGTGCGCAGCACGCGGATCGACGTCTGCGAGATCATGCTTGCTAGCGGGATCGGGGAGCTGGTTGTCGCTGGCGGCGCTGGCTTCGTCGAAGTAGGCTGTCTTGCCCGACAGGTGGACGCCCGGTGTGACGGGGACGTTTGTGATGTCGGGGTGGAGCGCGGGGTGGCCGCTTTCGTTAGGATCGAAGCCAGGAGGGCTTGCGGACGTCTTATTTGTGGGAAGGGCCATGATGGACACGCAGGTCCCACGTGTGTCGTGCTGCAGGGTCATGTTAGACGTGATGCTCAGGCGGCGGTAGGATAGAAATGGCGTAGGTAATTACAGAGCGCACTGAAGAATTCGAAGCGTACCTGGTGCCTAGAGTAGCTGCCTTTACTGGATGCACAGAGGAAAGAGCCCTTCAGAGCTTGCGGTATGGCTGCTTTTCTGGATGCGCAGAGGAAAGAGCCCTTCGGAGCTTGCGGAATAGCTGCCGCAAGAGTGAGAGAGTAGTACGGACCGAAATGAGTAGCGTTTGTGAGAGACGGAGATTGAAGAAACGGTGCAGGCGGGAAGAGTTTAACGAGAAGTAAGCAAAGGGCAATGGAGGAAGAAAAGCTGGCCGCAGTGGGATGGTTCACCCCACTAGCGATCCAAGGCTGTGACGTTGGAGCCGACCAGCTCGGGCCATATCGAAATGCAGCAGCAAGGATAGGAACTGGCTGAGTGCACCATTAGTGTCTCCTCCTGCTTGCACGCGCTGCTCACTTCCCGCGTCGTGCGGTTTTGTTGAGAATGGCAATATCAGCAATATCATGCCATCAGTCCGGTTCGAACATGGCGAGCAACCAACAGTGCCATCTGCCCGCGGGGGTGCATTCGTCGGCCCAAAGCGGCCTAGATGCTTGGCGCGGAAGACTTCCAACCGTACCTGAATCCATGTCGAGGCAGAGCACCCGTCAATCTCGAGCGTGTTGCGAGCCGTCATCACTGCGGGCCTCCTCCTCATGCAGCCCTCGCAGACCCGGCTGATATGTCGCGCCCACAACCGCTTCACGCCGTCGATTGCCTTGTGGCAGCATTTTGTCGGACCATCCCGACCACATCCCCACCAACGGCGCCTAGCATCCGCAGCGACCGAGCAGTCAGAGGTTGAGATCGCGCGGGCCGAGAAGCCGGTCGAGCAGCCACCACTCAGAATCATCAAGGTGACTACGGCCAAAGGCGAGTGGCATCCGAGTAAAGCGGAGGCTTCAATAGTGAAGAATGCGCGGCTGCAGTACCATAGTCGGCAAGCGTCGCTCACCGAGCCTGAAAGGCTCCTCGCTACTGCAAGGGCTGCGTACAAAGTCGCAGAGGACTATGAGGGCGTTGCTGTAAAGCCTATGGTGAATTCCACACCCGTGAAGGAGAGCACGCTCCCATGGTGTCTCAAGCCAGAAGAGCTGACCATTTCCAGAATCAACAGGTATATCTGTCTCTCTCATCACGTTAAAAATCACACGCTGACGACAGTTGGTAGGCTGAACATGGAAATCGAGAGTTTCCACGAGTATACACGACCCAACAGGTTCGAAAACATCGCCCGAAAACACCTCATCGAGCAGGTGCGCAATCATGTCCGGGATCGGCTCCCAGACTACGCACTCGAGGTGTTTGGCTCAGAAAGGACCGGCATCGCCTTTGCTACATCAGACATCGACTTCCGGTTGATGCGGCAATCGCAGATATCAGACCCTGCGGAGGCCAAACTGCCACCAACGCCTGAGGAGCGAAGAAAGGCGATAAAAGACCTGCAATATTTATATCATGAGACACTGAGCAAGCACAAAGCCTACATGTTAGCTGCACTCCGCTATGCACGTTATCCGTTGATCTCTGTACAAGATCGGCAATCGGGACTGGATATCCAGATTGTCTTGTCCAACGATACATCGGTGTCAAGAGTCGTTATGCAGGGTTACATGGAGCAATATCCCTACCTACGACAGCTATACTATGTCGTCAAGACCATGTTCGACGTCCGAGGTCTTTCGGACGTCTTCCGGGGAGGCTTTGGTTCATACTCGCTGTTCATGATGATTGTTGCGAGCATCAAGCATCATCCGCACCCCCGAAAAGATGCTGCGGGAGCTCTTGTCAACTTCCTCAAGTTCTGGCGCGACTTCGATACGACGAAGCAGGGCATCTCGATTGAGCCTCTCTTTCTCTTCAATAAGGCAGACCAGCCTGTCGTGACTGACACTGTTAAAAGCAAGCTTGAAGTAAGTAAATCACTCCCATGCTGAAATCGTTTGCTAACGGTCAACAGGAAGGAACAACGAGGCCCCTCCCCGAGTACATGCTGTCTCTCCGCGACCCTGCCGACGAAACAAATGATCTCGGCCGCAAGGGTATAGCCATCAAGCACGTCCAGGCCACCTTAAAGGAGCTATCCAACCAACTCGAATTCGACATGAAGGTAAACACACGACCCAGCCTACTCGGTCCTCTCGTCGGTACTTCGTACATGCTCAACCACGCACGCCGCCGCCGACTCAATTCCTACGGAAAGCTCTTGATGAGGCAGATGCAGACGACACTTGCAGCAAAGGCAAAGGCGGTCAGGGATGCGGAGAAGGGGGGGGAGGATTCAAAGGCTGGGAATAAACAGATTGAAGAGGAAACGACGAAACAGCGGCTGGCGAGGGAAGAGAGGGACAAGGGGTGGCAGAGGCTTGTGGATGAGCGGAATGGGCGGTTACAGCTGCAAGCGGAGAGGAGCTCGGTGCTGGAGCATGGCGAGGCTATGGCTTCGATTTTGGGTATGCCTGCCGTTGAAGAAGAGGCGCAAACACAGGACGACAGCGCAGCAGAAGGCCCGCGGCCGATTGAGTACACGCCAGCGGCACTGCACATTGTATGAGAGCTTAACTGAAATCACGTCTGTCGACTGTTCATTAGAAGTGTACAAAACTGATCAATGGGGATGACAGGGTGAGGATTGAGGAGGAAAGAGCCCGTTCCACTAAGAGTGATGATAGCAAGCACTATGAATCCCGTTCAGTATGCATGCTGCAGTACAGATAACTCCATCATTCCGCCATGCCATAGAAGTCTGTCCTTGATGCCCACCCACCTCATGCTCGCCATATGCCGTCACTGCCCTAAATGGCGTACTTCCGGGTCCACTCGCGCGCCGTCGACTCGTATCGGGACCGGTCGGTCTTGTAGACGTGTGCGATCTCGGGGACGAGCGGGTCGTCGGGGTTTGGGTCTGTCAACATGGAGCAGATACTCAGCAGCACTGTAGTCGCGTTAGCCATGGTTTTCATGACCATAGAAGATGCAAGGTCTCCATACCCTTTGAAATGGTCAGAGCAGGGCTCCACTGGTCTCGCAGAATGTCCAAGCAGATGCTGCCGTTGGAGTTGATGTTGGGGTGGTAGATGCGCGTGGTGAAGTTGACCTTCGGCGGCTTGAAGGGGTAGTCGGTGGGGAAGTGGATCGCTAGGAAGAAGACGCCGCCCGAGTATGGTGAGTCGCTCTGTGCAGTGTTAGTCTTGGTATCGCGATACGAATGCGAATGCTGGGGGATACGTACAGGACCCATGATGGTTGCTTGCCAGTGGAACTAGCGCAAAATTAGCATCTTGTTTCTTGGTGTTTTCACCGTGGCCATATCGGCGAAGGCGCCTCAGCCGCTGGCATCTCGCACAAAGAGTGACGTACCAGGTCATCTCCGATGGGGCCGGCTGAGCACGAAGAAGGAGGGTCGCTGTAGAGGGCCGGTTAGCCAGATGTCCACGATACGAAAGTGCTTCCAGGCTGTGCCGCTGCGTCCATGTTGCAGCGCCCCGCATCCGGGGGCTGTCATGCGAGCAGACGGGCAAGCCGCGCTGGCGAAGAAGGGTACTACGTACCGGCCGAGGTCCGTCAGCTCCTTGTTAATGCGCTTGAGAGCCATGGCTGCTGCTGTGTGTTTGTGTCGTGTATGTGGCTCGTGGTTGAGCGGTGGTGGTAGAGCGTGTGGAGTGGAAGAGTTGAAGTGGGATGTCTGTTGCAGGCAAGGCGGTTAGCGTTAGATCCTTAAAGGCCCTAAAGAAAGCCTGGAGCAAGTGCGGCGTGTCAGCGGAAGGCACCTCCACCACGCCTCACGTACCTGTGACTCTCTGCAAGTGAGAGCAATGCAGTGAAGGGGGATGTCAAAGGGAGCAGCTGGGTCGAGCAGGCGCGACTGGTTTTATTATCTATTGGAACCAACCGCAAGAGGCGAGACAGGCCGGTCACTGACACAATATCACCGAGCCTTCTACGCAGCCGGTGGCAAGCTATAGAAGACTGGAGAACGGACGCCCAAGGCTGACATTAAAGTTGCTCTCATTATTCAAAGTTGCCAGTGTATTAGTCAGAACTCGAACGTGCTCTTCATGTCGGCTTACATTGCCGAGTACGCAATCGGCGGTGGTACATGTTGCGTTCGAGGCGCGCGTGCATCTTGCTCAATTCGTTTGGCATGCACTATCTTCTATAAAAATTCACCTGCATGCACAATACATTCCACTCAGCAGAACGCTTGAATGCCTGTGATTGCTCGCCCGAGGATCAACGCTGCGACATGTTAGTCAAGCCCAAGACAGCATTCGTCTCGGGTACTCACAGTGGATGTCGCTTTGACCTTCATATGTCTGCGTCACAAATAGGTTCGCGACATGTCTTCCTATACCGTACTCATCAGAGACTGCATTACCACCAAACACTTCCTGGAGCCTAATCACAGTCAGTCCATGTTACGCAAACACGCCGCGCGAGATACTCACGTTCGAGCGTTGATCAAAGCTCGGTCACAGTTCTGCCTCTTGATCATAGAGATCATCTCTGGAGCAACCTTGCCCTCATCCTTGAGCCTTCCCACTTGGAGGGCAGCCAGGATACCGTACGCGGCGTCGGTTGTGGCGTCTGCCAGCTTTTTTTGCACAAGCTGGTACTTTGCAATCGGGTTGCCCTTGAACTGTTTCCTGTCCAGTGCATACCCCCGTGTTCTGGCAATGCAGTCTTCCAGTGCACCGATGGTGCCCCAAGCAATGCCATATCTAGCTGAGTTCAAGCAACTGAAGGGTCCCCTCAAGCCTTCTACCTCTGGGAACATATTTGCCTCTGATACAGGGCATTCGTCAAGTTGGATCATTCCGGTGATGGACGCTCGCAGGCCGTTCTTGTTCTTGATTGGCGGTGTTTCAAGAGTACCTGGTGGGCACTGATCGCGCTCAATGACGAAACCGCGGATCTTCCCAGTGCTTTCCAGCTTCGCCCATACAAGGAGAACATCAGCAATCGGCGAGTTTGTGATCCATGTCTTGGAGCCAGAGAGCGAGTAGTAGCCCTTCTTTGACGGATGCGGCTTTGCGACTGTCTCTAGGGAACCCGGGTCTGATCCATGATCCGGCTCAGTGAGACCGAAGCAACCCAGAAGTTTCCCCTTGGCCATCTTGGGTAGGAGACGCTCCTTGAGCTCTTCAGTTCCGAACTCTTCGATGCCTCCCATCGCGAGCGAACTCTGTACGGAGTAGCCGGATCGATATCCTGAGTCTACTCTCTCGACTGCCCTAGTGATGAGACCGGCTGCAACACTGCTGACACCGGCACATTCGTAGCCTTGGATAGATGCACCGAGCAATCCCAGATCACCCATCTCTTCAATGATCTTCCTGTCAAAGTTTTCATTGCGATATGCCTCTGGAGCAATTTATTAGCGAAGTTTGAAAACTACTTGAGGTGTGGCTTGCCTAGCACTCTTGGAAGCATGCGCTCCTGGCAGTATGATTCGGCAGTTTCTGAGATGGCGATCTCTTCCTCTGTGAACAAGCTGGCTGCGTTAAGCGGGTCTTTCCAGTCAAATGCTACGGGAGCATGTAGGTATCGCTTGCCGATGGCGGCGGACCGGATTGGTGTTTGCAATTGCCTTGCGGCCTGTTTGTATACTGGTCGGAGCATCTTGAAAGAAATAGTACATTCACGAAGTAAAATGTTGGATAGAGTGAAAGTTTGTTGTGTCTAAATAACGCGAAGATCAAAGAAATGCACTACGGATGTTGGCCTCGGAAGCCCCTCAGCCAAAGAAGGTAGAACCGCGGTTCGGGGTCACTCCGCAGTGGCAAGAGGGCGGCTATCATGGCTTCCTGCATGCGGCACTTGAGAATGGCTGCTCAAGGCTGAAATTACGTAGAAGAAACACAGCATGCAACCTGCAGAGGCGCCATGGGTTAAATCGCGTGCAGCGTGTGGGGTAGTAATGCCAAGGCATGGAGGCCGTGATGGCGCGCCCGGGCGTGCACGACAAGACGCGAAGCGCGACGTGACGATCACTGGCACTCTTGCCAGCCTCCACTGCACTACTACCCTCACCCATCAGCGCTTGAGACGCACGACTAGACCCAATTAACACTGTACGAAAACCTGCGCAAGATCGTCCACAAAATGGGTATCAAGCAGCTCCACAAGGTCATCGAGGAGCATGCGCCGGCCGCGATAAAAAAGGGCGAGATCAAGAACCAGTTTGGGCGCAAAGTGGCCATCGTGAGTAGAGACAAGGCTCGTGCTGCCAGACCAGCAGCTAACATGCATAGGATGCGTAAGCACATCTCAACACACACACACGCAGTGCCCCCCCTAACTATGCCCAGCTCCATGAGCATCTACAGCTTCCTCATCGCCGTGCGCTCCGACGGCCAGCAGCTCACGAGCGAGTCGGGCGAGACCACGTCGCATATCCTGGGTCTCTTCTACCGCACCCTGCGCATGGTCGAAAACGGCATTAAGCCCCTCTACGTCTTCGACGGCGCCCCGCCCAAGCTGAAGTCCGGCGAGCTCGCCAAGCGCTTCCAGCGCAAGTCCGAGGCACAGGCGGCAGAGGAGGAGGCCAAGGAGACGGGCACAGCCGAAGACGTCGAGAAGTTCTCGCGGCGGACGGTGCGCGTCACGCGGCAGCACAACGAGGAGTGCCAGCAGTTGCTCAGGCTCATGGGCATCCCGTACATCGTCGCGCCGACCGAGGCCGAGGCCCAGTGTGCGGTGCTGGCACGGGGCGGCAAGGTGTATGCTGCCGCGTCCGAGGACATGGACACGTTGACCTTCGACTCACCCATCCTGCTGCGCCATCTCACCTTTAGCGAGCAGCGCAAGGAGCCCATCCTGGAGATCCATCTCGACCAGGTGCTGGAGGGCCTTGGTCTAGAGCGGGAGCAGTTCATCGACCTCTGCATCCTCCTCGGCTGCGACTACCTCGACCCCATCAAGGGCGTCGGCCCCGGCACAGCCCTTAAACTCATCCGCGACCACAAAACCCTCGAAGCCGTCGTCGAGCATATCAAGTCGCAGACGAAGAGCAAACTCGTCATCCCAGATGACTGGCCCTTCGCCGACGCCCGCCTCCTCTTCCTCGAGCCCGATGTGTACCCCGCCGACGCCCCAGAGTGCGACGTCAAGTGGGAGGCCCCGGACGAGGAAGGCCTAGTCAAGTACCTCGTTGAGGAGAAGCACTTCAGCGAGGACAGGGTGCGCAATGGAGCGGCCAAGCTCAAGAAAAATATGAAGACGGCGCAGCAGAGCAGGCTGGAGGGCTTCTTCAAACCGGTTGAGAAGACTGCTGAGCAAAAGGCTAGCTTGAAGCGCAAGGCCGACGACAAACTCGAGGAGAAGAAGAAGAAGCAAAAGGCAGAGGCCAAGGCGAAGAAGGAGGCCAAGGCGAAACCGAGGACTGCTGGTTAAAGTGCGACCTATCTCTTTGCCGTCTAAAGTCAGGCTTAAGGCGCGTATGGGGCGTTCGTGGGATAGCGATATAACCGACTCAACGACGTTATACACTCATACACATCTGTTCAAAAGCAAATCCAAGCAGCGGGGCGTTGATTTGATATCGTCCACCCAAGTCACACACAAGCCTAATAGCGGAAGTGGGAACAAGCCTCCCGCCCAGAATTGTACGCCAACGTCCACGACACGCGCACTATCCCAAGCCTCATCTCGATATCCTCCCTGCATCATCTCGCTCCAGACCAAGCTAGCCATGTCATTCCATGCAATAAGGTTCGAGGCTACGTTAACCCGCGGAGAGCGCGAGGTACTCCTTTAGTGACAAGTCGAGGTGTCGTCATGTCGAAGTAAACCGGCGAATAACACCTTTGGGAATTGTTTTCGCATGGGGTTAAGGGTCCGCCTGACATACGGCTGACTATCTTCCTAACCTGTAACACGGACGTTACATAGAGGTCCGGTAGATGGGATCGCGGAGAGTTTCACCATGCGCGCGCCCGTTACTGCATCCAGACTTCGGCTTCATCCCTGCTTTTGCTTTGAGTTTGCAGCGCGCATCATGCCAAAGATGCTGTTCTGGGATTTGTGCGCAAGCTTCAGCGGCGAGAACCGTGATTCAGGGAGGCAACGATTCGCCTTGATGCTCTCGAGAACCCTGCACATGTCAGTAACGTGAAGACGGAAACACCGAGGGGCGTCGAACTTACCACTCAGCGGTGACGAATTTGACAGCCTTGCCACCAGTTCTTACAATCTCCTTCTGCATCTTGCTGCCCGCCAAACCGCCGCCTGCGCCGCCGTTTGAGTTCACTGTCCCGAGTATGACGTGCGTGACTGTACGGCGGCCTAATGCGATCGAGAGTCCTGCGCCGTACGTGGCCAATAGCTGCTTGAGTTTGTGGTCGGAGACTAGGGGAGCAGTTGAGCCGTTGATGTAGAAGCATAGACCGGTGAAGATGTGCTTCTCGAGACACTTTGAGGGGGCTTCGGCGACTTCTTCGTCTGTAGTAGACGATTCCTGCGCGTGCATTCTCTCAGTGTCCTTCCCCTGCGACGGCTTCTTGCCCGTCTTGCTGGCACCCCAGACTTCAGCCAGACTCTTCTGTCCCTCAGCGCGCAGGCCCTTTGCGCCCGTCTCCCACCCGCCATTCGCCTTGCGCCCATCCTTGCTGAAGCCCCCACTACCCGCACCCACTGTGTCTTCGACCCTCTTGCCGCCACTGATGCCGCTCTTGAACTGTTCGCCAAGCTTCAGATTGCGCGAGACTCGCCATGACGTCGAGCCTGAGAGCCGGTTCTCAGCGCACTGGTGTCCGGTGCTAGAGCTATTCCAAGGGTCGAAGAAAGTGCGCCGAGTAGGTGCTGCGACGGCTGTAGACGTCTGGCGCGACTCTGTCGCACGTGTCGAGGAGGCTGCGTCGGATGGGGCAGGCGTGCAGGATCGGCTGCCAGCATTGCGCGTGTATGCGTTGGCCATGGCCATGTCGAGTGCTGATCTCGCTGGAGTGTTAGCCTCGGGCTCCTCATACTGAAGCGTGATGGAGCGTGAATGCGCTGCATTTGATTGTGCTCGCCAAATGCAGGAAGCTCGTAGCAGGCCATTTTCGCTGCAGGTGTTGTCGCAACGGGCATCAGAAAGCCGTGCTGCATAGGGCAAGGTGTGTGGCGGGGTCGCGTGCGACTTACCCTGTTGTTGTGCTAATGCAGGTTGAGTGTGATTGAAAACGACCTCGGAAAGCTTGCGTGCATCGGCATCATATTGCTTTTGTTCGTTATTGCCAAAACAAAGTTTGATGTCGGGAGGACGTTACAAGCTCGCGTAGAGGAAGCGTGTTTCGTGTGGAGTGGATATATCAATCGGGAGGGTGGTCAACATTGAATACGCGCTCTTCATTTCTCGGGTGACCAGGGGCCGCCAATATGATTATGCTCCTGTGCCCGATACTGAACAGAGTGATTGTGCATTATCGATTGATCAATACTGCCAGTAATGGCAAGATTTTAATTACAAATAAAACGTCGTATCGTAAATAGTACCGGCGATAATGTCCCTTTTGCATGTACAGCGTGCGAAGAGAAATCGTCCCAGACGATGTACACCATTTCCATGCACCCTTGACCTGAACACCATGCTATTACCATCATAGACCAGAATGATCATAAAACTAGGAAATTTTGGTCATTGAAAGTTCTTTCCGATGACACACGCTAAAGAAGAAATGCTGGGGCTGCGAGAGCGCTTCGGTAGCCTCGCAGAAAAGCAAATAGAAAACAATGAATCAGAAACAGGTGCTTGGCTACTGTCGTACCATGCCAGGTTCGTCGTGCCATTTTTGTTCTACACCCATGCGTGGTAACAGTGGTATCGGGGCCTTTTGGAGCTCCAGGCTTTGATCATGGACCGCATCCGGATATGCTTCATTAATTCGTACAAAGTCCCAATTCGTCGTGAATGCGTAATGAGACCCCGTCTATGAGTGACCATTGGTGTTGTTGTTGGCCGAAGCCTCATACATCATCCGATGCTTCTTCATTTGGTCTGCGTCGAATGGGACCGCATCACTGCCCTTCCTACTCGCCAATGATAAGGAGCTACCATTGCCGAACTTGAGACTGGCAAGTGATCGCGCCTTCTTGAGTGACTTCCTGCCTATGTTCTCGCTGGTCTGGATGATGTCATCTGCAGCCGTTCGTTGGTTTACGTGCGTGATCTCTTCGATCTCCGGCCTTGGCTTGACTCGCATGCGCTTGAATTCGCGTGTGATCCTCTCAATTTTGCTAAGGCCTTTAGGGGCAGGCGCGTAGTTTGACGATGGCTCGGGTATTGGCTTCTCGTGCAGACTTGAAGCTGCGCTCGGTCTGCGATCGGAGCTGAAGCTCACTCCAGAGTCATGCTTCTTCTCTTTTCCAGGCCCATTCATGTAGCGATCGAACGACTCCGGACCATATGTAGAAGCACAATCTTGGATCATGTTCTGCGCCACCCGGAGGTACTTGTCCACCACCTTTTGGACCGAAGGCCAGCCACTCGTATCTTCTGGGCCCTTATTCTGTTCGATCAAAGGCCGTAAGACGTCCGGTCCCTTCTTTTGAACATAACTGATCATTTCGAAGAACATCAGTCGCTCTGCCTTCAAGGTCTCGTGACACAAGAACTGCGAGGGAAGCTTCGTCTCGTCATGCACAGGGGGGAATAACGTGTTCAAGTAGCTAATGCAGTTGAGCTTGTTGAACGGGTCCTCTGATAGGTGATTGATCATGATCCATCGGCGCAAGCCAAGCCAGATCTGGGCATAGTACGACTCGGCCTTCTTGTTTTTGCCTTCAAGGTTGTTGATCCAGAGAGCAATGCCCGGCGCCCTCTCTGCCACGCTGGCCATGTCGATGTCCCATGTGTCTCGGTGGACGGTAAGCGCCTCGAAGGCTTTGGCCATCTCCCTGCGTCTTCGCGTCTCCAGATCCTTCAGGTAGTCAAGTGCCGTCAAAGCTTGATTCCAGTCTACGTCGGCCGGCGACGGCATGAAAGTGCGGGTGACGAAGTTCACAATGAAGGCAGGAGGTAGTGCGCTGGTCCTTGTAGGCAGAGCTTTGAGCTGGTTCATGAGCGAGGACGTGAAGTTCATAGTCGCAGCTTCGGTGCTGTTCCAGGCGAAATGATTGGTGATTGGTGACGCGTTTCCGGACCTTATCGAGTTCCTGGGGAAGGGCTGGGTTCGGTCCACGCGGTTGAGTTCGTACATTGTTTTTAGAGGTATGTCGTAGCTACCCGGATACTGTAGTACATGCTCGAGGATGTAGGCCATTGAGGCGTTGTTCGTCTCGTCCGACGTGCTGCGGGCATGATTTGAGGTCATGGTGGTAATTGTGCGGTTGTTGGAGATCCGGACCTTCTCCGTGGGGATAGCGAAGTCGCGGGGCTTGGAGGTCCCGAGGTCTCGTCTCGTCTCGCAACACACCAGGGAAAATTGCGAGGCGGTCGTCGATTGGACTTGGGCCCGGTTACGGTTGGGATGATAGAAGGGGGGCTGTAGGCTAGCTCTGAAGAGATGCGCGTGGGGTTGGTGGGGTAGCCGAAGTGTATGGTGAGAGAAAGGAAGGTGCGACAGATGCGGAGCGGAGAAGGAAGGTGCAACGAAATCGAGGAGCTGCGGCAAAAGAAGCTACAGCGTTCGTCTATCCACCTCAAGTCTCACAAGCGCGAAAGAGGGCACGAGTAGTCGACGGCCGTGTGCAAACGACGGGATCCCAGAGTCGTCGGCGTTTGAACGTGCAGCGGGTGCGGTAAACAAATGAAGGGCAAACGTAACCGTGGCAGCGTCGATTGCTGGCGGGTGTAGGGTGAGGGTTTAAGTGCAAGTCCGGTGGCTGCGGGCTTCCAGCGGACGGCGACCAGTAGGTATACAAAAAGGGTTTGCGTTTCTTCTGGTCAACGCTTCTTCTCCTCATCCCTGCAGATGGGCCCGTGATGGTCGCGTCCAGCTGCATGTAGTAGCGTCGTTGCCGGGTGACAGGGGCTGCTGCTCCCCGACCCCAGCACGCCGAATGCGGCCTAATCTTCTCGGGGGGCCCATGTGCACGCCGCCAGCTTTGGATGGGCACGCAGACCGCCCTGTGGCAGCTCAGGCATATGTCATTGCATTTCGGTAGACGATGCTGCGGGCTCACTGCCTATTCACTATTCACTTATTTCTCACGCACACACGCAGACCCTGAGACGCCGTCTATATCTGGCAGGAGCAGTACCATGGTTGCAAAGCTGGAGAACCGGCGGTGGCACAAGCTAGCTGTGCGGAAAGGGTTCGCCGTTCCGGCAGCTTCCATGACACTCCAGCTGAATCGCACTAGGGCTGTCCGACTCGAGGCAAAGCCGCCGCTTCAAAATCCTTCCGCTGTTTCGCCTATTTGGCAGAGCATCCAAACAAAACTCGACTGCATCATCTGGAGCCGATGCCGTCTCCTGGACCTTGCAGAGTGCATATGCACACGCAAAAAGGTACCAGAGCCCTCCAGTAAGAGCTCGGCAATTCTTCCGCGCTGCCAATAAGAAAATATCAGTGCGATACCGCAGCCGGACCAACCAGGGTGAGGCGAGTCTGAATCGATTCTTGCGAGTCCGCCTACCTCAGACCACGAGGGGCACGTAGAGTCGTTGAGGCGGCGGTGACAAACCTTCATGCGAAAAGTTCCTCGGCCACCCATGTCATTTCTACAGTTTTCTTCGCTTTCGTGATATCTCAACGTCGCGTATGATGTGTAGCGAGTTTTTGGGATTGCGGAGCAGGGCGATCGTTGATCGTGAAATCCCAAAAAGTTGGCACCTGAAGCCCAGACTCGCCAACAGAGGCTCGAGCACTATCACGACCAAAGATGCGCATTGCGCATGCAGACGTGCAGTCCATGCGAACTGATCACTGCACCCCTGCCCCCATGTCACCGTCCAAGCGGCCATGTGGGATTTTGACTGAATCGGAAGTTTACCCATGTATCTCGCAAAAAACTTCATAACAACCGCGCCATCAACAATGAACAACGCGACGCGTCGGAAAAACGTTATTGATGCGGCTGTCAATACTTCTGCACAGTTAGTGCAGCTGGGTTTCACAGGCGCATATCTCTTGTCGGACGAGACTCGACTCGCGATGACGAAAACCACGTATTGTCCTTCCTGGCTGTATTGCGAGCGTGATTCTGGTGCAAACGATGCCTCCCTGTCTAATTGCGCCAGCGGAGATTGACCCATGCCATCGATCGAGAGGGCGTCATCAAATTAACGACTGTACAGAGCGACTGCACTCGACGTAACATCCCAGCATCTATTCTGGTCATTGCTTCACTGTCGTTCGTCGGGCGGTTGTCATACATGTGTATCCTATCTCCGCTCAGGTACCTGTCAAAACCTACTTATCGACGCGCAGAAAAAGAGGCGTCATTTCACGCAAGTCTACTAGTCAGCCCGCTGTAACCGTTGACACAATGTCCGAGTGGATCGCCTGGATCCTGGCAGAGTGTCTACCGTCCTCGCTAGTATCCACATCTGACGTCCCGGTTTTTAATTCGCCACATTCTGGGATTGCATTCCCTTCCAGAGACAGCGTAATCGTTGCAAGGAGAATGAGGCGCATGAAGAATCAACTGCGCTTCGTCGCCGGACATGAAGCGCAGTTCAGGCGAACGGAGACGGTGAGCACGAAACGTGTGTTGGCAACGTTCATGGTGTTGGGTCGGGCTTGCGTACCTAGTTAGTGACGTTCTGGAGAAGTACTATTCCTCAGCTCCGTCATTGCCATACCTCCTGCTTGTCGCGGTAGATGCGGTACTCGCACGAACACGAGCTTCGAGTGCGTTGTTCAACCATGCGGGCACTTTGTGCGCTATGATATAGCGTTGGTAATACCACCACCCAGAATTGCTTGGGTGAGCTTGCTTGTTGGTCTCGGAGTGGCCGTGGACACGTCGTCTCAAGCTCTCGATAGTAATACTCGAATTCGAGCGCTCTAAGAGCCTTGTTAAAAGTGCAAGAATTACAAGAGCTGGATGTCTCGAAAGTTTTGGAGTCGTTGAGTCGTTGCGTGCGCTTGGTACACCCCGCACACACTCCAGGCTATCAATCGTGGTAGCGGTGAACATCCATCCAGATGTTTGAGATATAATCAAAACAAATGGACTCCGGGTTTCGATTTCAAATCGTGGGTCTACGATGCGCAAGTGGAGTAGAAGATGTCGCATGTGCACGCTTTTGATGAGTCATCATGACCACATTTAACTGTGCACGAGTAAATACCTAGTATTGAACCCCGAAGCCGACTTGAAGCTCCCACCACGATAATCTTGCATATACTGCTTCGTCATGTCTTCACCCTCTCAGCTCGACTTCGTCACCGTCGACGTCTTTACCTCCAAGCCATACAAAGGCAACCCACTGGCCATCGTTCGGATCCCCCATGGTCGTGCCGTGACTCAAGAGCAGAAGCAAACTATTACGCGCGAGTTCAATCTTTCGGAAACAACGTTCCTACATGAGAAAAATGAAGCCGCGCAAGAAGATTTTTGGACCGTCGATATCTTCATGGTCGCTCGAGAACTGCCGTTTGCCGGACACCCAACAATAGGCACCGCCTGCTATGTTCTGGGAAGGACTGCTCAAGAACGCGGCATTCAAGAGGGTGTGATCGAAGCGAGTTTTAAGTTGAAATCAGGGCTTGTAGGGTTGCGGTACGATGTTGCGAGGGGAACTGCGAAAGCGTCAATACCCCATGATGTGTATGTTGACAGGATTCCCTCATTCCAAGTCAGGTAGTTGACCGTTCTAGTCATATACATAAGAGAAGGTGGACCCGGGATGAGCTCTTCGCACTGCAACCTCGACTGGCAGAAGCCCACCAGCAGGGCAAGATCGAGGCCCAGGAAGACTATCCCATAGTTTCCATTGTCAAGGGCATGACATTTATCCTAGTTGAGCTCGAAAGCTTGGAAGCTTTGGGGATGGTCTCGCTGGTTGGTCGAAGCCTCGCAGTGGATGGCCTGGACGAGGACTGGAAAGACACCTTCATCGCAGCGTACTTCTTCGTTCGTGGTGGAAAGGGAGAGAAAGGATCGTCGAAATTGAGGACTAGGATGATCGAAGGGCCTTTGGAAGATCCGGCAACCGGAAGCGCGGCCAGCGACTTGGCGGCGTACCTTTCGTTGACGGAGGCAGGACCCAACGAGACCGTCAAGTACGAGATTGTGCAGGGCGTTGAAATGGGACGACGGAGCGAGATCCTGATCGATGTTGTAATGGCGGCAGACAGATCCATCGCGACAGTCTACCTCGAAGGTGGAGCTGTAGAGGTAATGGAAGGACGGCTTCGAATCTGAGTTTAGCGAGGTAAACGGATGGGAAAGAAGGCAAGTCTGTAACCAAGGCATGTAAGCACTGCCTAGGTACGCGAGCTGCGGTGCCTTCTCCTTTTTGACCTTATCTTAAATCACGAGTTTGTATCAAAAAGCTGGATTCGCCTAGCAAAGTCTCCACCCGTGTTGATACGAATGTACATCCCATGGGTAGGAAAACATTCGGTGTACAATAAATCCGATAGAGCTGTTGAGGTGCAAAAGTGTGGCGCCCTTATGGCTTCTCCGTGCCTTTGATTATGGAGGAGAGGGGTGGCTGGTGTTGATACGGAGTGTCTCAGCTGTCACTCTTGCCGTAACAGGTTCCTTGTGGGGAAGAAGGGCACCAATACTCGCTTACAACACTCAGTGAGCCTGTAGGTGGAGACGCATGGTATACCTGAAAAGTAGTAAGTACTGTTTTCAATATTGGCAAGAAACAGAGGCCGGCCGTTGCCGCAATAGTATTTTGTTGAGACACGGAGGAGTGAACAATGCTGCAAGGGTAGAGATATGTTCCGGAGATAACGCAGGGTGTTCGTTTGTTGCTTCACGGCCCCATACGACCGTCGAATCAGAAACATGCAGCAATCTGGAAGCGGTCAATGATCACCTAATAATTCCGCTCTTAATGATATACGTCTGATTTACAAGCGCAAGAAAAATATAGGCAGGTCCTAAGAGTCAGGCGCTGGCAATCCTTTGTCGCTTCACGCCTGAGCAGCTCCATGCTGTCACCCGTCACGTCCGAACATGTTGACAGAGCAACTCATATAGGCTAACCGCGTTCGTATAGGAGAGTGCCTCCCAAAACTTCATATGATATTCGTGAAGGTGGCATGGGTCGCAGAATGGGCCACGGCATGTGTGGACCAGACTCAGTGTGCTCATGAAGGATATCGGGACAAGCCAGACACTCCTGCCGTACGTTCGGTTGCCGCTGGCCGCATAGTAAGGCATCAAGAGGGTTTGAGTTTGCCATCCTCTAAATTTGGAGGTGCAAGGATTCGTGCGGCGTCAAGCATCATCGGAAGCCGCTAGTCCCACTCGATGGCTAGCGCGAACGATCTCCGGCAGACCTCACACACCACACGTTTCTGTCTACCTCCTCTAGATGCCTGGCGCATTCTCGTTCTGGGATCAATAGTATGGCACCTGTTGAAGCTAGTGCACCGTGCGTTTTGTCAGGCATGCTGGTATCGCAACCGTGAGACGTCTCTGCCTTCATCGTAGGTTTCATGCCCAAGGAACCACCAGGCGCCTTACCAGGTTTGTCTTCTTCATGTATGGTCGCCAAGGACTTAAAGACTATGCAATGCCCTCCAAGATATCTCCTCACCATCATCAGTCGCTTGTTCTTCACTCTCAGGGCCTGCCAGTTGAGGTTTACATTCCTTTCTTCCTTCTAATCCTTCATTCAGATTACGTTGAACGTATCTACCTTTTTGCCTAATCCACCGCCAGTCGGACTCCACTCTTTTATAAATCTTACTTTCTACCCCCAGTTGTCATCATGCGCTTCTTAACAATCGTCCCTATGCTGTTCGCAGCCGGTGTCGCCAACGCCCAGTTTGGAGGCCAGGGTGGAAACAATGGCCAAAAGGGCCAGAACGGCGGCAACAACGGTCAGAAAACCGGCGGAAACAACGGTCAGAACAATGGTGGTGGCAACGGTGGTGGCAATGGTGGCGGTAACGCGCTGGCCCTCAACCCAGCCCTTGTCCAGAAGGCTAGCAATGACAATGGTTTTGCCAAGGGAAAGGAGGCTGGACAGGCAGCTTCTGCTACGTAAGTCACTACAAGACGGAGTATGTACTTCCAATACTGACGATACAAGTGATCCCGCCAACTTCATCAACTTCTGTCAAGGCAAGACTATCACCAATGGTCTCCAGGTCAAGGGGGGTTCTTGCAACGGAATTGGTAAGTCACACCCCAATTCGTGAGTGTTATCATATACTAATAATCATTCAGTCATGGGTGATATTCCATCGACACAGAACATGATATCCGCCATGTTCACCAGCCCCGTCAACAACGACAAGGTCAAAGCCGGAGCGAATATGAATTTCACTGTCAAGATTGCCAACTTGCAAGCCGGTACATTCACCAATCCTGATGTTACCTATTACTCCGCTCCCCAGGCTCTCCAAGGAGGCAAAGTCGTCGGTCACACGCATATTTCTGTCCAAGCTATTACCGATCAGTCGAACGGGAACAATGCACTCGACGCCAACACTTTTGCCTTCTTCAAGGGTATCAACGATGCTGGCGATGGCCAGGGCTCTCTGACTGCCACGCTTGATAAAGGCCTTCCTGCGGGTCTCTACCGTGCCTGTTCGATGACTTCCGCCGCCAACCATCAGCCCGTGGTAATGCCTATCGCTCAACGTGGACCTCAAGACGATTGTGTTCGATTCGAGGTCACTAATAATGCTGCTGGTGGCAACGGTGGCAACAATGGCGGAAACAACGGTCAGGGTGGTCAAGGTGCTCAGGCAGGTCAAGGTGCTAAGGCAGGTCAAGGTGCTAAGGCAGGTCAAGGTGGCCAGGGCCAGGGAGGACAGGGTGGTCAGGGAGGTCAAGGTGGTCAGGGAGGTCAAGGTGGTCAGGGAGGTCAAGGTGGTCAAGGCCAGGGCGGTAAAGTTGCCGCTCCTGGACGCGGACGTGGTCGCCTGAACCGTCTCAAGTTCGCTGCTCGCGACTTTATCGCCTAAGAGGGTAGCTAAGGAGGACGGGTAGAACGACAGGATTGAGCAAGATGTCATGCGGGTTGAAACGGGGCACGTGGTAATGGTACTTTTCTCTTCGATAGCGACGTCTAAACTAGTCCGCATAGAACGTACTTCTGTCCCTAGAAGGGTACGGAAGGTCTCTCTACGGAGGATGAAGCGGAGCGCTTCATCGGACTGGTTCTGAGGGCGCTTTTTTCTTCTTTGGCGGTTGTGTAACTTGACGAAATGTAAAATTACTATAGTATTATCTCAGTGTCCTCTTGCGGTTCCTCAGTGTTATGCAAACTTGGTTACATGTTGGTCACTGCATAAACCTGCAAGCATTACGCATGAAAGTCGCCGGAATGTGGATATCTCAGACACAAAGCTGTAGCAAGCCTTGTGTCGATTTCTAAGCGATATAATGCGGCCTCGGAAATTCATGACACATTCATAAGACCAGTCATCCGTCCCTGTTCGACACATTTTTGGCTCTTCACATGAACGTCCATCCACGTGCCTGCACTCTTGGGTAGGTACGTTGACTGGACGTGCATTTCATACAAACTTGGTTGCTACTCCACCTGAAGTAACATTGGGCGAGTGTGGCTATAGTCATCTTAGTGTGGCGCATGCATCCATTGACGCTGCTGTGCCTCAATTAACGTGCCCGTGCGCGCAGCGTCCGGATTCGCGTAACGTCCGAACGCCAACATGCTCACCCACCCAAAAATGAAGCTATTGAGCCACGTACAATTGCTATTATCACAAGATTCTGCAGTGGAGGAGTAAATTGATGCTTGCAATTAATTTGCACTATTCATATTTGTGCGGGAGGTTGATGGTGCGGCCACGACAATTAACTTTGGGTAGAGCAGCCGGTGCAGCTTCTGGGGACGCCGCGACAGCTGCAGCACTGCTCAAGCGTTGCTGGCGCTTAGGATTTAATGATTCTGCTCGTGAGGCTTTGTGTTTGCCTAATTGGGTCGTTTGTATAGCTTTTTTTTTTCGTGTTTTGAACTTTGATTTTGGCTGCCTGAGCTGCAGCTTTTTCAGCCATCTCACAAGCGCGCACTGCCTTGGCTTCCTCCCAAGCCACACGCTTCTCCTCTGCAATATTTTCTTTGTATAGCTTTGCAGCAGCCTTAAGCTGCTTAGCCTCAGCCTTTTGGAGTTGTTGTTCATGCTGATCTTGTTTTTTGACGGCCTTGCAAGCGTTAGCTTCTTGGATCTTTTGAGGGCTCCAGAATGTAGCACCACCGTTAGGCCTTCATTCTCACCATTGAGAAGCTTGTTTTTGACCTGTAGATGGTGGAGCGTGAGAGCTAGCTTTTTGGCGTCTTTGGTAGAAGTATTGCATACAGCAGTTTGTACAAGATGCTCCATATGTTGCCAATTGGTTGCTGTGAGGTTTGAAGCTTCAGCCAGAGCCTCCTCACCCTCACTGGCTGTTGTACTGTTGAAGCGTTGGAGTATAATGTCTTGCTCCATAGGCCAAATTCTGGTGGCTTCAAAAGACTTGACAACAAGCTCTTTCCTGAAGGAGGCACGCCACGCTCTCCAGAACAGCGGGAAGAAGTTACCCTTCTTAATTGGGAATATTCCTTGGCTTTGTTGGTGGAGGTGAGATGTGAGCTCATTGGAGTAGGAGCTTGAGAGTGGCTTGAACATAACGACGTCAAGGGGTTGGAGCGTTGTGAAGGTCCGTCCGACTGGAGGGTACGACCAAAGCTGGAAGGCTAGATGTATGGTACGTAGTCGGGGGAATGCAAGATTGGTTCTCTGGGATGGGTGGGATCAGGATCGGAGGGATGATACTTAGACAGTAGAAGGGGCTCTCTGCATCGAGTATCAGGGAGGTGAGGTAGGTAGAAACGTAGTATTGCTTTCACTTGATGAGTTGAACATGATGAGCTTTAAGAGCTCACCAGTAGTCTATATATACAGGAGCACTGGATGCCTTGCTCCGTCCGATCTCTCTGCTCTGTGAGATCTGCAATGGCAGAAAGAGCAGCGTGCGCTCCTGCTCTCTGTGCTCTCTAGGGATCGGGAGATCCTGGAGAGCAAGCTGTCTTCCATAACACTGCCGTACGTGGTCTTGGCCCATTGTCTCCTCATGCTCTCTTGGTTCTTTGCCAAGAGAGAGAGCGCCTGTAGATTGACTAATCAGCTCTAGGACTAGTTTGTTAGATCGTTACAAGCGTATGGGTAGAGTGAGGTGGTAGGATTGCTAGGAGTATACAATGGGCATTGCAGTCGTTGATGAAGTCTATTGTTAGGTAACTGCCATGGCCGTCAACAATAAGGAGCCAGTAGTCTCTTCCGTGTCGCGCTTTCTGCTCTGTGCAGCAATTGTATACCTGTTCAAGCCATACCAACCCAACGTCGTTGTTGATCCAACCTGATAGAGACATAGTAACAAAGAAGTTGTGTTTTTCTGCTTTGATGTTGGCCACCCAGATTGATTGGAGCGTCCTGGATGCAGCAGCATAGATGAGGCTGGGCGGCAACAACTCCCCATCAGCACAGACACCTGCCACTACATTTACCAACTCTCTATTGTCATCCTGGAGGGCTGCTGTTACCTCTTTTTTCTCCCACATCTGTCGGCTGAACACTCGTTTTGAGCGGCCCAGGACACCTCCGTACACCAGATTTATCAGCAATTTCCTCATCAATTGGTGCCATGGTGGATGAGATATTACGTGTTGATGTTTGGGTTGAGTCTGGTGTTTTGGTGGGTGGGGCGCGGACGCTACGCGCACTGGCACTTTATGCCAGCCACGATGACTCAACGGCCATCGCAGTGGGCTGCTAAAGGCAACCCTGATGGACAACGCAATAAGTTTGGTGCATTGTCATTTACTTCCTCACGCAATGCCAGCTTTCGACGATTTCGACATACAATGTATTCCTATCGCCCAATCAGTATCGCCCACTCTCCCAACCGAACTTTGGCTGCAAATACTTGAACGAGCGGATGTACATGACGCAGTGCATCTCTGGACGACAGTACGCCATGTTTCCCGAAATTTCCGAGACTATGTTGAGCGACTGTTTACGTCAATATACCTTCCCAACGCCACGATATCCCTTGCGCTTCCACGTCGCGACCCGACAACGGGTGCTCTGAAGTGGCCTGGCACACCCATACCCGGCGCGCAAATCATCTTCTTGTTCGACACATTTGCTCCAGATCAGCATCATGTACTATTCAGATCACCGGAAGTACTCGGAGCCGGGTCGGAGGCAAGGAGTGTCGAAGAGCTCAGGCATACTAATGTGCTACCGAAGGAACGACTACAAGAGGCATTGCCATGGGTGAACAATGGCAAGAACCCTCTGACAGGCTTATCGATGAGTGTGTCCGGAAAATTAGACTGGGACAACGAGTCAAAGACGTGGACATGGGAGATCGATTGGAGGAAGCTGATGACTCACTTCTCTCAGGCGAAGAACGAGGCAAGGCTCAAGCGAGACGCTGTGCCCACGGTTGGGAAACGGCTAGTTCGATCTCACGTTCAGCGATGAAGTAACATGTATCACTCATGCAGCGACTAAGCGCGCATTGTCTTCTCCAGACGAGAGTCGTACTCTCAGCCTATTAAAAATCGCTTCAATCTGGCTGGATGATACCCCCGGGTCGATACATTTCCGCGGTTCCTCAGACAAGCCATGTAACAAAGTAGCTAGCGATGAAGACTTCCACACAGGAGCATCTCTTTTCCGTCCTTTGGAGATTGTCGCGCAGATCAAGATCAAGCTCCCTACGAGCGAAGCAGCAGGCAGAGTAATCCAAACCCAGCATATCTGCATGAACCGCTCCGACTTCCATGCTATACCCTCGACAGACACTGTGCCAAATATGCGCGATTTCATGTTCGTGATAGCTTTCGTGATGTTGGAAAGGGTGCCCTTCGAGGTCATATGAGGTTCCTGATGAAATTGCCACATGCCTGCAGAAGAGCCGAAGGGATATTCGGGATCCTGCCGAGTAGAAGGGGGCAGGTCGGATACTATCCAGTCACGCAGAGACTGGGTAGTACCGTTGACGAGGTTGAAGGTAGCGTTAGGCCCAAGAGTGGCGACGACTGGCGAATATCCGTTGTCCCGCGTCTCTGGTTGTATTGTGACAGTACCAATCACTGACTATTGTAGAACAACATTGTCGGATTGGGCTTGGATTGTCTTTGCGCACCATGTGAATAAACACTCAACCAACACTGGTGTTTGGTTCCTCATCACAGCAGATGGGCCTCCAGGAGTGTAGCCGACGTAGAAATCCGCGATGGGTAAGGTGGCGTTGGCAAAAATCGTAGTGTTCAAGAACGGCCCAAACTGATGCGGACTGTCGAATGTGTCTACTGTAACCGTTGAGATGTTAGCAACCATACGGAGACCTACAGTCCCCGATAAACCAACAATCAGAGTATCATTCACCTTGAAGCCACAAGGATCGGCGGCGCCGTCAGGCATACCTGGGATATTGAGGGTCGTATGGTTCTTGCATATGTACTGCAGTAGGTAGGATACGTCCTTGCATTGGTGGCAAACAACGACCGTAGAATATGGGGGCCAGGTGCAGTTTCCCGTAGGATATGCCGCTTTCGATGACCTGATTTTAATCTCTGGGGTGTTGAAAGCAGTGTCAATTGCGGAGACCATGGATGGATCTGTATATGGATTCGCCCGATTTGCGCCAAAGTGGAGCAATAGATTCAGGAACAAAACTCCTTGCAGCCCAGGTCAAACTCTTTCCAGCAGGTTTCACTTGATTAGGGTATCTGACGATCTGCTGGAAGAAGGATTCGAATGCTAGCGTTAGAACGGTGATCAAAGCACCCAATGACACAAGATGACTACACGCACATCAGCAAGAGATGAAGGCGATAGGCTGTAGCAATTTCTCACCTGCATCCAGGCTTGATCAGCAGCATCACAGAGCCCCAGTGACCACGACTAGCGCCGTCAAAAAGCCGAAAATCTCATAGTGCAGCCTCTTGGAACCAAACCCACTTCAACTGCCCGATTGCCTCGGAAACAGGCAATATTAGAGCTGCCTTGGAAACTGCTGCAAAGACTGCGACGTATGCATTGGGTGTGATGCCTGTGGCCAAATACTCGGTCTGCCTTTTGCCGTCATAGAACCACAGTACACCGACAATGGCTGTAGCGCAAGCGAAACTGACCGTCCAGCTGAGAAGTTCCCACCACCACCAGTCGGTTACGACGCGGTCGTAAAACGTTGTTGATGCCCGGAGAAGAGGTCGTCCATCCTTGGGTTCGGTATCCCAGTCGGCGGTAGTTGCAGTTGTTAGAGGATGAGCCATATCTGACGTAGCCAGAGAGGAAATTGTTAACGGGCAATTGTGAGTCTGTACCGTTTCGCGCCAGCTATGCCTGTTCCGCGCGTTAATTGCATTATCTGATAAATTGGTTGTACACGAGGAAAGCAACACAGAAGCTCCTGAGTTCGGAACGCTTAGATGTGTGGTTGTTCTACTAAGCGCCGGGCCCAGATCTCTCCAATAGTCTGCAAAGCGACACGCTGTATTTGTATGAAGCGTGTCGAAATTCGAGAGGGAATAAAATCGCTCACATGTGCGTTGCGACCTCACGAAACCCTTATATTGGATGTTGGCCATGATTTCCTTTCGTGAGTCTTGCATTCGATACTCGTTATGATCCGATCGCCTTCGCAGAAGTCATGCGCTGAGCTACCAGGCTGAAGACGGCGATAGACGACATGAAGATGGCGAGATTGTAGAACTGGGTCTGTCAATAATAATCGGGAGGGCATTGAGGTAGATTTCATAATCGTACAGCGTTCCTTGAGTAGGCGCTCTCTTCCGCCTCGGAGCGTGCCTCGACGAAGAGCCGGCGCAAATTCGGGAGATTCGAAGGCTATCATACAGCATCAGAGTTCATTCTTCTAAACTGATTAGACCTGGAAACTCGCCATTTTATTTTTACGTGATGACGTTGGGGTGAGAATTACGGAAGCTTCCCAAGGTTGAAGCATGTGGCTAGGCGCTCGGGCCATATCATCAAGGTGGCAGTTGCGAAGCTCCGAACATTGAACCTCCTACCGCACATCGCTCTCCTCGCCAACCCCCACCTCACGAAGACACTGAGCTATTATAATACGCTGAATATATACGAGAACCATTGCGAACACGATCTGAGCTCTGCTGATACCGGATTCATACACCAATAGCGCCGGCGTAGGAGGGGTGTGACCGAGAAGCATAAAGATGGCAGTCAATAGGATAAGAGGCGCTTTTGCGCCGCCGCGGAAGGGGGAGACATTCGAATTGAGGGCAGGTCTGGTGTATGAGCAGCCCCTGGAACCAGTGTAGTTACTCACAACTGACGATTGTCTTAGTTCCCAATATGCCTACGAACGGTGAGCGCCCATAGCCGCGAGCAACGTTCTGGTGATGCTAAGACTGCGCCAGGAAAGAAGCGATTCAGAAGACCATTATGTCTATGACTCTAGGCAAGGACGTGTCCGCGCTGTTCCCCGACGTCCTGAAGAACATCGCAACCTCCGACTTGGACCAGAAGAAGCTAGTATATCTCTATCTCATGTGCGTATCCATCGTCCGCTGTCCCGGACCCGGAGACTGACAAGCCGCGCCAGGAACTACGCCAAATCACATCCCGACCTCTGTATCCTCGCCGTCAATACCTTTGTGCAGGACTCCGAGGACCCGAACCCTCTGGTCCGAGCGCTAGCGATACGGACAATGGGGTGCATCCGCGTGGACAAGATGACCGACTACATGGAGGAGCCCTTGCGGAAAACGCTGCGAGATGAATCGCCATACGTACGGAAAACGGCGGCTCTCTGCGTGGCCAAGCTGTTCGACCTCGCGCCTGCCATGTGCCTTGAGAATGGCTTCCTCGAGCAGCTGCAGGAACTGGTCGGCGACCCGAACCCCATGGTGGTTGCGAACTCGGTCACGGCATTGGTCGAGATCCAAGAGGCGGCGCCGGAAACGAAGGCCCTTGTTATCTCCTCGACACAACTCAAGAAGATGCTCTTGGCGCTGAACGAGTGCACAGAATGGGGCAGAGTAACGCTTCTCACGACCTTGGCAGATTACAAGGCAGTGGATGTCAAAGAGGCGGAGCACATTTGCGAACGAGTCGTTCCGCAGTTCCAGCACGTCAATCCGAGCGTCGTGTTGGCCGCTGTGAAAGTAGTCTTCCTGCACATGCGAAACATCTCCCCCGATATGATGAAGTCGTATGCGAAGAAAATGGCACCACCGCTAGGTAGGTACTTTTGTGAGGGCCAACTGAACGTGTGCTAATTTGCTACAGTTACACTCGTATCGTCTGCACCAGAGGTTCAATATGTCGCACTACGGAACATCGACCTCCTCCTCCAAAAGCAATCGGACATTCTGAGCAAAGAAATGCGCGTCTTCTTTTGCAAATACAACGACCCGCCGTACCTGAAGATGACCAAGCTGGAGATAATGGTCCGGATAGCAAATGATAAGAACGTGGACCAGCTACTGGCTGAACTCAAGGAGTACGCTATGGAAGTGGACATGGACTTCGTTCGACGAGCCGTCAAGGCCATTGGGCAAGTTGCCATCAAGATCGAGAGCGCAAGTGAGAAGTGCGTCAACACACTGCTCGACCTCATCAACACCAAAGTCAACTACGTCGTTCAAGAAGCGATAGTTGTCATCAAGGACATTTTCCGCAAATATCCCGGTTACGAAGGCATTATACCAACGCTTTGCCAATGTATTGATGAGCTGGACGAGCCTAATGCAAGAGCGTCTCTCATCTGGATCGTAGGGGAATACGCCGAGAAGATCAACAATGCTGGCGAAATATTGTCGAACTTCGTAGATTCATTCGCTGAAGAGTTCACACAGGTATGTTTGTACAGACGATTTACCCGCAAGCATAAGCTAATCTTGAGCAGACACAGCTACAAATACTCACCGCTGTTGTCAAGCTGTTCCTCAAGAAGCCCGATCAAGCGCAGGGCTTGGTAACGAAGGTCCTCCAAGCTGCCACCGCCGACAACGATAATCCTGACATTAGAGATCGAGCATACGTCTATTGGCGACTGCTTTCGAGCGATCCTCAAATAGCTAAGGTGAGCTTCTCCACTATGGAGGCCATCTCTGACTAACCCTTTCTAGGATATCGTTCTTTCTGACAAACCTCCTATCACCTCGACAATCCGATCACTGCCCCCTCAGTTACTCGAAACACTACTCGCTGAACTTTCAACTCTTGCCTCCGTCTACCATAAGCCACCAGAGGCTTTCCTTGGGCAAGGAAGATTCGGGGCAGAAGCTATGCAACAGGCTGCCATTGAGGAGCAACAGGAAGAAGCAAGAGAAAACCCAATCGCTGCCGCGGCTGCAGCAGCAGCAGCTAGTGGCCAAGCACCGACGAACATGGAGAATCTTCTGGACATTGATTTCGATGGCTCTGCGCCAGCTTCATTGCAGAAGCAACCCATACAAGGGGTGTCCGGTCTTGAGGGACTCGCAGGAACGCCGCAGCGTGTCGCATCTCCAGCAACAAACGCCCCTGCTCAACCACAGTCAAACATGGATGATCTGTTAGGTTTGTTCGGAGACGGTGGCGGTGGTGGAGGCGCACCTGCCGCAGGTGTACAGATGAGTAACGACGATATCATGAACGGCTTTGCGAGCATGAATATGGAAACAAACCAGCCTCCGCCACCAACTCAACAACTAGGTGGTGACGCGAGCAAGAAGAGCAACCAGGACTTGTTGGACTTGTTCTAGAAACCTAGCATGGCAGGTATCTGACTTGGGGTCTTTCAGCGAACAGGATCTGCAACAGGTACTTCCTGGCGCCTACGGTATTGTACTGTATGAAGATATGTGTAGAATTGAAGAGTGAGAACATTGCTAGATTGGGCCGTGTTCGAAATCGTTGGAGAAGCTTGACTAAACCATGCAGATGTACCATGAAAAAAGTCAGATAAGTCGCCATCATAACCCAGCTACCGCAATATCAGTCGCTGCCCTCCGTCATATACAAAGGAAAATGGCTGAAGATCCAACGAGGTGCTCTATCATAGCCTCTCATATGTACCAGCAGGCAGTACAACCCCTGCAATCAAAAGGTCCTCGTCAACGTCTTTGATTTCTTTACTCACACTCGGCGTGGTACACTTTAGCATGATCTTTCCAAGTCACACCCACGAGTGATACGGTCTTGATCCACCCGAGGAGTTATCCGTGGGCCTGTCATTCGTTTCGTGCAGCAGAATTCGTCCCCGGTTCACTGCCAATACTGTGGTTACTGAGGCCAAACCATGACGGCAATGCGGGCAAAGACTTGTGAAATCCAAGTACTCAGATGCTGCAGAAGTCGGGCACGATATTAGGTCCACGTATCGCAGGTTGTCACAGACGAGCGAAACTGCATGGGGTTTTCAAGAAGCAACGAGGAACTTTACTAGCTGTTTACTAGATCTCACCAATCATCCCTCTTTATTATATCCCAGTTAGTTTCCCTCGTATGTGCCAAGAGGCAGTAGATGCTCACTGTGACCCGAACACTACATGCAAACGTGCAGGTCCTCAACGAAGCATTGCAGGGTCCAAGACAGCCAGCCGAGCATGTCCTTTTCACATGTCCATGCAGGCCGGGGACAGGGGCCAGAATTGTGGGTTCACCTGCAGTCGTTGAGAGCAGATGCCAAGCATTTATACAGTGTTGGCTTAAAGTCGTTCGATGTGTGTGTCAAGTAGACTGTAGGCAGCGATCTGCTTGGTATTAGGCTTCTGACCATGCTGTGCAGTCGGAACAAGCACCTTGATTTGGGTGAACCGGTCACACAAACACGGGTGTACTTGAATGCGTGTTGGTGTCACGACGTTGGGCCATCGTCCACATCGATGATGGAGATCTGACGATGTACAACCGTACACACGAACTAGGACGCCAGTCGCTGCGACCGAGATGGTGTCTGCGCAAATAGGTGTGTGGTAGCCCAATATAATTCTCGAGAGTATCCTACGCATGTGTAGCTATAATAAATGTGTGAGGTCCTAAGCCGGGTTGAACTACGTAAATATCAGAAGGCAGACTAGGCAAAGCCGCGGGTCCGCTCCCGTCGATGCGCGTCCTACCGAGATGGTGCGGATCGCTCTCCACAACCGCATACCTTCCATGCACCCGTCAAGTTCACTCCATCACGGTATTTGCCTGGACCGTTAGGTCAGCCGCTTCTCTGTTTGCAGATTCTCCACCAATCTCGACAGTACAACTTGACACGGCCTCTACTTGACTACAATCTCACGACAGATTCTACTATCCCCAAAGGCTTACAGTACCTACTCCCGATCGGTCTTGCAACCTCACCTCCGTTGACCAACCCGAACTGCTGGAACGTCCCTCAGTTCTCGGTGCCCAACTGCGCATCGCCATTGGTTGATAGGCGGCTGTGCCGTGGGGAGGCTTGCACCGTCAAGGACCCATACGGCGTCATCGCTGAGAAGTGCGCGGAAGAAGGGCAATCTCTCTGCAGCGTGATATCCGCACTACAGGGTCATACAGGCCGTCTCAGCTGGCACCCTGCGAGTGTCACCGGTGGCTAGGTAGCTACTCTTAATACACAGGATGGGTAAGTCCGTGTCTTGCCTTCCCTTCCCCTCTCCTGATCTCCTCCTCTCGCGCCATCACGGTGCAGCTTTCTCTCACCTTTTGGTTTCTTATCTGCTGACTTTCCCTCCCAGACACCGGAGACACGTATCGTCCGGAGGATCGAGTAAGTGCAGCTTGCCCTTCCTTCTCTTTCTGTTTGCAGCATCCAAGGGTCGAGCAGAGGGCGACCTGCCCTGCGCGGTGCAATAGGCTGGCGCCAGTGATGAGAATGTTTATGAGGCCTCACTATTGGGTGTCTCCAGGCAGTAGTCCATGGTTCTCATGCTGTGAGTCGGGGATGAGCCATGGCACGTGACCTGGGCCGGCAACTGCCGCCGGGCGGTTCGACCATGGACGAGCTCCGAGCTGCTCACTCTCACCTACACGCGCAGCCTCCACGCTCCGCCGCCTCATCACCCACGCGCACCTGCAGCAGCCCGCATCTTCCTTTTGCCCTACCAATACCTAACCGACCGCTGCCTGCCTTGCTGCTGCCACTATGTCGTACGAGACTGATAATTATGAGCAGCGCGACCGTTCTCCCCGTCGACGATCCCGCTCCCCGCGACGTTCTCGGCGCTCCTACTCTCCTCGCAGCCGCTCTCGCAGCCGAGAGGACTACCGCCGCACTGAGCGCCGCTCGCGATCGCCGACTAGCGGTGCACCCGGTGCGGGAGGCTACCAGTCATACGGAGCTGGCCGCGCAGGATCGTCGCGTCCCGTCGAAAACAAGGGCGAGATGATGCAGAGCATTAGGGATTCTTCGCAGCAGGATCGTCGTGTCTACGTCGGCAACCTATCGTACGATGTCAAGTGGCACCACCTGAAGGACTTCATGCGCCAAGGTACGGATTGCGCCGCGCCGCATCAAGAGCTGGGCTAATAACGTGGTAGCTGGCGAGGTCCTCTTCGCAGACGTGTTGCTGCTGCCGAACGGAATGTCAAAGGTAAAGGATGATGGCTTGTCTTGATGTGAGAAGGATGGAGGTTGACGGCTTTTGCTTGGGTGTAGGGCTGTGGCATCGTGGAATATGCGAATCGGGAGCAGGCACAGAACGCCGTTGCATCGCTCAGCAACCAGAACCTCATGGGCCGACTCGTATACGTTCGCGAAGATCGAGAGGCCGAGCCTCGATTCAGCGCCCCCGGTGGCGGCGCCGGTGGCGGTGGACGCGGAGACTTTGGCGGCGGAATGGGTCATCCTCGCGGCAACTTCGGAGGCGGTTTCGGTGGCCCCCCCGGTGGTGCTGCCCAAGGTGCTGGTAGACAGGTTTATGTTGCCAACGTTTGTACCCCGTTTCTTTCCTCCCCCTCCTCATCTCGATAGCTTGTACTGACCTAGTCGCACAGCTTCCCTACAACGTTGGCTGGCAAGACCTGAAGGATCTCTTTCGTCAGGCTGCCAACAACGGTCAGGTCCTTCGCGCTGACGTTCACATGGCGCCTGATGGCCGCCCCAAGGGCTCCGGCATCGTCGCATTCGAGACGCCTGAAGATGCCCGGAATGCCATTACCCAGTTCAACGGTTACGACTGGCAGGGTCGGAATCTCGAGGTTCGTGAAGATCGCTTTGCGGGCGCTCCTGGCGGCTTCGGCGGTGGTCGTGGTGGATTCGGCGGCGGCCGCGGTGGCTTCGGAGGCGGCTTCGGTGCACGTGGAGGCTTTGGTGCTCGTGGCGGCTTCGGCGGCGGCGGCTTTGGAGGTCGTGGAGGATTTGGTGGTGGTGGCGGTGGTTTCGGCGGTGGTGCTCCTCCTGGTGGCCCTGGCTTTGACCCCAACGCTGCCCCACAAGCCCCGAACCCGTTCACAGACTTTGCTACTGCGGGCGGAGAGCCGAGTAACACCATCTACGTCCGCAACCTACCGTGGTCGACCAGCAACGAAGATCTCGTTGAGCTCTTCACCACCATTGGCAAGGTCGAACGCGCCGAGATCCAGTACGAGCCCAACGGCCGCTCCAAGGGAACTGGTGTCGTCGAGTTCGAGAAGGGTGGAGACGCCGAGACCTCTATTGGTGAGTTTCCTTGTACTTGTTATTTCCAACAACTAACACGTCCACAGCCAAGTTCACCGGCTACCAGTATGGCGGCAGGCCTCTGGGATTGGCGTTTGTCAAGTATACCAACCTGGGTAACGGCGACGCCATGGACGCCGAGCACACTGGTGGCCTGACTCAGGACCAGATCATGTAAACTGATCTGTTACAGAGGGCTATATATCTCTTGCGAAGCGTCGCACCGGAAGCATGGTCGAAGCATTTATACACGCTCACGCATGGGCGTCTTATGTTCGGAGCTATCTTTCTTTGATATATTCGGTCTCATTCGACGAGACTGGTATATGGGGAGAATATTCTGCGCGTTGGACTGATGGAGAATACTCGGGGTATGGGGCAAAATTTCCTTATGTATTCTGAAAGACTAGCTATGTAGGCTCAAGATGGAAGGGGAACCCTGTGGTCCTATGCTCTATCTGCAACCTTCTAATTTAGTCTATCATCTTCTACCTCTGAGCACCATGGGATATGCTTTGTCTGACACTAGTAAATCTTTCTGCCCCCACATTCCGGTACCAAAGGTTGTCCAACTGCTCTTCACTGCGGTTGGAGCAACTTCATCATCCACTCATATACAGCCCACTGAACAGCGTTAACGACAAAAGCTCGTACGCTACATATACCTAAGCCGCGAAAGAAGACGCCCGCGCCTTCAGTTCGGTACGCTAGCTTTGCAACTTCAATCGAGCTCAGCCGTCTTTTCTGATATTCCGGCTGTAGCAACACGCTCTGTTCACCCTCTCGTGGCATTGAGTGCAGGACCTGCGTCTGTACCCTTGTCTTGATCACATCCAACGGGAAGATGGACGCCCACGTAATCACTCCTGCCAGTCCACCACATAACAGCACCTTCATAGCCGTCTCTCTGTCCGTATCGTCGGGTGAGCTCCATGCTTGCTTTGTCCATTCGTAGGACCAGAAGCTGGTGTGCATTAGCCTAGACTCCTCCCGGCTGTAATGTACACTCACTAAAACCCATATCCAACAGCATCCCTCACACTCGTTATCCCGCCCCCATAGTACAAGCCCCTAATTCCCTCCGTTCTCCACACATCTCGCGCTATTGTCCAGGAGGTTGTGTGTATGTCGGTGGATACTTGCGCGCGGCATTTTATTAGCTCGGTGGGCGCGGAGACGATGAAGGAGGCTAGGCCGCCTGTTGCGCCGGCGAGGAAGACATGACCGAAGTTTGTAGGAGAGGTGGAGGGTTGGTGGAGTGATTGTGAGGAGAGGAGGGCCAAGGTGCGGTTGTAGGTGACGAAGAGGAGGGCGTTGAGGGCGCCGTAGGTGAGGATGGGTGCTGTAGCGCCTATACTGGGATCCGCAGTCAGTTTCTTGTCCTCAAATTTCACGTGTGGCATGTTACTCACCTCTCACCAGTGACCCTGCATTCTCAAAGTTTCCTCTGAAGCCTTGCGGTGTTGGTGCAGCGGTCGATGTAGACTCGACATTGGGCGCAGTCTTCCCGGCTTGAAGGCGCGTCTTGATGAGATCGAGTGGGTTGCCGATTATTATGCCTGCTGCACCGGACACGTAGCCGGCCCAGAAATCCGCGGACATTGTTGGAAAGTCAAAGGGTGTAGAAAGTATTTGGAGGGGTACATGGTTGCGGGTTGTGGGGCAGAGATGCAGTCTCTCGACATCCGAGGCTCGATGAAAGGGACAGTGAGGTGTGCGAGTTTGGGTGACATGTATGCTTCAGGGTACAACCAGACTTGGAGAACACTAAAGATATGCGCTTAGTTGACACTCGACTTCCATCTTTGACGGCTGTTTGACAGTTGTGATGAATGAAAGACACCTCCAGCTGCATCCAGTCCAGCCCTGAAGTAGTCTTCACGTGCCAGACTTCACATTGTCCTCGGAGACATCCCAACGCATTAGTCGAGGCCGTATGCGCTACAGGGACCCAGATGTCAACAGATGTCCGCAAGCCCATCTGTCGCGCACGTGCGAGATCTTGCTGTCATCGGGTGGCGTTGTTCTATAGAGCATTGACCACGCATGCGGCTGAGTGACTGCCCATCGATCAAGCTACCTCCACCCCGCCCGCCACCCAGTCTTCACCAACAACTACACTCGCGCATCCCTCACCTCTCTCTCACCAGTTAACTTTCCTTTCTTATTTGTCTCTGGAGCTTCAACTCAAGCCTGGCGATCGGTGTTGCTCTCCCTCTAGATCGTTGCGGTTGATCATGAGCGTGCGACTGAAGCTATTGTTTCGAGATCAGCTACACGGTACGTTTAGTTGTCTGCCTGCAGTGGTAGCCTGGATGTGTTCAGTGATTCGACGCGCCAATTTTCCCTCTACATTGTCTCGCTAGGCTATCGGAGGGGCTGCTTTCATCGCCTGCGCAAGCTTGTTTACTTTCACCGCTCAGCGCACTAACAATCCGTCAGTTCCCTCTACATTCTAGTATATACCGTTCCTTGACGACAACATTACATACGACTGCCAAATCAGTCTCACGAGCATTCTTTACATACTAATGCCTTCTCAACCGCTCGACCCCGGCTGGGATTTCAGCTCCGTTATCGATCTAATAGAGTCAAATGCCCACGACAGCGGATCTCCGACACTTCGACCTGCAACAACACTCCCTCTGGCTTCTGTAGTACATGATGGAGGGGTACATCTGGGTAGTTTCGCGAAGCTATACGAGCACCTAGGCTTTTCAAGCAATGTATCACTACCGCCACTCGACCCCGAATCCGAGCTCAGCAATTCCGACGAAGCTCTGCTGCCTTCTCCGATCTGCGCAGCAACCCAGGCGCCCGCAAAGTACACTGACAATGCGGACGAACAGCCGATGAATAACACGGGCTTGAATAAGAACCAGCGGAAGAAGGCTCGCAGACGGGCTGAGAAGGAGCAGGATGAGCAGAACCGCCAGCGGGTTGTGCAGGAGACCATGGAGCAGATTTCTGAAGAACGGGAGCAGAGGGCATCTCTGCGGAAGCAGCTGGAGAACCTTGCGAACACCTCAACGAAGAGCAAGGATGTTGCAGAGACGCCGTGCAAACCATCTCGAGCGCTTTCACGGTTCAATGCGAGCGCGAAAATGAGGTCTACAAGCCCTAGCCCAGTGATAGTGGTCGATACGCCTGAAGCTCCTCGCACCCATCAAAAGCCACCGAAGTCACCGAAGACACCCAAAGGTCCTCGTCCCAGTAAACTCAAGCGATCGTCCACTGCACAGCCGGTAACGCCTGGACCAGCTCAGCAAACCCCCTTCGTTCCGTTCACCCAACCAGCACCCAGCCAGGAACAGTTGACCACAGTTGGCACTCCGGCACCGTTCCTGTACCCTGTTACTTCTCAATCCGTAGTGCAATTACAGTTGTTGCAAGCAACTACACTTGCAGGAACTCAGGGACTCGTCCCGCGAACCGTTCGTCCTGTCACAGTACCAAGGTCATCGCAGCCTGTTGTCGTTGAGCAGCCACTGACTAGCCCGACCACGCCTAAGCGAAGGCGTCCAGGCCTCACAATCAGATCACAAGTCGATCGGCACTTCCATTTCTTCAATAAGCTGCTGTCTACCTTTCCGGATGATCGAAGGTGGCTGGTATCGCCCATGCAGCTCCTCGGTGAGAGAACGTCTGCTCATGGACTCCACGTTTTTGTAGACGCTTCGAATATTATGATCGGGTTCAAAGAAATGCTCCGGAACCATGGCATTCAGCCTCACAAATACGAACTGTCATTCGACAGCCTTGCCCTTTTGATGGAACGTCGACGACCTGTTGCAAAGAAGGTGTTCGCTGGTTCACATCGTGAAGCCAACCCACTTCCGCAGGTCGCGAAGCTGGTCGAGACATCAAGAGCTGTAGGATATGACAGTGTTATGCAGGAGCAGGTTCTCATCGTACGCGAAGATTCGGAGACGAAGAGATTCTTCAACGATGTGAAGAGGATGGGCTGGCACAGGGCCACTCAATTGCGCTCTGGTACTGGTAGCGACTCTGAAACGGGTCCGCCTCCGACTCCGAAGATACCGTCAGCTCCGAAATGGGTTGAGCAGGGTGTTGACGAGATTCTTCACTTGAAGATGTGCCAGAGCATTATTGATACCGAAGTGCCTAGTACAATGGTTCTCGCTACGGGTGATGGGGCTATTGCGGAGATGTCGGACGGCTTCCTTGCGCATGTTGAGAGAGCATTGAATAGAGGGTGGAAGGTCGAGTTGATCAGCTGGGGAAAGCAGACCAACGGTGGCTACAAGAACAAAACTTTCAGGGCTCAATGGGCTGAGCAGTTCCGGATAATCGAGCTTGATGAGTTTCTGGAGGACATCATCGACACGCCGTAGGATGGTAACAGGACATGGCTTGATGTTTCGATTGAGGATATGATATACGTATGAGGTATCGATGGAGCCTGGCGTAAGCATTGAGTTAGGGAAGGTATTTGTCGTTTTCAGCGAGCATGGTTTGCAAAGCGACCATCGCATTGTACATGTCTGCGAAGACTCAGTCTTTTGTTCGGCACAGCATCAGCCTGTTAAAACGAGGGTAGTTTACATATAAGCGGTGTATCATCTTCACATCCAAAAGCACATATCACAGCTCCTTCAGGATTGTTCACGCACAGACACTGCCTCGCTATCACTGTAGCGCAGTCAGCATATCCAGCGAGCACGCCACATATCGCAAGGAAACATCTAAAAGCCCGGCTTCAAGGAGGGAAGCTTCAGCTCGGGCCTCTTTGCAGACCAAGGGTAAATTTAAGTTGGCGGCACGGGTAGAATGGCTGACCGTGTTTGTGAAACGCCACTGGCAGGGTAACGCGATTACTGGGTAACTGTAACTGCTGTACTCAGCCAACGTTGCACGTTTGGCGGTTGTGCAGTGGTTGCATTAATTGGGGGGGGGGGGGGGGTTGAATCTATATTGTGAGACGATAGCGGTGAATCTGAACAGACTGCGAATTGCAAGAGTCATGAATAGGAGACGCGAGATTGCGATATTTCACGATCGAGATCAATGGCATTTTCTCCGTTTTTAGCCTAGAACCTTAACAAACTCTTTGTATCGGATGTCGAAATGATATTTTTGTTAGTCGCGTGTAGGTACCTAATCGCCAATGTTCTGACTCGCTTGCAGGAGCGTGACCTGATGTACGTGGCGACTGTGGTGAACACGTCGCGTGGTGGAGTTTGGGTTCGTCCGAAGGAGGTATCTGAGGTACCTCGCACGACGGATGCTCGGTGGTTCGAAACGGTACGGACAAAAGAGTGCGCATCGCGCGCAAGAGAAGCGCCGTTCCATGCGCGGACGGGATCCGAGAGAAATGGACGGGATAGCACGGCTGCGGATCGTCCGAGTTGCCGGGCGCCTATCCAGACGTCCTAGGGTCGAATACAGTCAGGCTGAGTCAGCGGGCGGAGTGGGAAGAGATTGATGTGTGGATGCGGTGGAGAGCGAGAAGAGTTTGAGATGCAGAGGTAACGGGCGATAGTTGTCCGACAGCTGTACAGGCGTCATGTTCCTTGTGAGACATACAACGTGGTTGCTGCAGCAAAGCCCTCTTCCTGTCGTACACGTACAAACAAGCGACGACCGTATATCGCATAACGAACTGAGGTCAGAATGTCGAGTTATGCGAGCCAAGTCGACGATGCGGTAAGCGGTAGGCATGTTGATGTCATGACAAGCTAACAGAGACTAACGCAGCATGGCATCACTCTTACACAGCGATTTTGCAGTTTGCGGCGATAGCGCTGGGTACCATGGTCTCCGGGCCGGGGCTCTGACGGTGCGACCATGGAACGTGACGGCAGTGACTGCTGCAAGGGGGCCGTCACACGAGCATCATGCAGATACAGCCCTGTCGCATGTCAGCTTGAATTATGCTGCGCTTGAATGAAGGCTCGAGGACGTCGCGACATTCACAACAAAGACAGCAGGCGCTGCATTATCCCCGACAAGCCACGGGCCAGGAAACATATGCTGCAGATCCTGGCACAAAGGAAACGAAATTGCACCGTGCTCTTGTTCTAACCGTCTAGCCGCGTCCGTCGTAGCCGCTCACTCGCCGACCCAATTTGCAACCCTGGCGCTGTGCACGCCTCAGCCATCCGGAGATTCCACTAGGTACTGCTGCCTCTCATAATCCCTAGGCCGCCCTCGTCCGCTTTCCCTCTCACTCTTCGCCCGTCCTCGGTCTGCTGGTCCTCGTCAAAGACTCTCCAGCCCTCGCACCGCCCAGAGTCCAGCAGCAGCCCTGGTCGCGTGTGTCGTCGCTTCCCCAATCGCCTGCGCCACAGCCAGCCCGCGAACGGCCGACCATCTTCGCCATGACGAACAAAAGCTATCTCGCCTTTCTTGACAGCAACGCCGCCACCGACATGCTCTCGCGCACAAAGGTCCCCGGGCTCTCGGCCCTACCCAGTCTGATCCCGCACCGCGTCCGCCGCAAGTGGAGGGCCACCAAGTCGCGCATCCGCAGTCGCCAGACGCCAACGTCATCCATCGCCTCGCTCGAGACGTCTTGGTCGCCGTCGGACACGCTGCGTTCGTTGCGCACGCATTCGTGGTCGATCTACGATGCGCAGTATCTGTTCCTGGCGATTGTGGCCATCTTCTCGCTCTCCGTGAGTGAGGCGCCGGGCCCGTTTGTGAAGACGTTTATCGCGACGCTGCTGATGACGGGGCTGTGTTTGCCCATAACTCGGCAATTCCTTCTCCCATTGCTCCCTACTCTTACCTGGCTATTCCTCTTTTCGAGTTGCAAGTACGTCACCCCATCTTTCTGTCACGACTCACTGGTCGAGGTCCGCGGAGTGCTGACGCCATATCTTCAGATATATTTCCCCGGAATACCGCCCTGTGATCTGGGTGCGCGTGCTCCCCGCCCTCGAGAACATCCTCTACGGCGCCAATCTGAGCAACATCCTGTCCGCCAACAAGCACACTGTCCTCGATCTCCTCGCGTGGATACCCTACGGCGTCGTACACTACGTATCCCCGGTAGTGGTGAGTGGATGCATGTTCATCTGGGGTCCTCCTGGAACCCTGCCCATCTGGGCACGCTCCTTCGGATATATGAATATCATTGCTGTGCTTATCCAGATCGTCTTCCCGTGCGCCCCGCCCTGGTACGAGAACACCTACGGCTTGGCGCCGGCGAACTACTCCATTCATGGAGATGCTGCGGGACTCAAGGCCATCGACAAGCTCTTCGGCGCTGATATCTACACCTCCACTTTCCTCGGATCTCCTATGGTTTTTGGCGCTTTCCCCTCGCTGCACTCCGGATGGGCCACCATGGAGACGCTGTTTATGGGACACGTCTTCCCCAAGCTCTTTCCGGTGTACGTCTTCTACACCATGTGGCTGTGGTGGTCGACCATGTACTTCTCTCACCACTACGCCGTCGATCTGGTTGCTGGCAGTCTACGTAAGCTTTCGCCATGATCAGTATCATAATGTTTGCTAACATATGCTAGTTGCCGGCATCTGCTACTTCTTCAGCCGCGCCAAGTTCCTGCCTCGCCCGCAATCCGACAAAGAGTTCCGCTGGGACTACGACTATGTTGAGGTCGGTGACCCCATGGACGGTGCCGGCTACAGCATGCTCGACATATACGAGGAGTTCCTGCCGCACTCTGACTCCGACGACTGGGCGAGCGGCTCTTCGTCATCATACTCTACCGGCGGCCGAAGCCCAGTTGGCGCACGATCACCTATCGACGATGCTCAGAGTCTTTGGGACGGCGATACAGTCGGATCCGATACCGAGCACACCATCCGGAAGGACTGATTCTACACCATCTACACCTCTGTCCTCACACTTATACTCATCCCTAAATTCGCACATCACCTTATATCATCACGGTGACGGCCTTTTACGACCCATGCATAGGACCGGAGTTTTTGTTTCGAAGCATTTCAGCGACCTATCATTCCATGCTTTTCGTGGCATACAACACAGGCGTCGTACAGAGTAGAGAACGCATTGCATCAGGACTACACATTAATTTCTCGTGGATCCTTTAGCGCTTACGCGCGGTTTATTGTAACCTTTTTGATACCCAAGTCGGTCGCTTCTGGCATTCCGGCACTGTAAAAGTACCGTTGTATACATTCGCTTCAGCGCTAGCCGCCGCTTTCTATGTTTTTTTAGTGGCTGGATGTCTGTCTAGGGGTTTGATGAAGGAAGATGAGAAATGCATGGCATGGATGGATGCTTCGTCGAATGCATAGGATGGTTTTGGTATTGCGTGGATGAGTGGCCTTCTGGCCCACCAAAGGGTAATCATTGTTAGTATTAATGCTTAATGGAATGGAAACGGTGATGAACTAAATATGAAGCGTTTTATTATAAGCATATGGGTGTGATATCGCGGAGTATTCGCCTTGAGCACGTGCAGCTCGAGGCTGGCTGACCTGGCTTGCTCAGACCGAAGCTGTTGACCGACGCCTACTGGCGAACCGACGTGGCCACCTATGCTCATGTCGGGCAACCTTGCAATATCTCTGTGGAGCAGTGCTAGATCGCATGGGGTTGTAGGACAGACACGGCATTGCCTAATGTGCGTTGTACCTCACCTTACCCATGCCCCTACGCCAAACTCTCAGGACTCTCTCAACAAGGGTATCAAACCAAGAGCTTCCCTCATCCCCAGCGCAGTGTAACATACATCGATCCCAACTTTCCACCGTCGGCCTCTTGCTCCCCACCCTGATAACTCTCAACCTCACCAAAATATACACCACCTACTCTATGCCCGCATCTTGGATCGCCCGAGGTATCTCGAAACCGACGAAACCTGAGGTATACTTAAGGCAGTTGTTGATCCCGAAACGGGTCATACTGTCGATTTGTGGGCGACTGCGGTGGAAGGTGGGGCGGTGATGAGTACGGTGCAAATGGCTATGATGGGCGGGTTGATGGGGATGGAGCTTGCATTAGGGTGTTTACACATCCGGGTTGGGGTGAGAATTTGAACATTTTGTTGTGAGATGGGGTGAGAGAGGAGGTTAGGGAATTGCGTACAGTGAACTCGAAGACTCTGGAGGGCCGTTTACAGGTGGCCTTCGCCTACTACTACTGTTTCTATTCCAGCCCGAACCGATCTCACCATACGATGATGCAGGCTATCCTATTCCCAATATTGAACTGTTTGGCCTTGACCTTGAGTATAGCAACTGCGCTAGTGCTGAAAGTTTGCTCTTTCCCTAAATTTCCTAGGTTCTTCAACTCACATGCACCTCAATTTCTAGCAGCACCACACCAGCTCGCTCTCTGCTCTATAACTACCAGGATCCAGAAGCCGATTTTCCACATCGCCCGCGACGAGAATACCATGATCAGAAGGTCCGACGAGTTCAATCCGTTCAAGTATGTCAAAAAGCAGATTCGCGCTGAAACCGCGGCGCTTGAACTTAAGTACAACACGCTTCACTTTCTTTGCCGGAAGGATGACGAGAAATAGGCAAGCGGTCAGCTCATTGGTTTCCTCCGATCACTCTCGACGACAAAGAACCCGTGGTCTCTCAACATTACTATTAACGACTTTGACCAAGTCAGCAAGTACGAGGATTTTTCCATGGATAAACCAAGGACCATCGCGGAGCTTAGTAGTATGTGCAACGGCATACCCCAGATCTCCGTCTATTACCTGCTTTCAGGTTGGGGCACTCACAGGGATGGCGACGATCCAGAAGGAGACAAGACGAGTCCCCTCTTGCGTGGCATATACATTAATTCCACCTTTCGGAACTCCCGCATGGCATCCTTCTTCCAACCCGGATGTATCATAAACCCTGCCTTCGACACAGACAATACCGATCGGTTAGGTAGGAAATGGAGAGGAGATGTCAGCATGGAGGCTCTACAGGCGGCGAATTTGAGGTTCAAACCTAGAATAGGATTGCATTTGGATGAACCTGCGCGGCGCCACTTCGTGAGTGTTTCTAGGGCATCATCCGTCTTTGGCGATCTGGCGATAAGGCAGGCAAAAGCGTGGATTGAAGATGGGATCTAGCATCGAGGGATCAAGCTGCAAATCAGTCATGTAAGGCAAAGGGCTCAACCGTGCTACATGAGAAGGCCACGCCGCCTCGGCAATACATCAACCCCGGTTGAAACCCGAAATCATATATTCTTTGCTGGTCATGTTCGAAGGGACGAAGTGCATTCTTGGCGGATTTAAAGCTTTAGTTAGGGACTGTAGCTCACACCATGCAAGCAACAAACAATACGAAGACTCTACCACCACAGTCATTCCCTGGCTCTAGTGTTGCTACGAAAGGCTTTCTAGTGTTCACTCATATCTCCTCAACAGACTAAAACCACGACCTATTCCTCGGTACGTGCGTCTCTCTTTCTTGCAAATACCCCATTATTATCGTAGCCATAAGTTGTGCACGCCCCCCCCCCCCCTCTGCTCTCTTGAATGGTAACGGCAACCTGGTGGTTGATCTGGCTAGAACGTTCACTCTCTAGCCATTCAGCGGCCACTGAACAGCCCTCCAAAAAATGGTAGCAACTTTTTGGGCGTTCCATATTGGCTGAGGGGGGGGGGTGCATAACTTATGGCTAGCACCGATACTCCTTCAACAGCACCTCTTCGCTCTACACTCAAGAAATTGAACCTCAACTAATCCTGTCACGGTTTGGAGTCTCTCTTGCCTTACGAGCAGTGGCGCCTTACCTCTCATGAGACGACGCTGCCTTTACAGCACTAGCGCTGTTTACAGCCCATCACTACATATACTTTCCATAGCTTCACACAATAGAACCTCAGTTCAATCCGTCATTTCTTCCCACATGCGCACTGTCCATGATCCACGACAGTTATGAGCCCGGTTGCACCCTAGGATTGTTCTCATCTGCTATTTACTGTGCCCACCCGCAACGCACCTATCACTGCTTCCACCCACGAAGCAGCTGCTCTACTGCGTTCAACCACGACGTACCTTTTACCGTGTCCACCCACAACGTACCTGTTACCGCGTCCGCCCATGACGGACCTGTTACCGCGTTCACCTACGACGCACCTGTTACCGTGTTCACCCACAACGCACCTGTCACTGCGTCCACTCACAACGTACCGGCTATACTGTGTTCACACACAACGCATCTGTTACAATCCAACTTACAAAAGCGGGAGTCAGCAAGATATGAGAAGACAGTCAATGAGCCGTTGCACAGGGCCAGGAGATGAAGGGATGTGCCAAGAGAAATTGCAGCATGCCCCTCGATGACAATAAACGATTATCCTCTGGCTTATAGCAACGGCAACACGTTGGCAACCCGGACGGGTACAGCAATCCGTTAGCAGGGCTATCAGCATCTCATCCTTGTACCGCGCCACGGTTAGCGTCCAACGGATTCCAACGCGTCTAGCCAATCCAACGTCCAACGAGTCCAACGAGTCCAACGCGTCCAACGGATTCCAACGAGTCCAACGATCATAAGATTCATGGGACGCTGGACAGAGGGCCATGGACGCGGGTGTATAAACAGCACTGCGAGCCCTTATGGCTCGACGTGTTCAACTCATCAAGTGAAAGCAATACTACTGTTCTATCTGCCTCACCTCTTTGATCCGCTTTGCAGAGAGTCCCTTCTACTGCATTCGCATCGTCCCTCCTCTTCGATACGTTTTACAGAGAGCCCCTTCTACTGTCTTCGTATCATCCCTCCGATCCTGATCCCATTCATCCCAGAGAACCAACCTTGCATTCCCCCGACTACGTACCATACATCTAGCCTTCCAGCTTCGGTCGTACCCTCCAGTCGGACGGATCCCCACAGATATGGGCTTCTATATGGCTTGACAAACGTAGCCAGCCAAGGAGGAGCAACCTGGTCATAATGGAGCGCGATTCCTATGCTAAAGAGCATGGCTACTCTGCCCAAAGCTACATAGAGGCCTTGAAAAAAGTTCTCTTGCCTTGCTACAAGCATTCACAGTTATTCATGCAGGATGGTGCGGGCATCCATAGGTCACGGGCAGTGGCTGCTTTCCTTCAGGATTACCGCATCAACAAAATCAACTGGCCAGCTTCCTCACCCAATTTAAAACCAACTGAACACCTCTGGCATGCTCTTAAGAGGCGCATGTATCAATGCTAACCGCAATACAACAATTGGAGCCAGGCTGAGGAGGAGTAGGAGGGCTTTTGTGAGGCACTGAAGGAGTGCTAGCGCAGCATACCTGGGAAGCTCATCAAGCGGCTTATTATGTCAATGCCTTAGCGCCTCCATGCAGTAAGAAAGGCGCACGGGTGGCAAACAAAATATTAAACCTTTGCAACACCACATATCCAATAATTAATCGGAAATATTATATATTGACTGATTTATGCGGTGTTGAAGTTTTGGGTCATGATGCTCAAGTTGCGCAAAGTGAACTTGGCGGAACAAAATTTTGACCTAGTACTGTAAAGGACATTGTCGTAGTCTCCCGCAACGTTGTATTTGAGCCAACACTGTTCTTTGATTGGATGGATGGATACGCTTCCGAATTGGTAGTTGAGTGTAAGGGGCCGGACCCTGAGGGCAATAGCTAGTGTAGAACCAGATGAATTTGATAGAGGCCCTAAGAATCAGGGCCTCCGGCTACTTACACTGCTCCGGCTGTACCTAGCCGTAGAGCTGGTGCCTCCGGGTTTGCCAAACTGAGTTCATATCACTGACCGGATTAAGTCCGATACATGTCAGGGCCTCCTGCTGCTCCTGCTCCTGCCAGGCAGAGATTCCGGCTGGGTATCCTGCTCTGGCCGCACTAGCCAGAGAACTGGTGGCTCCGAGGCTGCACAGCCGGGTTCGCACTACTAACCGGGCTGAGCCCGTTACAAAGCTTCACACAAAGGTCAAACACGTTGACATCCACCAGCTCTGGATCCGACAGGAGGTCACTGCCTCACGCATTAACGTTCAATGGGTCCCTACTGATCACATGCCTGCTGATGGACTCACAAAGATACTACCAAAACAGAAATTTACAGAGTTTATCCGCCAACTTAGACTTGTAGACATCACCAAGCGCCTCACAGGTCTACGTCAGGCTGAGGGAAACGATTCTGACACCATCTATATACACTGATTTTGTTCAACTGTTGTTGAATCTCCAACTCCACGCCAGCTGGGGGGTGTCACAGTTTGGAGTCTCTCTTGCCTCACGAGCAGTGGCGCCTTACCTCTCATGAGACGACGCTGCTTTACAGCACTAGCGCTGTTTACAGCCCATCACTACATATACTGTCTATAGCTTCACAAAATAGAACCTCAGTTCAATCCGTCATTTCTTCCCACATGCGCACTGTCCACGATCCGCGACAAATCCAATTCGAACCCAATAATCAGAAGCCTACCTTAATTCTGCAATGGCTTCAACTTATAGTCTTCCTGAAAACATCTAGCCTACACTATTCACCCTTCCTAAGGCTATGTTGACATGAAGGCCTGTTGTAGGGGCATTATAGAGGCACTGAGTGCGTTAGATTAGGCGCTGGATATCGAAAAAGACATCTAAAGAAAGATTTTCAGCAGCATGCTAAAGTCCAAGAAATAAGTTGTTAGAGTAGTGTTTCGGAAGATTTTCATGAACTGATTGATTGAATGAAACTATGGAGAAGTTCGCTATAGATAGTCCGCGTGATTGCTAAGGAACAAGGGGAACTGATCAAACAACTCAAGCAAACATCTCGGTGCAGTACTGTTGTCCAGAGCCGTCACATAAGTAGCAGCCGCAAGTGCAACCACTTATTTAGACAGATACCGTGGCGCCTTGCCTACAAATGCAGTCCTGTTCGATGTGCAGTAATATCCGTAGCATGGGCTGACTAGAGCGTCAGGTGACCAAACCTCTTACGATCCTCACTTTGCGGTCCTGGTGGAAAAACGCACCACTTGAGTATGTGTACTTGCAAGAGAGTATTGATGTGCAGATTAGAGAGATCGCCTGAGTTGTTCGGCTATGCACATGACGCATTGACTAGTTACCGGTAAATGGACTGTAAATGTCGCCCGCCAGCTTGAACCCCGGAACTTAGCGTAGTCACATTGTGTGGGGATAGATGTGCACGACCTATATCTGGCTTTCTATTCTTGGTTTTACTTTCAACACAACTCCACGGTCCACCAGGCTCTTCAATCGGTTATCAGTTACAAATCAATTCACGTCAATTTACGAAATGTCGAACCCAAACTCTCCTTCGCCTGCTCTTACGCGCGAAGACGCACTACCAACGCGACTAGATGGCGAGAAACGAGCGCACTTGTTCGGACTCGACTCGATAATGCCAGTCTTGAGCCATGAGACCTTGTCCGCAGCCATGGACTGAGTGAACTCCAAGAACCACTCTTCAGCAGACTTCGCGATTCCCTCACAGCCTTGCCTTTGTTACAATTCCCAGCGGCACGTCGCCTTTGCGCGCTTTCAGTACTCGCCGCAGAATCTTTCCGCTCGCGCTCTTGGGGATCTCTTCGATGAATACAATGCCACCTCTGAGTCGTTTATGACTCGCCACTTTCCTGTCCATCCATTCGACGATGGCTTTAGCCTCGGGCTCCCCAGCATCGGTGCGTTTAGCCTGCGAGGCTACAATGTATGCTCTGGGGACTTCCGTATGCTGTTGGTCGTCGTTGACCCCAATGACTGCGACATCGTCAACGAGCTCGCTCTCCATAAGCTTGCCTTCCAGTTCAGCTGGAGGTACTTGAAAGCCCTTGTACTTGATCAATTCCTTGACCCGATCCGTAATGTAGAAGTTGTGTTGATCGTCTTGGAATCCGATGTCGCCAGTTTTGAAGAAGCCATCAGCAGTAATTGCGTCCTTCGTCGCTGCTTCGTTCTTCCAGTACCCCTTGAAGATGTTTGGGCCACTTAACCAGAGCTCGCCCGCTTCGCCGGGCCCAAGCTCTTTGCCTTCAGCGGACATGTACTTTGCGGCCATGTTGGGAAACATCTTACCTACTGATCCAGCGGAGCTGTACCATTCGTCCCATGGCTTTGAAAACAAGTGTGAGCTATCTATGGTTTGATCAATGCGAAGAATACGTACCTGTGTGTGCGTCATAGGACTCGTCTCGCTCAGGCCATATGCTTGATTGATCTTGATCTTCAGTCTCTTGTACACAGCATCAACCAACTCCTTTGTAAGTGGTGCAGCGCCGCTTGTGATCATCTTGACCGAAGACAAATCGTACTTATCGACCATCTTATCCCTCGACAGGCGTACGATGACAGGGGGCGCAACATATACAAAGGTAATCTTATGTTCCTGTATCGTCCGCAGAAACATCTCCATGTCAAAAACCGGCATCACCACAATCTCAATACCGCGATGCAGCGTCTGATGTATCAGCCCGGTGAGGCCGTAGATATGAAAGAACGGGAGTACGCCTAGGAACTTGTCTTCAGTGGAGTACCACTTCCCAACTGCGCCCTGTACCAGGACCAGATCTGCGACAATATTGCGATGAGTGAGCATGACACCTTTCGGCAGGCCCGTGGTGCCCGAGCTGTATGCAAGGAATGATATGTCTTCAGACTTGGCTCTCCTCCTACGGTATCGCAATGCTCCGGACGTCTTCCGTATGCTGGTCCAATGCTTGACTCGATGCGTCTCATCCTTCTCGGTACCCAACAAGATCACCCGATCGTTCGCGATTCCAACTTGCTTTGCAGCCTTCAACGCCGTTTCCAGAAACTGCTTTGTAGTGACAAGTGCTTGCGCCCCAGAATTCTCGAGCTGATAAGCCAGCTCGTCTGACGAGTAGCCTGGGTTCGCGGGAGTGACAACACCACCCGCAAAGAAGGCGCCATAGATGACTGGCGGGATATCGATATCATTCGGAGCGTACAAAGATAGCACATCGTTCTTCTGCCAATCCCAAAGGTTCCGCAGGCCTTCACCAAACAATATCGCAAGACTCTTTACCTCGGAAAATGTGTACTTTCGATTTGAGTCGGCCGCGAGGTATATGACTTTGTCGTCTGGAAAGTTGCGATCTTTTCGGTCGAACATCAGGCCCCATAGGTCGACATCTGGTATCTCCACGTCCGGAAAAGGCGACTTCGTAGGCATGTTGGGTGATGGGCTGGAGATTGGATGATAGTAAGAGATCTGAGGCCTAAGTATTTGTGATAGTGACTATGTAACTAAAGATGTCTGTTCATGAAGTAGGTATTATCAACATTGCATGGTGTGGTCTTATTAATGGTCTTGCGTGTGGGGTACTATACCTCGGCCTTGGGCCTGGAGTCCCATGATGTACGTCGCCTACCTACCCCTGTCTTTTCATATGCCATTCATAATACTCGAGTGATAAATGCCTGCTGGTACGAACGAATGTGGAATGACGTCAGCCGGTGCCTGTAAGTATCCGAAGTCTGAGATCGTGTAAATGATGGTGACCGAAGGGTTTCCAGTACATAATTGGGCAATTCGAGCGATTGTATCAGCCAAGTTTGGAAGAAAGCGGGGGCCTGGTCGAAGTTCACGATCGCGGCGATCACAAGATAGAACGTAGATCGCTGTAGCCAGGAGTACTTGGCGGTACCGATATGCTCGAGGAAGCCAATAGGTAAGCTGGAGGCCTACTGAGTCGTCGTCCCAGCATCGGTCCGATAGAATAACGTTGTTGTACTTGAGCTCCATTCCGGCAGTCTCAGTGTACGCCTGCCGACACACAGACTTCAACTAGTTGAACTCCATGTCGGGGCCATCTCGCAGCCGCCTGCAAAAATCGGCTGCTTTGTTCGCATCAGACCCACGGAAAAGACTCCTTCTCGGTGAGGAAGAGCCGGCCGAGGATGCCAGAGAATTTGCATACATGATATTGCGAATTTCTCTAGGCAGCTGCCTCCCCATGTCGCACCTCTCTACGGAGGAGAATGTCGCTCCACCGATGCCTCAACTCGCAGCTCTGATCGGCTTCTGCAAGAAACATGCCGACATCGAAGTCCAATATCACTTCGTCAACCGGCACTTCCTCTCCTGAAGGGCGTTGGCAACTTCGCTTTCTACCCCACTGCTGATATGAACGATATCAGCTTGTAAGTCGCTAGCGATACACACGGTCATGTACAGCATGCCGTGGATCGAGGATGGCACAAATGCTGCGCCCAGGGTAAAATTGAGAGTAGGGCCGAGCGGGAATGAGCAGGACGATGCAGGAAGAGATAACAAGTTCTGAACATTTGCGAATGCGACATGGTGTGTGAATGTTTTTCCTGACGAGACTTGGAGGCCGTTTCGCATGGGCAGCAATCGAGGAGGGCGCGCGTGGCATTCTAGGTCGGTTAGTTGTGTTAAGTACCTCCAGGGCTAGAGAACACGGCCTGCAGCACGTGACCGCGTGTTTGAGATATTCCTGTAGCGCCCGTTCATCTCATGTGGCGCATGATGTCTTTAGGTATCGAACGCTCTAGGTCCCCAGGGTCTTATAGCTGTGGTGTTCACAGGCGTAATATCCGAGGCTCACGGCCAGTAATTGTGAGGCTGTGCAAAACGCTAGCGATAGCGCTAGTAAAGCGACGTCATAGGCCTAGGTCCACTACAAGTTTCGCGAGCGGGTAACGTACGTTTTTCACGTCGCGATGCATCGATCTCTGCGTAGTCCCGTCAATCGCTGGGTTTTGACCAATAACGACCTGAGGGTTTTGGTCCCGCCCCGCTCGTGCATGTCAACTGCAACAGGGTGCAGTCGGACCTACTTTCTCCATGTTACCCTGACTTGTCGTTAATAACTAGACAAACCTTCTTCTTTGATAGAGAAGCCTTCTTCGATACCGTAGAGAAACCTTCTTCTGCACAGCTTCCTTGACGCTCGATGCTAGCAGTACACCTTGAGGATCTTGCTCAATGAAAAAGGGCCGCACGTGCTTGTTGCGATGCCTTCCAAAAGGCTTTCCCAAGGAGCCGTTGAAAGGGAACTGCTCAAGTCAGTCCTCGCGCACTACACTCCAATCCTGATGTGAAAACCGGATCGTTAGCCTTTGGAGTATGCTTTGAGCGACAGATTCTGACTTGCGTTTGCTCAACCCAGGTATCTCCCGTCGCTGCTGTTCCGGCCGTACGACAGAAAAGATGTACCAGCTTCGTCGCAAGACTTTGTCCTGACGGCGCTCGCGCAGCTGGGCGCTCTGCGCTTGAATGCGTCGCGCTGCTTCATCTCGCTCTTCGACCAATCCCGCCAGTATATTCTCGCTGAGGCTACAACCTCGCTCTCTCTCCAAAACGACCTTGTCCACAACACGGGCGACGAGCTGTGGTTTGGGTCCACCGTTCTTCAGAGACACGCGGGGCCCTGTAGCGTGGTGGTAGAGCGACGTGCCAAGGCGTACCACGACGGCGCCAGTGAAGCGAGCGCAGTCACCGTGGTGCCCGACCTCAGCGCCCAGCACGTTTTCCGGGCCACCGAATTCACGTCCAAGACGCCCACGCCGCGCTTCTACGCCTGCGTGCCCTTGCAGAGCCCTCGCGGCGCCATCATTGGCACCTATGGCGTCTTCCACGACAAGCCGCGAGACGCGCTGGAGCCCGCCCATGTCCAGTTCCTCAAAGACATGGCCACGACCGTCATGACACATCTTGTCCTGTCCAAGCTCAGAGAAGAGTACCGTCAGGGCGAGAGGATGATCCGCGGTATCGGCAGCTTTGTCGAGGGCAAGGCCACTCTCCGCAACTGGCGCGCCACGACTGGCCACGACGAAATCTCCGCCGAGCCTTCGCGGAGACACTATGGGGGCGAAGGCCAGCTAGATAAGCGTCAACAGCTGCTGCAGAACCAGCGTCATGGTCCGCATGCCTATTTCACCGACATCCGATTAGACGCGCGCGACGAACGAATCGGCGATGAACGCGAACCCGCTGAAGCATCACTGTCACTTGACCAATCCGTGTCTGCCACCCTTGATAGCCATAGTACCTCGTATGACGCTTCGCTCCCGCTCCCGCTATCAGTAGACGACGACGAAGATGTCGCAGTGTCACCAGCCATACCACTGACGTTTTCAAGGGCGGCCAATATCATTAGGGAGTGCCTCGAAGTGGAAGGCGCTGTCTTTTACCACGCCGGTACAAGTGCGTATGACGAGGTTATGCACAACTCTCCGGAGAGCAGCTGTGGTGTTGAAGCTACCAGTCTTGATGAGGCTTCGAGGTCAACTGCCAACGAGTCCGACACTGCACGCGAGATCAGGAAGTCCAAAGGGAAATGCTCCGTCATCGCGTACTCCGAGTCTCACACCTCGAGTATCAACAACGAAGCACCCTCAAAGGCGCTCTCGGGGTTCCCTGATAAGTTTCTTAAATCGCTGTTCCGGCGGTTTCCCAAGGGGAAGATCTTCCACTTCGATGCTAATGGCAGTCTCTCTTCGGGATCTTCGGGAGACGAAAGTGCAACCGATCTCTTGGATGGACCTCGCAAATCGGACTTAGCAGTGAAGCAGAGGAAGAGACGCAAAGCAAGACTACAGGATGGTCCAATGCTCCTGAAGTATTTTCCTGACTCGCGGAGCGTGGGCTTTTTTCCCATGTTTGACAGCCACCATGAGAAGTGGCATGCTGGCGGCTTCATCTGGACGAAGCAACCAAACAGATCCTTCACCATAGAGGGACAACTGAGCTTTCTCAACGCAATTGGATCAACCATCATGGCTGAGGTATCGCGCTTGAATGCACTTGCCTCGGATCGAGCCAAGACTGACCTTCTTGGATCAATTTCCCATGAGCTAAGATCTCCTTTGCATGGAATTCTAGGTAGTGTCGAGCTGCTTGAAGGCTCACCGCAGACTGAGTTTCAATCGGATTGTTTTCATTCGATCCAGGTGTGCGGTCGGACTTTGCTCGACACGATCGAACAGGTATGTCTCGTCCCGAACAAGGATGTTGTTTGACGAATCGCTCACATCACTAGTTGCTTGACTTCAGTAAGATCAATCACTTCTCCCAGCAAAAGAAAAGGATGATGTATCGAAATCCCGGATCTGCTCCGACGTCAAGCGCACGGCCCGGGGACCCCGCTACGCGTCTCGATATAATAACAGAGGAAGTAGTCACTGCTGTTACCGCTGGATTCGATGCGCAACGAGGCCTCAAAGTGCAAATGGCGGGAGAAGACGAAGTGGTTAGGGGTCATCACAACGATTCATTATTTGCATCGGGTACGAACGATGAACCTCTACAGCCACACACCCACCTTGAAGAGGTAGTCGTTACTTTGGACATCGATAAGAGCATGGACATGGCATTTTATACATTGCCAGGCGCTTGGAGACGGATTGTGATGAATCTTTTCGCCAATTCCATGACATACACCAAGACCGGTCATATCAAGGTCAGCTTGTCTGCCACGCCGGTACACAGGAAGCAAAACGGATCGCTTTACAAGATTCGTTTGACAGTCGTCGATTCTGGACAAGGCATTTCTGCAGACTACTTGCGAGATGGGCTTTTCAAACCGTTCTCACAGGAGGATAGCTTGGAGTCTGGGAATGGTCTGGGACTCAGCATCGTCAAGCAAATCGTCGACTCTCACAATGGCCGCATCAATGTCAGGAGTGTTCAGGGCGTCGGCACCAAGATCTCAGTCTCCATATGTATGGAACGCGACAACTCCGTGAGCCAAGTTACCCAGGACGACCCGACCAGTTTTCGAACAAACGGCATCGCTCAACGTATTCGCGGAAAGCCAGCGTGCTTGCTTAGCTACCTTGATGCTACGGACAGCACAGATGGACCCAACTACGGAGACGAAGTGGCTATAACACTGAAACGAACGTGCCAGGACTGGTTTGGACTTAAACTTTGCAACGAGTCCGAGCTTGAGGCTCAAACATGTAGTGTTTTCTTTGCCATCGAACCTGAACTCTCACAAGCCGTGCTGGATTTTGGTAGATTGGGACGGCTTTCTTCACGATCCAAAGCTAGCGGAGATTATGTTTTGTTTGTCATATGTCGGTCTCTGATCGCGAGGGAAAGGATTATGGCTGCATCCCGCCAGGCGCTTCCCGATTCATGGACTGTTCAGTGCATCATTCAACCGTAAGTGTGTTCCGAGCCATGCCTTCCCCCTTCCTGTTGTTTCATTGCGCTGACCTGATCTCATTGCAGATGTGGCCCTCACAAGCTCGCAAAGTCAATATCTCGTGGATTATATTTACAATCATGTGGCGCGTTACCGAGGCCCGAGGCCCAGTTGTTGAGTAGCAGTTTTGATGAGACGCGAAGTGTATCATCGTCACCACTATCTTTAGGGTACTTGGTAACGCCCGGAGGATCTGGTACAGATCGTTCGAGCACACCACCAACCGACGATGACTATTTTGGCGCCTCGTTATTGATACCAGATGTCTCTGCAGGTCGCACACGTCATGACGATATCACACCGACCACATCTTCGAAGATTCCCCGACGCGCATTGCAGAAAATCAACCAATTCTTACAGCAAGTGACCCCCCCCTCGGTTCAAGATGCCTCTACCAGGCCGAACACGTTCCTACTCGTTGACGACAACCCCATAAACCTGAAGATTCTGGCGGCATACATGAAACGGCGTCACGCATCCTTCCAGACAGCTGTAAACGGCCAAGAAGCCCTCGATATCTACACCGCTAATCCCGCTGCCTGTCGAACTGTGCTCATGGATATATCGATGCCTGTGATGGACGGCTTGTCGTCCACGCGCGCTATCCGATTGTTTGAGAAGCAGCGAAGGTTAGAGCCCAGTACGATTATCATGATAACCGGACTAGCGAGTGCCCAGGTGCAGGAGGAGGCGGAAGCAAGTGGGGCGGACGCGTATCTTGCGAAGCCTGTACGATTAAAGGAGTTGGATAAGGTTTTGACTGAGCTTAACGGGTGATAATGATGAGGGGTGATGGCGAGCTCATCGCTATCGCACGCGCAGTTGCTGTCTAGTCTGAAGAGTGTTGAGTCACGTATGTGCCCTGGTGGCACTATGTGTCCAGCAATGAGGACAGGACGGTCGGTGAACAAGCCCTGAATTTTGCCGTATTCCCAGAGGAGAAGGACATCTCAGAGGAATGGGTCAAGGACTTGGAGAAATTCTGTCAGAGGCTTCCAGTCTTGCATGGTACTGTGCCAGGTTGAATTTGGTGGGCGAAGTCTTTAATTGGGTGTGGAGTTTCGGGCGTGTAGGGTGTAATACAACATGCTTTCCACGACTATCTTCCAGTTTGTGAAGAGTCGCAGGTTACTCGGTAGATACAGCCTAGCTTGGGATGAAAGAGAGGTCCTTTTTCACGAGCAATTCTCAATTTCCTCCTAATTTCTTCTCAGGTTTCTCGTAACTTCAAGCAGTACGTCCTCGCTGCAACATAATGATAATTACCACGATACATGCATGCGCCGCCAGATTCCTCACATTCTTTAGCATGTTTTACCTCCTGGCTATCATCAAACCCCATAGTCCGACGCTGATCGCCTCCATACATATGCAAAAAACAGTCACTCCCGCTAGTCGTCCCTTCTATATACATGCCGTCGAAAGATATGCGCGTCATCAGCAGACCCATCATCAAAGTAAGCCACCACCATCCCCAACCCAGCAAGTACCTGTTTCAAACATAAGATTTTGCTAACAAGAACATACGGCTGACTCCCCCTCTGCGCCTCAATAACCGTAAGGCACACCAAATTCTTCGGAAACATTGCGGCTTGTAGATGCGCACTGCCTCTGACATTGATCCCCGGATAGGAAATCAGGGCATCGTACGGAGCTTATAAATGGCGCAGTGAGGTAAAGAGACGGAGATCAGCTACCCGAGCAGCGAATGGCATGCCACCCATCTCCCACTTGCGAGGGAGAGTCAGCGATGTTAGCTTTGCTGCGGTTTGGGCGAAGGAAAGGTCGACGTATGGGTGACCCCAGTGGTAGGGGCGCTCACAGTCTAGCCTACGTCGATCGGAAGGCCCCCGAGATGGGAGGCGTTGAGGGTCGTTGAAAAGGGCGTTGCAGAGGGGGAAGTCGTGCAGTGTACAGCCGCGGAGCTGATGATGCGATGGACCTTGTTCTGGATCAGGAGGTAACGCTACGACACCATCCAATCGTAGGCCCGTTAGTTTCTTGAGCATCGGAAGGAGGAGCGCGAGATTGGGCCCAGGAACAGCGATTCTGGAGGTCTGAAAGCATTTCGAGAGTATCTTCAGGTGTTGTTGTGGATGGCCTTTTAGCGAGTTCCTTGCACAGCATGTTGTCAAGTTCTGGGTCCCGGGTATCTTGTCCCACCCTGTACTGCTCATCTCACCTATCCGGAAGAATTCGCACGACCCTCGTAGAGTTTGGCAGATTTTCCTGGCATTCCATGAACCACTGCAATAAGCCAGTGACTTTCCCCAGGCGCACAGCTGGATACTTTGCCACAACGAGAAGGCAGGACTGGCTGACCGTTGCAAACTGTCAAAGCTGCTATTGGTGTATTGTCGTGTACGGCTCCGAATGTAGGTGCTCGACGATTTCTACCAAGAGCTTTTTGGGAAGCCCACCAAGAGAAGCATCCAGGTAGATTGGCATGGCGAGTCGATGTTGGAAACCACTTTGGAATGTTTCAGGCTCATAAGAGAAGGTATGTAAGGACTTGATACCCCATGTCAGACAACATACAGCCTGCTGCTTACGAATAAAAACTCATACTGTGATGCGTCGCCACCATTGGCGCATTATGGACTTGGACTCACGATATCGTAGAGCTAATTGTTCTAGACGAGCAACACAAGACTCAATGCCCTACTAAATTTACTAAAACTAGCTTATGATAGGTGAGCCAAGATATCTCTACTAAGCTTTACAACCAGTATTTGCACTCACAACACGCCTGAAGGTATCCAGTCCATACTAAAAGGATTTCACTTGCAGGTTGGGCATCTTGACACAGCAATATATTGTGCGCCAGGGAGAACATCAGCACAACGTCGCCGCCTTTTTGTAGAAGTAATGCGATATCTATGAGTTGCGAATGCGGATTGCGCTAGTTCTACATAGTTCGCTGTGACGCGATGTAACACGTATCAAACAACAGCTGTAGTCTTCATCGTCATTATCGTAGTTGAGAAAAAGGGTGAACTTACAATACGCCCATCATGCATTGATGCTTTCCCTCGTCCTCAATTAGCCAACAGCGGTCTGGAAGGAAACCTTGTTTCGTCAAGTTGGCATAAAATCTCTGGATTCCCTCCATTGTATACCGCTGCGAAAAAGGCTTTGAAAGATATGAGCGTCGAGTACCCCTGAGGAATATCGGACCCTGAGGACTGCTCGGAGCATTCTGTTGGCTTTGTGACATGGTTCAGAAGGTTTCCCTTAGAAACATGCAGCAACCTTAAGCAGTGTCGAACGGACGCTTGAATGCCTCAGTGTAGGTCGAAATAAGCATGGGGATGAGGGTTTTAAGTGAGGTTTTGTTAGATATGGAAGCGACGACTTCCAGCGAGACGTCCGTTAGTGTGGCACTAGCGCGTCTTGTCTTCATCTTTTAGGTCCAACATTGAAGCTCAAGGAAACCAAAGACTCATGATCAGAACCAATGACCACGACCGGGGTCATCTATTGATGTGCGATCATCTTAGTACCATACCATATATATATGTACAATAGCTAAGCTACCCATGCTTATTCGCATTCATATCCGTCGTAAATAACTCATTGCCAAATGTCATGCTCAGTACACCGTGAGGACACCCGCTTAAGTGTCGCTGAAACTCCGATGCTTGAATCGATGAAAATCAGAAGGAAGCACAGCTCTATCGAAATGTGAAAAGGAAAGTGGCGTCCATCATGTGCGCCAGAATATGCACCACTCGAATGTATGAAAGCAGAGGCCCAGTACTTTTTGTGTATGCCGGGTATTATGTGTGTCGCGAGTAGATAAGATGAAGGGACCGGTCCGAAAGAGCACTGTCCAGTATGCAAAGTCGCCAAAATTGCCGAAACTTTTCCAACTCGTGGTCGAAATGAGAGAGATATCAAATTTTGATGACGTAGATATGCCGTCGGTGGAAAGGATGGTGATTGGGCTGGTAAGGTGAATGCGCTGAAGAGGTGTGCGTTTGGGGTGTAGGCGTCTTCAGTCATGCATTCAGCGCGTAGCTGAGGCGACCTAGGCGTTGCTGCCCCACGGTCCAGTCTCCCTTCCAAGACCAGACGAGCCAGTAGCGCGATGACCGCCAACAGGAGGCAGGTTCGGGCTGCCCTTGCCACCGCCGCTGCCCCAAGACAAGCCGCTTAGGCGCTTGTTGCTCGTACTTGAGGTAGTAGACGCACCGTCCCTGCTCTTGTTGAGATCTTCCTCTTCTTCCATGCTGAACAGACCCTGCTCTTCCTCGATCCTCTCCCGATTGATGCTGCTGCTGCTGACAGCGCGATCCAAGCCGAGACGTCCGCTAGAACTGCCGATGCTAGAGCCCGAGGTAACGCGGTTGATGCCGGGGTGCATGGGGTTACTGGTCATGCCAGCCTCCTCCCGTGATGACAGGCGGGTCCGCTGTAGTTGCTGGCTGATCATGCTCATGGAGGCTTGGCGAGGAGGCGAGGATAGGAAGGTGCTTGCGTCTCCAGAAGTTGGGCGGTTCATGGCGCGCAATGAGGGGCTAGCTCCAGGGTGGAGGCACGAGTTTCGAAGCGGGGAGCCAACATGTCCGAAAGCAGATTGTCCTGGTAGCGATCCAGACTCGAATGCTGAATCGTATGTGGGACCCCGTGACTTGCCCCATAGAGACTGGAATCGCGAAGGAGAAGCAGCGGCTGCTGATGGGGATCCATACTTGACATCGGATGCAGTTGGCGAGGCCCCAAGCCTGGACTGTGAAGTGCGATGTGAGAGCGAGTTCTCGGCCTCGCCCTGATCGCGTGAGAAGCGACGCATCTTCTCTTGAGGCGTCAGCAGGTCACTGAGCGAATTCGGGAGCATGTCCTCCTCGAACTGGCCGATCATGTCCGTCTCATCCCACTCTTCATCCTTGTAGGTCGGTCGCGCACCCATGCTCGAAGACATGATACCCCGAGAGCGGTTTGCGGCGAGCTCAGAGTGCAGCATCTTCCGCCCAGCTGGCTGCTCGATGGACTCCGGTGGAGACGAGCCCAAGGTCGCTGTGAAAGCCCTACTCCGCAGACCATTGCCGAATGCTGAATCGTGGAGGTTTCGGAGGGCGGATGAGTCGGCCTGATATGAGGCAGGCGGGGAGTGGGCGAGGAACTTGGCGGGTACAGATGAAGCGATCGGACCATAGCGAGCCATGGTGGAGATGCCCTGGCTATCGAAAGACGCAGGGAGCTGGACGTCCATGACACCAAGCCCCTTCTGGCCTGGCGATATCGGCAGACGGCCATTCTCGTTGGGCGGCGAGCCGTAGTTGTCGGCGGGGTGGGCCGAGAAGGTGGTGTCGATGGTCGGGATCATGTCGTACTGGTTCTTCTGGCTCGCGTAGTCGTCTTGCACGGCGTAGGGATAGCCGGGCTGCATGCCGCCCATGTGGGCCTGCATGGTCAGCAGCGAGCTGTTCATGGACGGCTCCTGGTGGTGCGGGATGTTCATGCGGCTGAAGTGGCCGCCGGCATTGCCGCGGTTCACGACATGGCCGTTGGGGAGGATGTGGGCGAGGGCGCACTTCTGGCCGAACTTGCAGTTGCCCTTGGTGAAGTACTTGCAGGGGGCGCGCTCCGTCAGCGGCTCGTCCGAGTGCAGGAAGGGACACGCCTTGCCCGCCTGGCAGGCGCCTTGTCGGTAGAATTTGCAGGGCACGTGTGAGGTGTCTAGTCATGTTAGTAGTTACCCATATAGAGATGATAGCATCCGCCTACTCTTGTTGCTTGGCGGGCTGCGCGGGCCGGCAAAACCCATCTCGCGCAGGTTCGCCCTGTGCTCATGGCCGTTGGTGCGCCCGCCCGGCACTGCCATGGGCCCGTTGCCGTTCGCGCCCGCCATTGCGCCGTTTGAGGGCTGGTGGCGGAGGTCGCGCGAGGCTCGTCGGGACATGTGCGGGGTGGTGGAGGCGTAGGGCGGGTTGGGCGGGTTGAGCTGGTGCGAGAAGGGGCCGTGTTGGAGATGCGGTGCCTGTGGTAGTGGTGGGGGTAGCTCTTGGTGGGGGGCATTCGCGACGTCGGAGGGGAGCCCAGTGGGCACGAAGGCAGTCATGGCTTACAAACGTGGTAGTGGGCCTCGGGTGGTACGGCCGTCTATCTTTGCGGCGACAGTGAGAGAACTCACTCGGAGGCGAGCGCACTCGAGAAAGAGACTGCGATCACCCGCGAGGATGGCCGGCTTGAAAGAAAACCACTAGGCCGCACCCGGTAAAGGCTGAAAAGCGGGACCGAGGATGCGACACTCCCACGCGAGAGACACGGCACTTTAGATGCTTCCAAGGTTTGGCAGCGAATCGAGGATTCTGATGCAAGGAGAAGACGAATGAGAGGTGCAGCTTATAGCGGGAACGGAAAAGAAGGAAATGCAAACCAAGTTGGATTATAATGCGCCGGTACTGCTATGAATGCCAGCGGCTCCCGCGTGATGCATTCTTGGCCCGCGTGACGCTACGCGGACCCTGACAGGTAGCAGTGGTGGATGAGGAAGTCGCCGTCATCACCGCGGGCGCAGTACGCGTCGTTCCTACTCTGTTTCCTCACGGCTTCTTCGCCGACGCCCAGCTTGACGCCCAGAGGCGCTCACAAGACACACCACATCTGGAATGCATTGGATCACCATTGCTACGAAAGAGCGTGCCGGCCAATGAAGCTCTCACGCCTCGTCCCCAGTCTTAGTGAGATCCCTCACCAAGTCATCTGAGTCCGACATCACAGTCATCTGCAGCCACATTGGTACCCATTTAGAGAAGTAGGTGTATTCGATCCTAGACATGCTGTTTACCAAGATATATTATGCTAATACTCATATTAACCAAAAATCTGCATATCCTCCAATATCGTACCATGTACCCTGATGACATGACGGAACCCGACGCGATACTCATGAATGCACTAGCGATTGCCAATGCGTAGGATGCCCGCCGCACAAGTGTTGTTGTACCATTCCAACTGCAAGTCATCCATCATGTGCACCTGCGGTATGTTTAGGTTGTATGTGTACGCATTGAACTGGATGCCCGACAATGCCTGGAACTGCTCGTTGAAGAAGACCTGCGTGAGGCGGCAGTTGATGTAGCCCCAACATGCCGGAAGCGTCGCGTTCTGTTCCGCGACGAGAACCTCTTCCTTGAGAACAGAATCGTAGCGATAGCCTGAGATGCGCAGCGTGCAAGGCGTGAGACCGCTCAATGCGCAGCCAAAGTATGCAGAGTATGCGTTGAACCAGTATGCATCAACCGAAGCCCGTGGTCCAGCCCCGAGCTCACCCGGCAGTAGTGTGCCTGCAAACGGCGTGTTGGGAAGAAGGCGTCCAGTCAGGGGCAAGAACATAGCGACATTGGGTTGCGAAATGGCAGGGAATGGTTCCCACTTATCCGGCACGTACGTGTACCCGTTGGCGTAGAAGAGGTGGTGGTAGGGGTTCGTCATGCCGTTGGCTACAAACAGTATATTGTCATCGTTGCCTACGACTGTGTCGTCAAAGTTGAGCGTGAAGTTTCCTGACTCCCCGCACGACGATGGCTCGGGAGCGTCCGGGATTTCGACTGTCGCTGTTGCCAGAATTTGGGTAGGCTCAGTTACGGTGACTGGAACGTCCTGACGCTTGGCCACTGGTGCTGTCGTTTCGTCGCCGTCTTCATATATCGTCGTCACCACAGTCCTGAAGCGTCTCGACCTGGATGAGAAGGACTGGAATGAGGGCAAGGCTGAAAGCGGTGTTTGACGACTTGTCCTTGTCGTTAAGGCTATCGTTTGGAGATCTGATGGCAACGGCCCAGTTACAGTAGAGTCCTCTCCTGTCCAGTACGATACTGTTGTTGTGATATTCGGTGACGGAAAGACGAAGCTGACCGCCGTGTCCCCGTACGATATGACCTTGGTCATGGCACGGATCATGAAGAAGGACGTATCGTTGGAGCCTGACGGAGACGATGGCGTAAGTAGCGGTGGAGCAATTGTCAACGTCAATGTTGAAGTCAGAGTACCCGAGGAAACCCCCACCGAGCTCGAATTTGAGTTGCCGAGACTTGTAGGCGTAACCAGTGCGAACGAGGTGATCGCTGGTGTTGTCGTGATTATCGTCTCCGTGGAGATCAGCGTGCTCAAGCTACTGGAGATCGAAGGTGCTGTCACATTTCCTAAGGATGCGCTCAGGATAACGGAAGAGCTAAGAACCGTAACCGAACTCGAGAACAAGCTGCCTGTGATGAACGAAGATGGAGATATCGGTAACGAAGAGTTCAGTGCGGCCGAGGGGCTGGTCACAGGAATAGAGCTTGCCGTTGTGCTTGACGAGCTGACCGTTGACAAAGAAGAAGTAGGCAGTCCTATGCTCGGGGACAAGGACCCATTCGCACTCGGTGTAATAGTACTGAACACGATCGAGGGGTTAAGACTTAAGACGCTGCTGGGAAGCGCACTAGATGAACTTGACGATGGGGTAGAGCTCAAGATAGGATTCAAGCTGAGCGAAGACATCATAGTTGGCAGTAGACCAGACGTCAATGTTGTTGAAGAAGTGGCTGACGAGTTGGCGACAGTGTTGGAGGAGCTAAGGACTGAGGTGGGTAAGCTCAAGCTCCCTGAGAAGGTACTCGCGAGACTGAGTAATCCTGTACTCGATGGGAGTATAGACGGAGACGAAGTAGGCGTTATGCTGAAAATTGCAGACGAAGGAGTGAAACCCAATGATGTAAGAAGGCCGGTAGGTGCTTCAATCGAGCTATTCAGCAGAGAGATTGTTGAACTGAGAGACACACTAGGTACCGGCAATGAACTGCTCGAGTTTGCGGAAGATGATATGAGAGAAGATCCCATTGTTGAAGAAGGTATCGCTGGTGGTGAACCGCTCGAGCTGGTAAGCAGGGAGGACAACGAGGGCAGGACGCCATTCGATATTGTCGGCAAACTGGAACTTGCTGCAAGTGAAGGCGTCGAGCTGGGCAATGAACCTGAAATCGGAACCAACATTGATGAGACTAACGTTATGGTCGTAGTCAATCCCGAATCGCTGCGCGTGAGCGTCATGGTAACTGCTGTAGACACGCTCGATACAGATGGAGTTCCAGACCCAGCGGTGGGATTCGGCAATGAGATCGTGGAACCACCGCTTGTTGGAGCGGAAAAGCTGGGAGAAAACATGGGCGATCCGGTTAAAGAAGACAAGCTTGGAGCGATGAACGATGGGACAATGGTAGTGAGCGCGGTCGAAATGACTGTGGTTGGCTGCCCGTTCGAATCCGTAGTTGTTGCAGTCATCAAGACACTCGAGATGGTCGGTATAGCTGGGCTTGAAGACACTCCTGACGGCGAAGGCAACTCTGTAGTGATTGAACCGCCAGGGAGGGTACTTATCAATGTTGTAAAAACGCTTGAAATGCTTGGCAGACCAGCCCCAGATGTAGATTCTGGGGGTACACCGCCCAGCACGTTTGTCGACGATGTACTGATGGTCATGGTCAGCGATCCTCCGGGAATCGTGCTAGTCAGCATGATTGGTATGCCTAAGGCTGTGGTCGTAGCTGAACCAGAAGGGACTGCAGAAGGTTCTCCGCTCAGTGCTGTTGTTGAAGTACTGGTAAGCATGGTTGTTGGTATACCGGAAAGTGTGCTGGTCAACATCGTGGTTGATCCACCGGGCATAATGCTTGTGATCGTGATCAACACGCTTGAGATTGTACCTGATCCCGGGGCAAGCGGAAGGCTTGGTGATACAACGGGCAAAGCACCTGTGATCGAGGACGAGGAGAGAGCTGCAGCACTGCTTAGATTACCTGGTAGTCCCGGAATGGCAGATAACGTACTTGCGCCTGTGCTGGACGGAACTGTCGGCAAACCAGGTGTAAGCAGTGTAGAGCTCGTCGTGAGAAGTACACTGCTAATCGTGCCTAGGTCCGAAGAGGGTGAGCCTAAAGGCAGTGTAGATACCGAAAGCATTGAACCATTACTGCCAGGTGCGCTCGTGATGACCGTTGTTATCAAAGTCGAGCCATAGAGTACTGTCGTCGTGAAGGTTGCGCCAACTCCAGGAGTCGAAGGACCTGGGAGAGGTAAGGCTGATGCGCTCGATAGTCCACTCAGTGGCATGGTGGGCGCGCCTGAAAGAAAGGACCCTGTTGCTGGGAGTGAAGAGATGACAGGTGTGATATCCGGTGTTCTCGTGAACAGAGTACTGAAGCGACTGGGCGGGGCAATGCTGTCTAACCATGCCGTCGTCCCGTTGATGACAGAAAAGTAGTACGTACCTCGCGCCGGGTTGGTGGGCGAAGCGCCGACAAGTGAGACCGTGATGATGGGCCCAGGGACGGTGACATAGACAACGCTGCAGTTGGCATCCAAGTCTTGGGCAGCGACAACAGGTATCATTTTGAGCAGAAGTTCCAGTGCAACGGAGAGAATGACGACAAAAAAGCCTACTGTCAAAATCAGATCCCTGAAGTTTTGCGCGTCCCAGCGCACTCGACCGAAGGCAGCAATGAAGTCGAATATCCATTGAAAGGTGCGACACGGCCACCAATGCGACGGCCACCAGTCGTCCGGCTTCAGATCACGACGAGTTCGAAGAGCTGGCATTGCTTTCGACTTGTATCCAGGCTTCGTGCTCTCCAAAGTGCTGGAAATGACCGTGTCTCGCTTGTCTGCCGGACCGAACGGTTGGACTTCTTTCTTCGAGGCGGAACAAGACCACCCCAAGAAACGCCGTGCGTGCGGAGCTGATGTGGGGACAGAACCAGAAAGTGGCTCGATGTCTTTCGAATCGGGCGGTTGGAAATTGTTAACGGAGATGTTGACAGGGGTGGCGACAGGAGCGTTACTAGCAGAGTCGGCAAAAGCGTCGGCAGGAGCAGCGACAGGAGCATTGACAGTCAGAACCGGCCGTCGCCAGATCAATGATTCTGATAGCCACAAAAACGACGTGTCGGCGGTCGAGCTAGAAGACGTCTTCGTGTCTTTCGGTTTGGATGGCTTCACCTCCTTGTGCGCGGCGATCCAGATCCAGGACGACCGTTCCCATGCGATTGATGAAGGCAGAGATGGAAACCATGTGCCAGCGGCAGGGCCAGGTGATGCCTCTTTGTCCGAGGCAGAAGTAGGCCAAGTCAGCGACTTCGCTTTGCGTCTTGAGGATCGTGTAGGCATCATCTTCTGAACAGTGATCATCGCGGGGTCTAAACCGCGAATTCCAGTTGTCGGAGCAGCCCGTGGGTTGAGGACATCTGCGGTAGGGTCATCGGTCGGCGGGTCAGTCTTATTAGCTCGCCTCTTGATCTGTTTGGTAATTTGCCTGTTCATGCCTCGGGCCATGTTGAAAGAAAGAAGCTGTTGTTGTATGATACAAGCAAAGATGTTGCTGGTATGCTGTTGTGCAGATATTGTGTTGCGTGTCCAAAAGTGCTGTTGTTGTGGTGAAAGCAGAGGAGCTGCAGAGGATGGAGGTTATATGCCCCCAGAGAGTGCCTTCCATCACTGCAGTATGTAAACAATACAAGCATAGACAATTAGTGGTAGGGTGAGAACGATGTGAGAAGTTTGCAAGAAAGAAGAAAGTGAGGTGGGTAGTTGTTGTTTCGGGAGGTTGCAGAGTCCACAGTGCGGCAAGTACGAAGCCGCGCTTGACAATTAAAGAACCCTTGGAAGACAAGCTTTCCGAGCCGGGAGACGACCTTTCAAAGCCCAGGAGGTGTAGGTACTGAAGCCACACCGAATTAATTTAAGATGAAAATGGATTTGCACAAATCGTAGGGTGCTCGATGTGTGCTGCCTGAAAGCCCAAGTCTCTTCAGATGGTATTGCCTAGTAGTTTTGTTCGCCGAGATAAATGCTCATGCTCTTATTTCCCACATTCTAACATGCCCGGCCTCATTTGCAACTGCCAATTGTGCAAGACTGCCCTCTCGCTCCTCCTCTTCGCTTGGTCTGCCCCACGCAATTGCTGTGATTCTTCCGAGTGGCGTCTTCTCAGTGGGCCAGTTCTTGAAGACAGTGGCAGAGGGCAAATGCACCAGCCTCATAGCATTATTCTTCCAGCGACTCGCCATGGCAAGAACTTGTCCGTCCGCTGTGAATTCAAGATGTGAAATCGGAGTTGTGAGATTCTGTAGGGCTCGCAACGGTTTGGGCACTTTCGGAATGCCGCTGTTTGAACGTGAACCGTTAACGGAGGGGTCGTTCTCACTCCAAGCTCTGCGGTCGTAAACGTTGACCACGCCACTTGAGCTCCCGATGGCCACCCACCGATCACCACCTAACCAGTCTTCACGCCCACTCTTCCCGCCGAGAGCGATGACTGTAGTGCCCACAGCGCCCTCGTCGTTCCATCGTCCTATGACACCCTCTTCAACACTCCATTCTGTAACCTCGCCGTTCTTGCCTGCAATGCTGAGGCCAGTTCCGTCACCCCACCACGCAAAGTCTGCAACGCCGCCTCTTGACTCGATACGTACCTGTGTGGCCCATTGGAGGGTCCTAGCATCCAGGAGGTTGATCACACCGCCACCCTTCCTCGATGAACCCCGGAGAGCCATGTACTTGCCGTTTGGTGAGAGGGAGAAGAACTCCATGGTCCGTTGCTCGTGCTGGTGACCGTACACACGCGACACTTTCTCCACCTTGCCGGTCGCAATGTCCCAGACATGGAAGTAGCGGCGTCGCGCACTGAGGAAGATGCGTGAGTCTGACGCCGAGGGATGAAAGGCGGTCGTGACGAGAGGTGTACGCTTGATGTGGAGCGAAGTGAGAAGAGGGTTCGGGTTCGGCGGATTGGGATTGACGTGGTGAAGGTAGAGGGTCGAGCTGGGGCCCGAGGAGAGAAGAAGCGGGTAAGATGGGTGGAAGGAGAGAGAGGTGATGGCGGACGGTCCGGCTTTCGCGACATCCTTCAGCCGCTGGATGTCGATGGTGCCTGACTGCAGCTTTCTCCGCTTCGTCAAGCTTCGTGCAGTTCGCGAGAGGATGTCCGCATCCTTCAGCAACCTCGCCAGAGGCTGCGTAGACAAGTCTTCGTCGTCCACGTCCATGTCGCTTGCAGATGCTTCGCCGCTCTCGTCGTCGTCCATGGTCCGTCTCCGCTTCTTGTTCGCCTTGCCCGTCGCGTGTACCGCCCAGTCGGGTGTGGGGTAGAGTCGCTCGTACTGCTTCCGTAGCCGCCGCGCATACTCCTTGCCGTTGACCATGTCATCGTCGACCGTTTCCCGGAGCTTGCGCAGTTGTGGTACTGACGCCAGGCTGACTACTAGTCGCTCGTCGTCGCTGTCCTCCCACGCCGGCTTGCCGTCTTCATCGTCTGACTCGCCCGCCTTTGCAGCCACTGAGCCCGCGGGCGCAGCTATGGGGCCTGCGTCGAAGAAGAACAGGTCCTGGTCGGCGACATGGTCAAGGTCGGCCTCTTCGGCGCCCCCGTCGTCCGACGTGTCGCCATATGTGCCGGCCGTGCGGCCGAGCGAGAAGTTCTCCAGACCCTGCCGGAAGCCTTCCGAGTCGCCGAAGATGATGCGCTCAAGCTCCTCTTCCTCGGCATCCTTAGGCAAGACGGGCTTTTCGTTCTTCTTGTGCTCCAGCTGGACGTCTATGCTTTCCGCGTCGCTCTCCGCAGCCTCATCCTCGCCGCTTCCGAAGTCTTCAAAGTCGGGCTCTCCCGCTTCCTTCACCGGCTGGAGTGCGCCGGTTTCCGCATCGCTATCATCCAGCTGTAGATCGGGCTGGTGTTTAGCGGTGCGATCCTTCTGCTCGGGGAGATAGCGCTGGTGGCCACCAGCCTTGTGCGGCATTGTCGTTACAGGCGCCATTGCGGTAGAGCTCAGTTCGGGCTGAATAGACACAATAGAAGTAGTAGGATGCGCTCGTGGGCCGTCGCAAAACTGAGGTCGGCTGCGAAAATTGTTGCAGGGATCAGGACTAAGCTCCCGGCGCACGCTAAGCAATCAGAAGTGCATGCAGCGTCACCAGCAACATTGAACCCGGCTGAAACAATCTTCAGCCGTGGGAAGCCGCTTCCCCGTCACTCTCCACGCTCACGAGGCCACCCGTCCTACGTCCAGTTCGCCAATCCACTCGACCCACGACAGATTCCGGCTGTAAGAGCAGTCATCGCGCGTTAGAGCAATCCCAAGCATGTCTGCTTCGAACTGCCATTGGCGGCCCAGTTCGATTCCGATGCGCCTTCCGAATGATGCTAAACATGCAAGAGCGTTAGGCTCGGTATGACTGCTCGGACCCTTCTATAAAACAGCTCCTTCCTACAACACTTAGGTAACATTTCAACCCCATCTCATCCGCCATACCAGGAAGCATGCCGAACCCCAATCTCAACGTCTCGCTCCTCAAACCCGAGGAAGCAGAGCAATACATGCGCATACGCCACCAGGTCTTCCGCTCCACCGTTAACAAAGTCCTCTACTCACGCGGCGAGCCCTCACAGAAGACCCTCGACAGAGTGACCGAAGAGATTCGAGATGGCGTCGTCAACAAAGGCATCCTCTACCTCAAGTGCATCGACAAGTCGACCGGCGAGATGACTGCCGGAGCTCGCTGGCGATGCGTCAAGCCGAAAGAAGAAGGGGCTAAGGAGCGGACGTGGGAGGAAGTCGAAGCCGGATTTCAACTTCCCGAGCCGTACGATGAGAGTGATTTGGAAATATTCGAAGGCCTTCACAATCTGTTCACCACCAATAAGCGAGAGATCCTGGGAACTAGGCCACACTACGTCCTGGACACGCTAGTAACCCTTCCTGACCACGAGCGGCGAGGGGCTGGGAGTATGCTCGTGCGATGGGGCTGTGAGAGGGCGGATGAGGCAGGCGTGGAAGCATATCTTGAAGCTTCTATAATGGGCGCGCCAATGTATGCACGACATGGCTTCGAGGCTGTGAAGGAGGTGGACCTGGACCTGAGCAAGTTCGGCGACAAGGAGAAGATGTCGTTTATTGTGAGTTATTTCCAAAGTAGTCGATATTACTAGCTAATGCGACAATAGCTCATGTTGAGGCCCGCAAAGCGAGAACGCACGCCATGAAAGATCCTGTATCTATGACGATTGGCAGTTACATTCCTGGTAGTGCGAGTTATCGCGCTACTTCAATACCAAACACTAACCACACGAAGAATGTTATGAAGAACTCCTGAGGTTACCCAAGATAGTATTTACCTTCATGATCTATCTACCCATCGTTGCCACCCTATACACAAAAATCTTCTATCAAGACCATCTATCGGACCGCAAAGCGGTCAAGTCCGATCTAACATGAATGTTCCAATCCCACTTCCAACGCTCAAGAGACGCAGTCTCTTTAGCAGGTTGTACCAGCACCGCCACCGCCGTTCTGATGGCTCTTGGGGTGGAATGTGTCATATCAGTCTTCATTCCAAGACGCTGATGCTGATGGTAAAGGTTTCTTACTATTAATATGACCATTTGAGCCCTTGCCGTCGATGTAGGCGTCCGTGGTTACGGGCACAGTAAGTACAAGTCATCGCATCTTAACTACATACATGACATACCAACTTCATACATGGCCAAAGCATCCTTGACAGCGTCAATGCCGTCTTTTTTGGGCAAAGGAGGCACCTTGGCCGTCTAATACACATGTTGAAGCCTGTTTGAAACCAATATACGCTATATCGAAAAATGCACTGAAGATGCCCATATAATGTCAGTGCGTGAGCGGTGTGAATGCGGAGGCTATCATCAAAATGTATTGCTATGTATCTGTTCTAGGTCTGCTGTGGCGACCTTTTATCAGGTACAGGATGGGTCTGTGCTACGTGACGTATCTATGATACGGTAAGGTGTGGAAGGGACAATGCCGAGGGGTAAGGAGCGTCGGACCAACACACGTGGCACACCTGACGGTTCACAGCATCATGTCAGCCGGCATCTCGGCCTAGACGTGCCCTACTCTAACAGACTCAACATTCACTGGTGTCTGGAGCTAGTTATATGGCCGTTATAGAACATTTCGTTTCTTTGGATTCTGGTAGTAGATACGATTAAGCATTCTTGGACATTGGATACAAGCATAGCTAGAGACCAGAGGCTAGATACATAGACTGACCATGAACCGAGACGGTCTGCGAGTCATTTTCCACATGCAAGATGACTCTTCTCAACGTAGTATGAAGCATACATACCCCTAGCTCACTGGTATTACGGATCTGGCCACCAATTTTCGGGCTTTTTGCTTCCCGACCCCAGTCCTCAAGATCCAGGTCATCGAGTACGATCAACATACCCAGGGTCACCTGCAATTTAAGTCAACCAGGGAGTAGATAAAATGCAGCTTTGCAAACAGGTCCCCCACACCATCCACATCTGTTCTCCGCGACCAACTACTTTCTTCTCAACGTCCACACCGGCAGCACTGCGAACATCCCTAAAGTCAGCTTCACACGGACGCCAACGTAATCTTACGCGATAACTATGACTCAGAGCGTGTCCCAACTCACGAAAAAGGGAGTATAGTGTAGGTCTCCGCGGAAAAGCCTCACATCTCGTCCACCGCGTTGTAGCCAACGCCATCCCACACAGCGGTAGCCATGCCTCGCAAAAGGAAAGAAAAAAGCCAAAAGGCGCGATAATTGGAATGGCAGCTGTGGGATCAATAACAGGGGCATCCATTTTGATATGTGTGGCGTGGAAGTGTGGGCGATGCATCTCCAGAAGAGGAAAGTCATCTGGCCAAGGGATGCGTATGTTCCGTGTATGAGTCAGACGTGTCTAAATTTATGAGAATAAGCAAAACCAGGACACCCTAATTTACCTTGAGGATGTGGTACCCTAAATCTGACCATGGCTATTTCGTGGTAATCCTTTAAGCCTGATCGTCCTCTATAGTTTATAACGTCTCCTAACATCTCCTTGTTAGTGATCATGGATTTCTAGTCTGTTGCATAACCAACCATGAGTCCCTGATTGTTGAGCCGGAAATAGTTACGGTAAACGCGGACCATGAGAACAAGACCGTGAATTGCACCGCCTCTGTCGTTAGCGTCACGAGCTCCTTCTGCAGGTGGCGTTCAATCTTTCTGGGAACGTCAAGCTGCCTAATCCACAGCACGATATACTGATCCTAGCGTTGACATGCAAGCTTAGACAGTCTACACGAGAGTTTCGGGTGAGAGTAGAGGATGGAGACATATGGTCTGGCTTTCAGAAGTCGCTAGACGCTTAGCCATCAACCACCGCATCCAATGATAAATAATCTCAATGCTCTATTCCACCAGTTATGCCAATAATTCATGATCGCCATGGACAGTGGTGCTTAACACGCATCGGAGCTCCGTCTAGAGCGGTAAGTAATTTGTAGTTTGCACACATTCTCATTTTGCTACCAACACTATGCAATAGCCCTGATCAAGGTTCAACAACAATCTGTTTTGATGCAAGTAAGCAATAGAACACCACCCAATCCTATATAAAGACCATGCTCTTGTACAAATGTAATTCTAGTATAAAGCAGACCTGAATCCCTAACCCAATGTAAACGTGTACCAAAAACTGTATGGTCGCCCATGACATTTCTAGGTGACGCCTTTTGTCTAAAACGCCGTGGCCATGTGGTAATGATGAAGGTCATTATGCGGTCGAATTGATGGATCGGAATGGATATATACAACGGCTGTCTGGTCAACGAAGTTGGCGTAACTACCAAGTCTCCTGTATAACAATTAGCGTACATTCGAAGGTAGAAGAACTCTCGGGTATACTTACGGCAATGTACTGCCCATCCTCCTTCTTCTGCGCCCAGAACTCTTTAGCCTGGGCCTCGCTAAGGCGACCCTTCTGCATGGCAACATCGATGAGAGACTCCTCGACACCCTCGCCCATGCCTTTACTAGAGCCACAGACAAAAATGCGGCCATCAAGGGCATTGATGACGAACCAGACGATGTCGGCCTGGACTCTGACCTCATCCTGGACGTACTTGACTTCGTTTGAACCGCCAACCTTGACCTTGCGGCTTTGTACGACCTTTTTGATCTCACGCTCATGGTCTCCAAGCTCGCCAGAATACAGCTCATCGAGCATCGCATCACGAACACCCTGGATCAACCAGATCTTGTTGGCGCAGTTGGCGTTCTTGAGCCTGTTCAGGATGAAACCACGGAAAGGAGCCATACCCACACCAGCACCGATGAGAACCATGGGGCCTTCACCGCCGAACTGCTTGGAGAGCGGGTTGGCCATGAGACCCCGGAACATGGGAATGCGAAGATCGAGGATGCTCCGGGGGTCGGTACCTTCATTCTCGGCGGTGATAAAAGCATGCGCCATGCGTTCCATGAAGCCACTGCCAACACCGGTACGTGTGGCGCCAGCAGCATGCCAGTCAGGTGTCTCGTGGATTGTGACGGCCATCTCGATGAGGCGGCGATTGCCAGGGAGGCCGGGGCGAGCCGATGAAATGTGCGGGTCGTTCGAAAGCGAGTAGAAGCGCGGCATCAGCTGGGTGAGAACAGACAGCACGGCAGGTAGGGGCGGCTTCGCGGATGGGAATGCGCTGAGAAGCTGAGCGACGGTGAAATGTGACGTGGTGCGGAGGTCGCAGAAGGCTGCTTGACCTTGAGCCGAGCAAAGGTAAGTCAGGATCTTCTTCTCGTTCGGTGCTTCGGCATACTCGGCCATTGTGCGGAGAATGTTCTTGGTGGGCGGGTGGGACTGGATGTCCGCACACCACGTCAACAGTTCCCGGCGGGTTGTGAGAAGCTCGCGTGCTTGATCCTCGCCCCAAATTGTCGGCCATCGTCCTGTCGAAGTCTTGAGGGTGACGGGCTTGTCGCGGACAAACTTGGGAACGCAAAGGAGATGGAAGAGCTCATCAACTAGTTCCTGGGAATTTGGCGGGCAAATGCCAACGGCGCCGCCGACTTTGAAGTCGACGCCTCCCTCGTCCGGGTAGTCGGTCACATCGATGTCGAAGTGGATTGTTCGCTTCTCCGCACCCGGCTTGGTCAGCTCGCGTGCATGGTATAGCGGTGCCGAGTAGACGCCATATGGCGGATGTGGCTGGACGAACGTGGGGGGCATCTTGTGCACCTCGGAGACGTGTTTGACATGCTTTGATTGGAGAGGCTCGAAGGACAGATTCACTGGCGGGAGCGGGGTCGTGTCTGTGAGCTCGCTATCGAGGGCGAGCGGGCCCAGTTGCAAGTTGAGCGATCGGAAGGCCTGGTTGTCGGGGATGACGACGGGCACAAAGTTGGGCGACGACGAGTCTGGAGCCAATGTCTTCAGCAAACAGCATCCGCCCCCGCAGCATTGGCTGATGAGTTTCGTGGCCGTCTCGCCCTCGCCCAGGATCCGTCTGATGTCGTTCGGGCTGTCGGAGATCAATGTGGTTGAGGCACGCCGGGGTCGCGATTGCCCGGTGAAGTTTACAACAGCCGCAGGAAGGTCCTGCAGCTTGTCAATCACCTCGTCGACGGTGTGGTCGGGCTCGGTGGCGGGCGTCATGGGCGCCTCCGACTCGTCGCTGCTGTTGGCACCCCATACTATTGACTCGCCCGACGACTTGGGCGATGACTGCTCCGGCTGCGAGCGTGACTGCGCGGGTCGGAGAGTGAGCTGTGGGATCTGCTCGGGCTCAGAAGGAATCGGATCGTCCGGGTGCGACGTCGTGGTGGTGGGTATAGGGTTTGGCATAGTTCGCGGGGACGATGCCATGGAACGATGTGGTGGTGGTGAGATGCGGAAGGGACGTCTGCGTCGCGACGACGCGACAAAGGGGACTGCTAGCGTGAGCCATGATTAGCAAGACTTGACCCAATATTGCTGTACAGTATCCAATGCAGTAGCCAGAAGTGCAGTATGAGTGTTCGTGCTGGCTTGTTCAGCACGCGGAATACGGCCGTGTGCGACAGCGCTGCATGTGGGGGTTTATCTGATGCGTTTGCGATGCACGCAATTTCCATACGCCTTATCAGATCGTGGCATGCTGCTCACCTCGGCTGGATGGCAGACCAAACTGAAAAAGCGACAGCGGCCTGCTAACAAGTCTCGAGACTGGTGACACGGAGAAAGTTTTTCGGATTAAAGATGGTATTATTAGGCCGAGTCGAGTGTTGGAGAGGAATGGTGGTGGTGACAAACGATGCTCGGGCCCTCTTCCCACTGCCGACCAAGCACGCCTCCACGTACCACGGTGCTGAGATGAGCATATCAAATACCCACTTCTGCCCATCTCGCTATCTCGCCATCTTTGCATCTTGGGCCTCCGCAGCGCCTGGATAACGTCACACGATCGTCGTCCTTGATCTCATCTAATATGTTGAAATTGGAGAGGCTTAGTCACTCGCGACACGCAATTTGTTGCTGCAGCCCGATTACGTCAGTGAACGCCACCTCGCATCGCCGCCGCACCTTTTTACCACATCCGGACGCATGCACGAACCCGACATAACCACCATATTCGGATTGCTCATTTTCAAAGTTTTGAAGAATGTGCCAAATAGACTTGTGACTTGACGCTACATCTTTGAATATAGAAAGGGTCCACCACTCTCTTCAAGTCCCGGATTTATCCAGAGGAAGCTCCGTGTGAACAAGATGATACGCCCACGAGTTCCGGGTAACATATATACTCCAGTACTTCTTGCCATGAAACCGACGGTTCCTCAAATTCACGCGATAACCGATGCTGCCAATGTCGAAACGATGAACAAAAACATTTTTTCCAATGAAAACTGTGTAGTTAGAAAGGAAGCTACGCTCGTTCAAAGTGGAACGCATCGCTCGGGCATAGTGTGAACAAGCCCAGCGCATAGTAGGCGCACCCGCAAATGGGTAGTCTACTGTGTGCGAATGGCGATATCTAGGTTACTGCCCTTCTGGACTTGGAGGTTGTCGAAAAGGGCTCCCGAGTGTTTCGAGTGGAAGTTCAGTCCCAGAGCCATCCTCTGATGTTCTGCATTCACGAATTCTGTCTCTGGCGGCCTTGTCCGGGGTCCTGTCGACAGTCTTGTTACCTGACTTAATCTCACGCTCCAAGCGTTGCTTGAGAGTAAGATCGACCAGTGTTTCCCTCGTTGATTGGGGAGGCATCCCGTCTCCAGCGTTGGCAGCTTCCACTTTTGAAAGTCGATAAGATAAGCATTTTGCACATGCGATGGCAGACCCAATCATGGCTCAGATAAGCCTCAGCCAGGCGCTTAAGCGCTGTGCTTCAAGTCCGTGTTAACAAGGGTGGTCGATCACATAGCTAGTACCACTCTATGAAGTTGCAGAAAAAAAGGAAAGATAGGACCATTACGCTCCTACCATGAATAACTCGTATTTGTCAACTGATTGGTTAGACCTAGTCATACTCTTGGGTCATTCCCGACGTCTCTATTGGTTTCCCATTTTTATCCTCGCTGGTGATTGAGAAGCATTTTCCAGCATTTTCCAAGTGTTCTCTACCCTATCACGAAGCCGCATAGCGACCCTGCCAAGGGATCAAATCTTGACCTTGGACTTTCTTCACTTTCACATCTGGAGTACCTCTCACCCGCGAAACGCATATACACAATGGTTTTAATCGACGAGGACTGCGAAAGAATCGAAGCAGATATTATTACCATACAGAACTCAGCTCCTCGCAATGCTGATGGCTCGTACAAAGTCAGAGACGCAGACCTTTTCACCGACGTGCTGGAACGTGTCGACGAGCTTCCTCCAGATCAGCCAGTTAGAAATATATTTTCGCAATGGATTTCCTCCAAAATAAAATAGCAATGCGAGAGGCTGCGGAACCACCGACCGCTCACGAATGCATCAAATGCATCGCTGCCACGAATTTCGCCAACGATGACTCGCTCGCGAACCTTAACGATACCTCGCAACATGAACTTCACCCGTTCATTAGCTTGGGAATGCACGACTGCTAGCACTACCGCCTGAGCCCCTGTGTTGACGAGCTCACGCCGTTCGAAGGCGACATGAACAATCGGGACACTCGCGAGATAGCTCCGGAATGCATCCTAGGCATCAACATTGTCAGGATGAATTCTACCAAGCGATCCAGGAGAAGTCGACGCCAGGATGCCCACTCGGACGAGTCCAGTCCTAGCAAAGATGAGACAGTGAGCAACGATGAGACTGGATCCACATTCATGCAGTTGGGCAAGGCCGAGTCCATCTCAGTCGATGAGTGGAACGCTGATAAGAAGGGCAGCAAGAGCGAGCCAGGAATGGACTGATAAGATCCCGGCTTTGTGCTCTTCATAGCCATTAACTCGAATGGAACCGCCTGCCCAACCTGGCTCCTATACAACTTCGGACCGTACTCGGAGTTCTCTGGCGACCGGTACACGATCAAACCTGACAGCACAGACTGGGGCTTGCTGCCTGTTGACGATGTTCGGCGCCTCGGCGTGAAGATTGCTAACAGGATAGAAGATCTCATCCAAAATAAACCTTAGGATCTGCAAATGGGCATTGGTAGAATCAACCAGTTCCAGATTGTCCTTGCGATCATCGTGAAAGATGGGTCTATGAGGAGTTGTGGGGCAGAGAGTCTGGGAGAGGCGCGGCGTTTCATGAGGAGGCAAGTCGGGGATGGGCGTTGGAGGCGTGTGCGGGTTTCTGGGGCTGTGTTTTCTGTTTGACCTTGCGGGATTTTTTCGATTTTCTTTCGCGTCCGGGGCAGTCACTCTTTCCTGTTCCTCTCCCCACGGCTTACGGAAGCCGTCCACTGGAAGGCGCAAACGTTGAGGTGATTACATCAACATTTGCGCGATGGTCAAGCTGCGATAAGGTTTCCTTTTTCAGATTCGATTTCATAGCAATAAAACAGCATATCTTACATGCGTCATCCTTGCCTTTAGTGATGTCGGGCCGTATCGCTCGAGACTGAGCTCTTCGGTGCACACCCAGGGACAAGCAAGCTGTGCTGTTAGACTGCACCCAATTGATTTGTGCCGTATATGTTGTAAATGCATAAGCTTGCTCGCGGATATGCACGATCACATGCTGCGACAATTAGTCACCCGACAACTTATTGTCATCATCTCCCATGGTATACTGTAGCAGCGAAACCTCAAAATCATACCCAAAGCTACCGTTTACAACGAACCTAAGCAATTAGAGATGATTCCTACAAAATTCGGGTTGATGCTCAAACTGATGGTGCTGTAAGCAACTTTCCACACTTACGAAAAGCAAAAGCAATGCAATTCGCTGAAAACTCAACAGATTTACATGAATAAAGATGAAATAAGACATTGGTAATTTTCAATTTACTATGCCGAAGTCATAGTTTCTGGCATAAATCTTAGTACTTCCCACTCTCCTTAACCAACCCGGTCTTCTCGTTCTCAGCCTTGGGCTTCAACGCCCACTCCGGCGCCTCATCAATCTCATCATCCTCCGCCTTATCGCCCTCCTCCTTCGTCTTATGCACACTCGTTGGCAGGTGCTCAGCCGGACTGTACACAGTAATCAACTCCAACGGCTGGTCGCCCCTCGTAACGAACTGATGTTGCGTCCCCGCCGGCACAACAACAACATCCCCAGCGTTAACCTCCTGGTTTTTTCCAGCGACGGTAGCGAGACCCTTGCCGGATGTGAATAGTAAGATTTGGTCGACGGTGTGGACCTATATAGCATCAGCACTTGATCCCTATCTTCATCCCCCATAGTAACCACATACCTCATCGCCAATCTCCCCACCAACAGGGACTTCCATCGCCACAATCTGACTGTAAAGCCCCGTATGCAGTACCGTTCTAAAATCCCCAAAACTGCGTTTCTCGCTCATCAAACCAGGGAAATGCACCATCTCGTGCTTCGGGGGCGAGTCCTCCTTGCGGTGTCCGGCTTTCTTGAAGGCGTTCATTTTGGGAGAAGCTGCTTGTCGGAGACTGGTAGAGGCGAAGGATCGGGTAATGTGTGGTGTTGTGGGCTTTAGTGTGGTAGAGGAACGGAGACGGAAAAGGCGGGACGTGGTTTTGAGCATTGAAGATAGTCAACAATGGTTATCTGTTGTAAAATTACGAGGCGAATCGGTATATATGCATCTAAACGATCGTCAGGCATCGCGTCAGCGTGTTGTGGTCTAGAACTTATGGTATGCATGACGTCATGATCGCGTTGTGCTGCGAGGCCTGAAGCTCCCGAGGTCGATTCGTCACGCTAGTTTTGCCTGCAACATTTTCATTGGCTATAATCTTCATATCAGGTAATGGTGCGGCAGTAATGCTTATGTGATGTCGTACCTAATAATGATGCTGTGCGTGACGTTTCGCTTTGTGCTCTATGGTGCGCTAGCGGGAGTGGCATCGATGCTTCGAGCTGTGCAGCGAATGCAAGGTAACTTCATGTGTAGACGATGTGGAGAACATCCTGGCGAACAGGATATTTGTGTGATGTCGCCGTCGAATGGCTGCTGTATGCAATAGCAAACTTAAATGTACCAGACGAAGACACATAGGCAGTATAGTATACGGCCATGAATGGATTATGCTGAGAGGGGATTATTTTACATTTGTAATGCTTGCGTTACACCATCATGCTTACAAAAAGGCGTGATGCTATCTCAAACGCCATCGCTGCCTGATATCCCGGTGTTGGTCTGCGGTAGCATTATGGATTGACATGTTGACGCTCCAAATACCACATCACTGCTGCACTATGCCAATACGGAAGCCACCCGTTGAGCCTTTTCTACCCATTCCACCGCTTTCAGTGAAGCCATGGTTCGTGCCATATGAGAGCTCCAAGCCCCCAAGGCGGGATGTATGCTGCGTTCGCCGGCAATTAATAGAGACGCGGAGCAGATTCTCTTCTTCATTCGTTTTCTTCTGATTACAACAAGGCTCTCATGCCCTATTGCGGCTCTCCACTTCCTCCTTCTCGTGCTCAAGCTCCCTCTCGATCTCCTCTTCATCAGTCGGTTTCGGGCTCTTGATATTCTTGGTATCCGTTTCGCCCCCGCTCATTTGCCACTCCATGAGCTTGTTGAATGCACCCTCAGGGTTGGTGCTGAGTTGCTCATACGTGCCCTCCTCCGCCACCCTTCCATCAGCATCTATGCAAATGATGCGATCGGATCGCTTGATGGTGGACAGACGATGAGCAATGCTGATAGTTGTGTTGTTCTCCTGGAGGAGCTTGTGCAACGCCTGGTTGACGAGGGTCTCAGACTCGGCATCTAGCGCACTCGTTGCTTCGTCGAGGATGAGGATGTCGGGCTTCTTGATCAGCGCCCGTGCAATCGCTATGCGCTGCTTCTGACCTCCGGAGAGTTGAGTGCCTCTGGCGCCAGCGTGGGTTTCAAGACCGTCAGGCTACATTTGTTAGCAAATTTTGTACAGGGTGAAGTGGTACATACGAAGTCGCTGATGAACTGGCAGTTGGCCTTTCGAGCGGCTGCCACAATCTCAGCGCGAGTGGCGTTGGGCACACCATAAGCGATATTCTCTGCGATGGTACCCGAGAAGAGAACAGGTTCTTGGCCAACGTAGCCGATCTTCCTTCTCAACTGCTTCGCGTTGAGAGTTGTGATGTCTCTTCCGTCGACCGTGATTGTTCCAGAATTCGGAACGTAGAAGCGCAGAAGCAAACTGGCCACTGTTGACTTGCCAGCTCCGCTAGGTGCCACAATGGCCACATTTGTACCCTGCTCAACCCTGAAGCTCAAGTCCTTGAAGATGGAGACTGCTGGCCTGGTGGGGTAGCTGAAAGATACATTTTTGAACACGATAGGACCACGCGCCGACTTTACGGGCATACCCTTTGTCGGCGATATTGTCGGGTTGCGATCTTGGAGCTCGAAAAGACGACTGGCAGCCCCGACACCCTTCATCATTTCACCGTAGAAGCCGGATAGGCCCACCATGCTTGAACCAGCATACACAGTGTACATCAGGAACGACGAGAGCTCACCAATAGAGATGACTCCGGTTTTGACCATGTTGCCTCCCACAGAAAGGATGGCGATGATAGTCATGTTACCCATCCAGCCAGTGCTTCCGTAAAAGGTGGCGGCAACTATGGCTTCCGTCTTCCCTAGAGCGAATATCCTCTTGATCTGACGGTTGTAGCGCGCAGCTTCTTGGACCTCTCCCGCGAATGCCTGACTTGTCCTTACGTTGCCGAGGCGCTCTTCGGCGATTTTCGTCAAAGTGCCCAGGTTCTTTTGAATCTTGCGACTGAGGTTCCGTAGCGATCGACCGGAGAAGAAAGCCACGAGGGCTACAGGTGGGGCGATCAGAGCGAGGATTCCGGTAAGCTTCAGACTGACGAAGCCCATCATGGCGAAGCCCGCTGCACCGCTGACCAGTGCGCGTAGACCGTCGGACAGGTTTTGTGTGATGCTCTTTCCGACGATGACAGTGTCTGAGCCGAGGCGAGAGATGAGATCTCCAACCCGGTTCGCGTCGAAGAACTCGGCATTCTGGACGAAGGTCTTGCGGTACAACTGAGATCGCAGGCGGGCAACGATGCGCTCCCCGACGATGCGCAGGATGATGATACGGCCGAAATTGAAGGCAGCTCCCGTGGTTAAGACGCCTGCCAAGGCGAAATAGAAGACGGATGGGGTCATGCCGAAGAGTAGTCCATCGGTGTTTTCAGTAGATGTTGCGGCGTCGAGGATCTTGCCAATGGAGAAGGGTACGGAGAGCGAGATGGCTGAACCGAAGACCAGGAACACGAAGGCCCACGAGAGCGTCCCTAGCTCAGGCCGCACAATCTTGATCAACCTCCATATCTCCTTCATACCGCCTGGCGTGCCTGCAGCGCCCGATCCGTCTTTGCTAAGCTTCGCGCTCAAGTTGACCTGCTTGGCCTGCGTCGCCTTTTCCGACTTCGCAAAGCCCTGCTCCTCGCCTTCGCCATCGTGCTCTTCTACATCTAAGATGCCCTTCTCTTTGATCTCCTCTCGGTATGACTTGCGCGGCCTTGCTGGTTTAGGATTGCTGGTGGCTTCCGCTAGTAAGCGCGACGCCGTGAACATCCGAATCGGCTGGTGGAGGCCATTGCGCCGTGTGGTGCCCACGGTTGCGAATCGCAATATGGACGATGCAGGGATCGGCGTTTGCCTGTATATGAAGGGCTTCAGTGCTGGTTTCGTGGCGAATGATCTTGATATCGTCGATACTTTCGGCTGCATGCGCGACTGTATTTGTGCGAAGAGAGCGCCGTTCCCCGGACCATGCCAGGCCTTGGCGGACAAAGCTAGCGCTCCGCGCATGCTGAGGAGGGGTAGAGGAGACGACTACCGAGTTCGGAGGCTGAGTTGGTGCTTTATTGAGACATGCGACATGGCGATAGACGGGCTGGCGTGGGCGGGGACAACTTCGGCGATGTTGATGGCTCCTGTCAAAAGTCCCGAGTCGGGTAATGACGACAGGACCGCTCCAGAGATCGTCAACACGTGCTGCGGCTATCCCTGTCATTTTCATTTCGACAGCAAGCGCCCCAGCCGGTTTCGAACAAGCTTGTTCCAGTCGGCGTCAATCTTCATCCATCATGGCGCCTAACCCTGCAGCACCAACAATAATCCACCTCGAAGGCACAACCCTCGAGGGCGGAGGTCAGCTCTTGCGCCTAGCTCTCGGCCTCTCAAGCCTCACAAAGAAGCCCATCAGCATCACCAACATCCGCGGTAGACGGTTCGGCGGAGGTGGCCTCAGAGCACAACACCTGACATGCGTGCAATGGCTTGGCCAGGCATGCGACGCACGCCTCAGCGGTGTAGGTCTCAAGAGCAAGGAGATCACCTTCGCACCCGACGCAATGAAAGGCGCCAACAACGAGCTTGAAACTGGACATGTGAGGATCAACCAGAGTACGCCCGGCAGTGTGAACCTGGTTCTCCAGGCTATCCTACCATACCTACTGTTCTCTGGAGCCCAGTCACCGATACATGTCCGTATAGCAGGAGGGACCAATGTCTCCAACTCCCCATCCTACGACTACATCGCCCAAGTCCTGGTCCCGATGCTGGAACTCATCGGTATACCGCAGATTGAAGCTCAGATACATTTGCGAAGCTGGTCACAAGGCACTTCAGAAATCGGCAGCGTCACATACACGATTACGCCTTTGAAGAGCAAACTACCAGCCTTCCAATTGCTTGAACGAGGAGAGGTGAAGAGTGTAACAGCAACAATCATAGCCCCCAAAGACACTGAACAGTCCTTCCGCGAAGAGCTGGACGTCATGTTCGAGCGCCGCGAATCCCGTATCTTCGGCACCACCAGCAATAATGAACCGGAAATCGAAGTTACGTTCGAAGACTCACACAACGATAAGCGATACTACCTCCTCCTTGTCGCAACCACCACTACCGACATTAAATTAGGCCGGGACTGGTTATACAATCAAGGTGTCAGACCGGGTAAGCTGGAAAAGATTGTCCCCACTGTTGTGAGGAAGGTGTCTGACGACCTATTGACCGAGATCGAGCATGGTGGCTGTGTAGATGAGCATCTGAGGGATCAGTTGGTTGTGTTCCAGGCACTTGCCGAGGGCAAGAGTACCGTGTTTGGTGGTAAGAAGGGGGACGTGTTTGTGGAGCCGAGTCTTCATGCCCAGACTGCACAGTGGGTTGCGCATGAGATTCTTGATGTTGATTTTGATGAGCAGGGCGGATGTGAGGGGGTTGGGCTCTGTCCATGTGGTGAGCAGGTGGGAGATAAAGATGGCGTGCATCTAGCGAATGACTTGGAGAGACTGACTGTATCTGGATCTTGAGGGCGCTACCACCCTACCTTATGGGAGAGGCTAGAAAGACGTTCGAGGATGGTATCTGAGGCGATGGGCTTCATTAGCACAGGCAAGGAAAGCTTTTGGAGATGATATATGATGCGATCTGCGTTGCGGAATACGTAGTTCACGAATGTTACTGGAATCTTTAGCATGGACAACATTGATGAAATAAGACGATTACTGGGAAGGCGTCTTCAAGACACTGGATGAAAGCTCTATTGGAGGTTTAACATTGCTACAGACGACCTTGGACCCGGAACAAGCCGGGATTGAGGATGGATTGATGAAGATGACAGCGAAGGAGGAGCTGAACAGGCCGAGAGCAAGGGTGGCTGTCATAAAGGAAACTTGTGCAGTCGAAATTCTGGAAGGAGTGCTATTGTACTTGTCGAAGCTATACTGGCATGTCTTCCAGCAGTAGTGTTTCCAGAAATGTTAGGCTCGAGTTAACTTGTTCCTCCCCATAATACCTTTACAAGTGCGTCAGGTACCTCAAGCTTGTAGTCTGTAGTCAACATATGTACCTGTTCAGGTAATGCTGGATTATCTTGCGTAGCTTTCAGACTCTGTATAGTGCTTGAAAGTTCCGCGAAACGCTTCAGGCATAACCAAGCCGTTTGCAACTCTCGATAGTGTCCCCTGCGTTTTGGGAGCATATTCGTTGAAGTAGAATCTAGGCACATCGTATAGTCAAGTCACAGTCCTAGCGTGGACTGAGGTTTGATGCGACGAGCCGTCAGGTGGGCAACAAACCATCTATGCATGAAGACACAAGAAGAGGTAATGAAATGTGCGGTACAATTGAGCCGACGAGAACGCCGAGAAGATTCTTAGTGGACGGGAAACGAGAAAGACGAGAGGTGTGATGCTGAGTCAGCCGCGCTGACTGTTAGTTAGGTGATCGGCTATGGTGATCGGCTAGGGTTAACGGAAGCCGAGAAAACCCCAAGGTCCAGGTCATTGTTCGGTTCCGCGTTGGTCACCAGCCTCGTAAATCCTTCAAAGCACCTGTTATCTTGGCATCCCTGCTGCTGCATACAGCCTTTAGGGTTATAACCCTCACCATCCCTTGTACATTTAGAGATTTCTCCCTCTTGAAATTCATCTCCTTCCAGACTAGAAGGGCTAATGCTCCTCCCGTTCTCCATAGTCTCAGACTCACATAGAACGTTGAATAGATATTTAGCATACCTGCGATATCGTCTGCACGGGTGGCGCATACTTTCTGTTCTTTTGTCGTCATTTCGTAGCCCTTTGAAAATAGGTGACAGAAAGGACAAGCAAGAGCCCGTATAGGAGAGACTACTCCTAAGTAGGAAGAACTAAGCCTAGATGGGAGGGGACCTCATAATAGAGCGTGTGATTGCCTCTGTAGGGCTCCTCATCGTTTTCTTGTTGTCTTAAACTCCAGTTAAATACCCCTATATGCATGTTCCGTCGTATCTGACAACGTGCGGTAGTCGATGCGGCGGTACGGTGTCGCACGTCAAAAGAGTTTTGGAAGAACTGACGACATCTGACGAGCGCCGGCGCAGCAAGGAAAACAAATCCGTCTTTGCGGAGCCTGCCCCGTCACATGAGCAGCTTCTCCGCTTCTCCAGCCTCGCTTTTCCTCCACATTCCGCGTCGGCTCAGTAGCGATCCCGTCCTGACATGCCGACGCAACCCACTAAACAGCCCGACGCCGCCGCTTGCAGTTTTCAATTATATATATATATATACGCCGACATAGCTGACGGAAGTATATTGTATTAGATTGGTAGCTTCAAAAGAGAATCCATCAAGTATGCCGTCAATATCGCTCACCCTCCGCACAGCGCGCACCTTTTCGCGAAGCACCACAAAAGTATACACCCTAAATCCTCGTAAAGAGGCCCAATTGACATGTGCAGACTTACTTCAATCTCTCCCGCAGCTTCTCCTCGTCCCTCCGCCGCAATGAAATCAACAAAGTCTACCCCAGCGCCGAGGCCGCAATCGCCGACATGTCCTCCGACAGCACGCTCCTCTGCGGTGGCTTCGGCCTCTCGGGTGTCCCAGACACGCTCATCCACCAAGTAAAAAGCACGCCACACATCACCGGCCTAACCGCCGTATCCAACAACGCCGGCGTGGTAGGCGGCGGCCTCGGCTTACTGCTAGAAAGCAAGCAAGTTAAAAAGATGATTGCCAGCTACGTCGGTGAAAATAAAGTGCTCGAGCAAATGTACCTCACGGGACAACTAGAACTGGAACTCACACCCCAGGGCACCCTTGCAGAAAGATGCAGAGCAGGCGGCGCCGGCATCCCTGCCTTCTACACCCCCGCCGCCATGGGCACCGTCGTGCAAACCGGCGAGCTGGCGCTCAGGCACAACAGCGACGGCTCCGTGGCCCAGTACTCGACGCCGCGGGACGTCAAAGTCTTCGCGGGCAAGAGCTATGTCATGGAAGAGAGCATCAAGGGCGACTACGCCTTTGTCAAAGCGTACAAGGCCGATCGTCTGGGCAATGTGCAGTTCCGCTTCTCGGCGCAGAACTTTAATGGCGCCATGGCGCGGAATGCAAAAGTTACGATTGTGGAAGCGGAGCATATTGTCGACGTGGGCGATATTGAGCCGAATGCTGTGCATGTTCCCGGAATCTACGTCGATCGGGTGATTCAGTCGACCGCCGAGAAGAAGATTGAGAAGGTTGTTAATGCAAAGGATCCCGCTGATGCTGTCAATGAGCTGGGCAAGGGCGATGCGGCGAGCAAGCGTGAACGTATTGTGCGACGAGCAGCCAAGGAGTTCAAGAACGGGATGTACGCCAACCTAGGAATCGGCATGCCTATGCTGGCCCCGTCTTTCGTCGATCCCTCCGTCGAAGTACAGCTACAGTCCGAGAACGGCATCCTCGGACTAGGACCATACCCGCAAAAGGGCATGGAGGACCCCGATCTCATCAACGCTGGAAAGGAGACAGTCACGCTGCTTCCAGGAGCGTCGTGCTTTGGGTCTGAAGAGTCGTTCGGTATGATCCGAGCTGGAAAGATCAATCTCACAATCCTGGGCGCTATGCAAGTATCCGCACGAGGAGATCTCGCCAACTGGATGTTACCCGGTAAAGTCAAGGGTTTCGGTGGTGCCATGGATCTAGTGTCGAACCCACAGGCGACAAAGGTGGTGGTCACCATGGAGCACACCGACAAGAAGGGCAGACCGAAGATCCTCAAGCAGTGCGAATTTCCGTTGACGGGCAAGGCTTGTGTGAGCAGAATTATCACAGACCTGGTAAGTACCTGTCACCCATCCTGGGACGATAGATATGAGCTAACGTGTTGTAGTGTGTATTCGACGTCGATTTCACTGAAGGATTGACGCTCATCGAGCTAGCGGACGGTGTCACAGTCGACGAGGTACGGTCCAAGACGGGTGCGGACTTCAAGGAAGCGGCGGAGATCAAGCCCATGTTGTAGACTTGCGAGCAGTACTGTATTTTTTGTATGCGTTCACATCGCATGTCCTCGTCCAGGCGTCCAAAATACCATGTCCGTTTCCATTTGGACTCGCCTGCCTCGATATCTACAGTCGTACCAACTCGCACAAACGGGGATGATACGGGAACGCCTGTTGATCTATAGTATTTGTACAGGCAGCACCAGCTGCCACGCGCTATCCGATCTTATTAACATACTACGCCTCACGATAACACAGTGATGAAGTCCATCTCGGACCGATACACTTCGCCTATCTACTCCGTCCTCGACTTGCTCTGCGCCCGACTGCTCCCCGACCCATCAACCGCAGGATCGTACGCCCCACCCCGCTTATCACTACCTCTGGCCGGAACAGCCGTAGGATTAGCCTCCTTGAGCGGATCACTCGCGGCAGCCTCGATATCGCTATCCTCCCCATCATCAATGCCCTGTTCCCGTCTTATCCTCTGCCTCTCAAGCCACTCCTCATCCTCCTCATCGCTATCATCATCTCCAATACCAACATACTGTCCTTCTGCCCCATTCCCCCCATCCTTGATAAAGTTATCGATGATCCAGTATTGTATCCCGTTCATGATCAACGGGAAGATGAACATGACAAATGCGATTTGGAGTGCCGTGTTGCCTTCTGTCCAGCGTAGTGCCCAGTCGCCGATCCATGCAATCCAGGGAAGGAAGGCAAAGAGGGCGAGGACGCAGAGCTTCATGCCAATGAGGCCCAGAAAGTAGATTATAGATTGCTTGAGCCACCATGTTGCGCGGGGCGGTTGACCGTAGTTGCCGCTGCGGATGGATTCTGGGGGGTTGGCGAGGGGAGTGAGGGCGAAGGCAGCATGGAGGATTTTGAGGAGGAGAACCAGGATTGGAATGCCGATCGTTGTCTGCAACTGTTAGTATTTGGAGTTGGACATTGCGGAGGTTCAGCTTACGTCGATGGCCAAGTTAAGCAAGTAAAACGAGCATGGGTTAGGCTGATCTCCCTTCTCGTTCGTTCCAGCATACAGCGTTGTCGCATTCGTTGTTGCTGCTACGTCGAATTTGCCCGAGGACAACATGGACATGAGGACGTTTGCGAGATGCAGCAGAACCGAACCAAAGACCTGCTTGGACACATCGAAGAACCAGATCTTGATCGGTCTGCGGGGCGACTCTCTCAATCTCTTGATAGCGAGAGACGACACTGCAAGTAGTCCCAGTGCACCCTGCACTATCAGGGCAAAGTCTCCAAGCAGGTTGCATTCGCCACTACTGCCCTCGTTGTCGAGCGGATTTCCTTGGGCGATGGCTGACTTGATAGGCTCGGCAGCAGGCGCTGCGGTGGTTGCCGGTTCAACCTTCGCGGCGGACGGTGTAGGTGTGGGGTCAGACACGATATCAGGGGCTGCTTCCTCATCGTTCTCGTTTACAGTTTCATCTTCCGGTTTCGCAACAGTCGGTTTCGGCGGCGCAGGTTTTACGGGGTCAGCTACGACGCCGTCGATGCCCATGAGCTCCGTCTCAAATACTGTAAACGTGGTCAGATAAGATGTTTGCCAGACAAACAGCCGCACATACTCAACGTCGAGCCAGCAGGAATCGGTCCATGCGCGGTGTACCCATACCCCATGTTCGGGGGGATAGTCAACTTCCTCGCCTCCCCTATGCACATGTCCAGCAGTCCCTGATCCCATCCTTTGATGACCTGGCCCTTGCCAATCGTGAACTTGAACGGGCTTCCTCGATCGTAGCTGGAGTCGAACTTGCTGCCGTCGCTCTGCAGCGTGCCCTTGTACATCATCGACACCACGTCGCCTTTCTGAGTCTTGCGCGTGCATTCGAAGGGCCGTGTGACGTCGATGTCGAGCGTCTGCGCATAGGCAAGCGAAGGCAGCAGCGCCAGCGGCAGCGCGAGAAGGGTAGTGAGAGGCCGCATAGCGATGAATAACAGTATCTCAGCAAGGCCGTCTACGCACGCGGGCACCAGTGCTACTTAAGCCACGATTCGCGTAGAACAAGCTGCGGAGGGGCTTCGGGAGGTGGTGAAACGAGCACGACTGCCGCAGTAATGCGATACCAAACGAGGCGATGCAGCCTGTACTGTGGAATGGATACCGATATAGACACAGGCGGGAGAATGACGAGAGAAGAAGTCTGGCGCTCAACGCCAGGTTGGATGCAGGTGTGGAAGTGGCAGGTGTTCGCCGCGTGCATGGCACTTGACGTGCATTGTCCCACAATTCTTATGATAACCGCGGCCAAGGCGGCCCAGACTCACGCGCTTCCACGGTAGCTGATGACGCTTGTTTAGGCACCTTGTCAATTTGCATTCGACTGTAGCATGCGCTAGAAACGTAGTACCAGAAAAACCTGTCTTCGCTGTTCAATCAAAGAAGGGAATAATCCCAAGGCGAAAGCACTACCCTATGCCCCAATATGCCCTCTAACACCTATAATGCTACAAAATGCGATGAGCTGCTTCACTATGTACGCTTGCATTGAAAAAAATCATCCAACACAGACGCTTGTTACTCCAAGTTCTCCGGCCTCTTAACCGGGCTTGCTCTAGCCGGACTGTCCACCCCTGATATTCCACTCACACCAGGCGCAAGCTGCAAACTCCCCCTTACGCCTCTTCCAGGCTGTTGCACAATGCTCCCTCTCCTGTCTCGCTCTAGCGGATCCGCTGTGTTGACAGCCGCATATTCCTCCTGATTCTGCAGGTGCGCGTTCATCCGTGCCTCCTCCCTCATCTTCTTGATCTTCATGTAATTGTACGCCGCAATGCTTCCAATCGTGACAACAAGTCCCGTTAGGTTGATGGGCGTGAGTGGGTCCTTGAAGACCAAGTTCGCCGTGCCAATAGTGACGACCTCCTTGAAAATGCCACAAATACTGAGCGTCACCACCGACGTCCGCTTCAGCAGAGCGAACTCGGAAGACGTCATGAGGAACGCTAGAACACCCGGGAACAGTAAGATGCCAATGCCGAGACCCGTCCCTCGGGCTTCGAACAAGTGTGAAAGGCCTTCCAAAAGCGCAGAGAAGCCCTCCACGGGTATCGCGAGAATGAAGATGCTGATGAACATGACGGGCGCAAGAAAGAAGATAGACGAGAACGGGTTCGCGGTTGCCGGGTTGCGAAGGAGAAGGATCTGCGTCAGAGACCAGCGGAAGCCCGATGAGCATGCTGAGACCATGACGAGGACGAAGCCGAGGGTGTGGAAGGCTGCTTCGCCGGCGACCATCATAACCACTCCGCACGTCATTATGAGAATGATGAAGACCAGTCTCCACGACGGCTGTTCGAGGCGGAAGAGAAATGCGAAGATGAGGACAAAACCGAGTGCTGACGATTTGCACATTGCTGCTGAAGTTAGCCTCAGTCCAAGCAGGTATTAGGCTTATCCTACTGAAGAAGGTCAACGAGATGAACTTCAAGCTCGTATTGCCCAAGCCAATGTCCATGCCAGTAGCCACACCGCACGGTCCGAGCCTGCTGAAATAGAACCACTTCGTCATAAGCGGCTTCTTAGAGTCTATCGGCTCTACACGCGTTCCAGTAGCATGCGGGTTTAGGGAGTCGTGTCGGGGTCGGAAGGAGGGTATTAGGAATAAGACGAGTGACGCGAGCGTAAACTGGACAATCATATGCAGACATGTCGTGAATAGCGGGAACGGAAATATGTTCTTGGTTTCGCCGTCGCCCTTTGCTTCCTTGAACATCCACTTGTTGTAGACGGATATCGATATCGAGAAGACGTACCTAGGCGTGTCAGCGCGCTGTCAGCCCAAGATCCTGTAGGTATCGTACCATAGAGCTATGAGCACGCCGTTGACTAGCATCGACTTCATCAAGTTCTGGTCCGCTAGCTTTTTCTCCTCCTTGGTGTACGTGTCGTCGGGCACCACGCGCTGGTCCAGCAGTGTGTTGCACCTCTTGCGCCTGCGCCTTCTCCGGCGATCTCGTTTTGTGAGCCCCGTCTCCTCGTCGTCCTCGAGCCCGTCTGCGCTCATGTCGGGATCGGTGCTATCACTTTGCGAATCGCAATCAGACAGTTCCGCGTCCGACGAGTATTCTTCCCCTTCTTCGGCGATGAGGTCCGAGGGACGTCTTCTATGCTTCTTCACGTCGGCTGTGGTCGGCAGGGTGGCGCCGGCGAGGGAGGTGGATCGTCGACGAGCAGCTGTGTGCTCATCCGACATGGTAGGCGTGGGCGGGTGTATGAATTTCGCGATGTCGGCTCGAAAGACTCGAGCACCGTCGTCCGAACCTGCGTCGGAGAGGGAGCTGGCCGAGGGGAGGGAGGGCAGCGTCCTGAGAGGAAATTCATTCCCCGGGCTAAGAAAGGGCCCTTGTTGTGTAGCGGTGTCTTGCAACTGCAGCCAGCGAGATATCCTGGCCTCCTCTGAAGTCATCTTGCTCGACGGCGCGCACCTGATTCGCCTTAGCCTCACCGCCAAGCGCGAGGAGACGACCGGGTTTACTGCTTCTAGGGGCGGGCTAGCATCAGGGGCTTAGCGTGAGGATGTGTCGAAGAATGCTTCAGGCTGCATTTCAGGAGCGGATGCAGGTACAATCGTGTGAGCGCGGAGATGCTAAACGCGCAATTTTGGGGAGTCGGGACCCCATATTGTCGCGGAATCGCAACCTGTAACACCCTGGCCGGGATTTGTTAGGCGTGGGAAAGCGGCCAATCAATGTCGCAATGGCATCACTACTGAGCGGGGAGACCGGGGATGCACCCTGATGGTCTAGATGTCTTCACCAAAACCTGAACACATTTGAACCATGAAGCATTTGATCGCGAAGCTATTAGCCTGGCTGGACATTGAACATGCAATACACAGAAATCGTACGCCGAAACCCAAACGTGAAGCAAGACGCCATCCTATGCAAGACCGGATCATCAAAGACCTATGCAAGACTGCATCATCAAAGAAATACTCGCTGCGAATGCTAGCTATGCTGCTGGTGGTAGGATAGGGGTTGAGGGCAGTTGCTCGATCTGCCGGATCAAGAAGCTCTTCTCGTCGATAAACTGCTCGTCTTCTGTGCGGTCTTCAAGAAACGAGGGGAGGAAGCGCAGAAGCTTGTCCCGATTGCTGATCAGGATCCGTTGCACGGCCACGGATTTATTCGGGTTCGCGACGAAGACCTGCTTACGTCAGTAAAAATCTGGAAGCCGCAGCAATCAGCACTGACCTTGAAGACGTGGAAGCCTTCGTAGTTGATCATCTTCCTGTCATCCCGCAACAGCTTCATGATGATCTTGAGGTGCTCGCCAGAGTCGACGTATTGTGTCATGACATTGTAGTTTGCCCGGTCGAGTAGGATCTCGCCCAGGAGCTTTATCGACTGGCGCTTCGTTACATAGCTCTCCGACTGGACCAGCATGGAATTGTATTTTGTGAAGAATGGCTCAAAGTTCGTCTGTAAGAATGTAGCTACTAGTGGCTTGTGTTTTGTCAAGATTTCCTGCCAGGTTGTCAGCCAGCGTGTTGATGAAATGCAGACGTTGTGTCCTACCCTGAATGTGTTGAAAGCGTCCGCGCTCACTTCGAACGCGCCCTTGTCTATCCATCCAAAGAACTTCCAGAAGACGCCATTGCCAGACGACGGTAGGTCGGGGTTGACGTTCGCGAGATCGACCGACTTTCCATCCTCCATCGGCTCGTCATAGAGCAGCAGCGCCGCGATTGCATCGTACTTGAGCGCCTCTCGCAGAATACCACCACACGGCATGGCGCTCTCCCGCCTGTCATAGCCCCGGCATAACGCTATGATGATATCCGGCCGATATGTGACTACGTGCTCCAGGACTTGTGGGTTCGGCTGGCCGGCGGGTTTGTAGCGGAATGCGGTCGAGAAGATGACTTGGGTGTCCTTTCGCGATTCGAACGGGAGCTTATGGATGTTGACGGCTAGGGCATGGAGTACGTCTTCGCTTAAGATGTTCGTGAGAAGCTGGAAAACCAGCTCCGGATTTACTTCTGTGTCTTCGAAACTGTTAGCACTGCTGTCACGGTCCATGGGCTAAAAGGCGAGCAGTACCAGGAGTACCCTGAAGTCTGATTTTCATCTGCTGGAGGTCTAGCGCAAGTCCTTCCTCCAGCTATCACAAGTCAGCCATCCCTCCGGTGGGTTCCCGGCGGTAGTGCAGGCGTACCTTGGGGTTCGGCTTGTCCTCTTGACCCAGCCGTAACGTGAGTTCTTTGATGGAGCGCGTGAGCTCGAGATTGGTCTTCTGCTTGTTCCGGAAGAGGAAAGCCATGTTGAGCGGGAGGGCGATCTTGCCGGCGCGGAGATCGAGGTGAGCTGGCGGCGAGAGTGCGAGGGGTGGAGACTTGCAGCCGGGGCCGGAAAGCTGCTATCTTGACGGCGACGACATGCAGGCGATTGTACGTGGGATATAGCCTTAAGCTGGCGTGTTAATTGCAATGCGGTTTGTTGTTCAGCGTGTGTTTTGCTATGGTGATGCCGTTGCTCGTGAATGGCGGAGGGTCAGCCCTGCATGGCTAGCGCCCGCCGGTTGCTTGGCTTGCCCCGATCGCTCCTTCCACTCGCCCATCAACTTCATCAGTCATCACTCCGAATCGAGTCAAAAGCACGAATCAATGCACACGATGACGAATTTTGTGATGCTGCTAATCCCATAAGTCACCCTAGTCACTACGGCCACATGTATCTTAGGCCTTTTTCCATCATCAGCCGTCTGGTTGCGTGAAGTAGGGATGCTCGAGAACCTAGTCTTGTTAATCAACCGTACCTGCAACCGTACCTGCAAGTTGGATACACCATCTTACCTTCAGTGCCCTCATTCTCGCGCCACTCTCATACCTCACTAGGGTGCTAACAAGATCCCGTTCCACTTCCGAGTTGTTTGGCAGGAGTGCAGACCATGTCTGTGGCGGATACTCGTGGAACTGCACTTTACCCCAGTCCCGGAAACCCGCAGCCTCCTGCTTTGATCAGTAAAATATTAATCAGCCCTTTAAAACATAGTGATCTCACCGGCCACACGTCCAAGTTCGGCGTCCCGAGCTTCTTGAAAACACTCTGTATCAGCGCCAGGTCACTACCCAGTTCCCCAGAGTCGAATAGTGTCTCGTGGTCAGGATCCAATGCTTCGGCAGCCGTGCAACCGGCGGCCCACAGGTCTAGACTGCAGCCATATTGCGTGTTGCCAAACAGGAGTTCTGGTGGTCGATAGCAGGTCGTACCAACATCTGTGATCTTCGAGTCCGCTGTTTCCGAGTCCGGCGCATCGGGAGCCCACGCGATGCCAAAATCTGATAGGTAAGCTGGTCCGTCGAGCGACTTGAGGAGGATATTGGAGGGCTTGATGTCGCGGTGGATCACGCCTTGGCTGTGTGTATAGGCCAAGGCAGTGAATAGGTCTTTCAAGCAGCTTCTGATCTGCGTCTTCGACAATTTCTTGTCCTGCAGGAGGTCGCTGAAGTCGTGGCGCATGAATGGATAGACAATGACGAAGTGACTCCCGTTTTCGCGGAAGGTGTCCAGGAGTGGTATCACATTGGATGAAGCTGCAATCTTCAAGATCTTGGCTTCTCGCTTGGAATCATGAGGCGGCTCCATCATGGATGGTGTAGTGATCTTGAGGGCGATGATTTTGTTCCTTGCGGGTGCTTCTGAGGGAAAATAGTCTTCATCGCCCAAAGCAGGCGCCTTGTAAATGGTGGAGAAGAGACCTTCGCGGTGATAGACAGCATTCTGATATTTGCCCACTCGTTTGCCGCCTGGTGTTGGCACATGTTCTTCGTCCTTGCTCTAGAGTTAGTTGGTAGCCGCATGGCCGTTGTAACTGCTCTCACCTCTTCTTTCGGGAGTTCGAGCGAGGGGCGCGGAAGACTCGCTATCTTGATGTGGCATAGCCGATCATAGTCCTCCTGAATACTCGTCAGTCGTAGATCCAAAGACTTCCGAGTAGAAAGTTCTGTACCGAAGACTGGGCTTCACCGTAGATTGTGGACTCAGCTAGCGTCGCGTCTCTGCGAGCATCTGCTGTCGAGAGTGATGGATCCGACGACTGATACGCCGATGTTCTACGATGTGGTCAGACTAGACCGGGTATTAGGCTAGATTGCGCATGCATAGTCATGGATTGGAAAGGACCTGGGGTCTGAATGAGATTGAGGCCGGTCACACAAGCGACCCATGAAGGTGGTCGAGTCTTCTTACCAAGTTTCTCTAGTTTATATAGCAATGTAGACATGTTACTTGCATTTGTGTGACAGCTAGCAGGCGAGCAGAGAAGCCAAGGCCCGATCGCCAGTCCGGGGAGGCCATGTGGCTCGCTCGTGTCGAGGTGGATGGCGAATGTAAGGGTCATGCAGCAGTTGTTGAGGTTGGGTGAGAAGATGAACATGGACGGCGCCCTAAGGTTACCGGAACAACAGCACGCGAGCTTCGATCGCCTTGTGAAACCACCCAGCTGATAATCTGCTAAAGAGACACACACCCCTTCTGCATACAGTCAAACAAGTGACGTGTCTCACCATCTTTCACCATCGTCTGGAGAGCGTCCTGGTCCATCGTGTGGCTTCATTTGACAAGGTTACGTCAGACACGAGCATCGCCTAAGCCGAAAGCGAAGCGGCCCAAGCCACCATTGACAGCGGAGTCGTGAGAGTTCCACGACACGCGTACAAGCTATCGAGGCTCCATTCCTATGTAAATATACCAACTATCTACTCTGTGGCTGTGCGCCTGTTCCCCGCGTCTGCGCCATGGAGCTTCAACGCAAAGAATACCCGGCACTGCTGGTGAGAGCTGCCCTCACGCCTTTCCCACAGCTTCCGCTCACTTCATATGTAGTCGTCCCTTTCCCCCGCGCAAGCCGTAAATGCGCTCAATGATCGCGTGCGGCACGTGAGCCAGCTGAACAACCACGTCGCGGACTGGCTACAAGTGGGTGGAGCGCGGCCTACTCCCATCACCCCAGGTGCTTACGAATGCGCAGGAGCGGCGTCGCGTCGAAGAACAATACGTCCAGGGCCTGCGGAAGCTGGCGAATAGACGGCCTCCGGACGATTCCTCGGATCTAGGGTATGTATACTCCTGTAGCGTCGCGCGGCGCATTGATTGACGGGGAGCAGCATCTTCGCAACACCATGGCAGAAGATCGTGAGCGCGACCGAGTCCGTTGCCCAATCGCATGCGCACCTTGCCAACAAGATCGAAGCCGATGTCGAACGCCCCCTCCGCGAATTCGCCGCGAACAACCGAGACGTACAGGCCATGGGCAACATCCAGGGCAACATCACAGCCATCGCGAAGGACATCGACACGGCGCAGAAGAAGATGAGCAAGCTGCGGGACAAGGGCCCAAAGGCCAAAGCCTCCGCCGTTGGCGATGCCGCACAGGAAATTGAGAAGGCTGAATTGCAGTGGGACTCGCAGGCGCCCTATGTCTTCGAGCAACTGCAGGCCATAGACGAAACCCGGCTCAACCATCTCCGCGATGTGCTCACACAGTTCCAGACACACGAAGTAGACCAGGTCGAACGGAGCAAGGTTACCGCCGAAGAGACGTTGAATGCCATGTTAAATATCGAAACCGCCGACGAGATACAAACATGGGCGTTGAAGATTCGGAGCTCGGATACGCCGCAACCATCGCGCAAGCTGAGCAACACTATGGCTCCATCGAGGAGTCTAGCGCCGCCTCCCCTTCCAACGTCACCCAATCCGGCAGACGACAACAGGAGCCAGAAGAGTGGCTCTGGTGCGTGATTTCCTTCGTATTCCAACACCACATCTAACTCGTCACAGTACAAGAGAAGCACAGCTCCAATCCTCTCAGACGGTTTGGGACCGTCTTGAGTCGACGCCGACAGAGTACCCATCCATACGGCCGTGCAACATCGCCTGAGAGAAAGTCTTCCACAAACGTCGGCTCAGCGTTCGGTGGCTTTGGAAAAGGCAAGTCGAAAGACCGCGAGAATCTAGGCTCTTCTTTGGGCTCCTCCTTGGGCTCAACCGCAGAACGTCCAACCTCACCCCTGAGACGTCTTTCGCAGACAGCTCGGGCTTCCGAGAGATCAGATTCTCCTAATCTCGCTCGCCACCCCAGCACCGACGCCCCAAACGGCACAATACCCGAGTCCCCGATGGAAACGAGCACCCCCGATGCGACGAATGGGACTGCGCCCGTGCAAGATTCGATACCGGAGCTCAATGAACCATTACCACCACCCCCGGTCGCCGAGACAAAACCAGATGTATGTGCTCGAGTCATATGCCAATAACATCACTAACAAGTCTCAGCCCGAGAAAGATGCTGAAGGCTTTTCTGTCCCACCATCCGCCATTGATGCTATTACTGAGGCAGAGAGGGAGGCGGGTTTTACGCAAAGCGACGGCAATCCCCCACCTCAATTCAAGCTTGATATCAGAAACGCCCCTATACAGGAAGAGGATGGTGACGCCGACGCGGCAACAGCAAATCTGGTCAACACTCTGCGTGCGGTAAGACTAACAGAGGCATTTTGAGAGCCTCAGCACTAACGTATGTGCAGCAAGCCGCACAGCCGAAGCGGTCGAGTACATTGCGTGGCCGCCGAGACGTTCGTAACACCATCTTTATACCCAATCCTCCACCAGAGCTTCAGAGTATAGGTGAGGCGCCTCCACCGCTGCCATCTGGTGGCTCCGGTCCGCTCTCTGACCCTGGATCTGCGACGTTTCCTGTGCACCCTCTACCTCCACAACCTGTATCACCTGCTTTCAAACCTCCGCCCAGAGCTTTGTTGCCGGACGATCATGCTACTTCAGATACACAGTCAGTCCGATCGGGCCGCTCCTTGAGTAGCTCAGCTAGCACTACGATCAAACACCCGGACCTACATGGGCCAGGCCTTAACGCTTCCTTGGTTGAGACAGTCAGCGCTTGGTTTGAACAGGGCAATGTCACCAAGGCCATGGTCATTGGACAAGTTGCGCTTGCATACAATCCCGTCGATATTTCCGCCGGTCCATTCGGCCACGAAAGCATACGATTGGAGAACTTTCCCGTCCTTGAGAAGGTCGCACCCAACCCCGCCTTCATTGAGCAGTTAGTCGACAACCCAGGGAACTATACCGTAGACCTGTCGAGGATCACCAAGACCTCGGTGGCGTTCCACTACCAGCTGCATATCGAAGATAGCAACATGGCCTCGCTTGCGCCGATTATCATATCACCGGTATGGAAGTCTGAGCCTACTCAGACTTCTGCTATCCTTAATTACTTCCTCAATCCCAGGTTCCCCATCGGAGGTGCCACAAACATCACACTCCGCGGCCTCGTCCTCGTCATTCGCCTCGAGCCAGGATCTAAAGCGAAATCATGCCAGTCGAAGCCCTCAGGAACCTTCTCACGAGATAAGGGGCTCATCTACTGGCGATTAGGTGATGTAACACTCTTCAAAGACGCCGTTCCACAAACCCTTCGCGTGCGCTTCTTTACGGACGGTCAAGCAAATCCAGGGAACACTGAAGCGCGCTGGGAGATCACCGACGAGCAGTCATTGATGCTAGGTAGCGGATTGGGGGTCAGTATGATGGCTCCTCTGAGCACAAAGAAGGACGATGGCGAGGCTGATCCATTTGCGGATATCGATGAGAATACGCCGGCTAGTCCAGCGATTGGGTGGAAGCCGGTGGCAACTGTGAAGAAGATCAGTAGCGGCACGTATTTGGGTGTGTAGTTTTTTTTGTATAATCGGAGCGAGAAAGAGGGGGAAGGCATACATTTAGCGTGGGCGATAGGCTAGATGTGGCATTGTAGCTGGTGTTGACCAGCTTGAAATCTTTGTAGCGCATGTAGACAGGTATCAGCCTGTGCTTTTTATGTAAATAGGTTCGGGAGCCGTTTGTAATGGTATACTCATAGATTGACGGTGTTCTGGGAATTCTATGCCCTTATTGTCTGATGCTCCCTCCCACTTACCTCGCCATTTCGTGCTTAGGAAGTTACTAGCTCGTATCTGTGATGTTCAGATGATCGGCCCCTACTAGGTATACTTGTACACGTGGAAAGGTCTTTAGCAGATCTCGATGGGTTCGATATAGTTGATGCAAGGTACCCGATGTAACGCGGTAAGCGGTACGGACCTCGTTCCGCGAGAAACTGCCCTAGCCCTACTAGGTATGTCGGGGTTCCACATCTCGAACTAGCCAGATCTAGGCGGACTTATGCGCAGATAGCCAGGATGTCTTCGTAGGATGATGTGTTGCTGCCTTGCTATTGCCTAGGTCCCATATGAGGACATACAGGCCTCGCCGCGATAGCCGGGAAAGAGAATCCGATGTAGCCTTACGACTATGACCTGTGTCGTTAACTGCAGCCGCCATTCCCGGATATCTTACTGTAGCTGCGCTGAAGCTAATGCGGTAGGACTATACAACGTAGGCCATAGAGGTTCTCGCGGTATTCTGAACGCAAGAAACACAAGGTAGCAGCTATTAAAGTCTTGCAAGCTGATAGCCGATACCCACGCTTGGTCTTGTCAAACACGTCCGGTTCCACACCGCACCACGTTGAAGGATTTCTAGGTCAGCCTTACAGCACCCGCTTGACAGCTGCCAACTGCTGTCACAGACCAAGCCAACTTGCTGGAAGCGAGTACTTGTTCCGTTGTAGTGCACCGGGAAGACTGCAGCACGTAGCCGGGAAGCTCCGCTCTTGGGCATACCGTAATGACGCGATACATGACCCTGTTTGCATTCGGGCCGTTCAAACATGACAATGACCAAGTTTGCGGGCTAGTGTAATCGACATGTTAACCGCGACAGAGAAAGCAGTTTGTGAGGCGTGAGGCGTGAGTGAGGCTCTGTAATGCAACACATTGGTGCGGCCAACATGCCCAAGTGGTGTCGTGCGCCACACACACTGAATGGACCAGCCGGTGTCAGCTGGTACGTTGTAAAGATGGAGAAGCGGTGGGCAGAAGGCAAGTTGCGCGACAACAGAGCGTGTACAGCGGTAGTATAGCGTCAATGGGAGGTGCGGTGTGGTAGACTAGTAGACGCCGTCTGTCACTCTCGGCAGGTGCCGGGGCGCTGGAAAGCAGCCTGTCTTGGCAAGTGATGTCATTCAATCACAGGTCATTTTCGCTCTACGGTAGACGGGGCTGCTCTGACAAGACAGGCTTGCTTGCCGGCGCCAACTGTAAGTCATCGCGATTAACGACCCATCCGAGCAGATTTCGCACTACGTGTTGGGGTGCGTGCTTTCATACACTGGATTCAGACGTTGTAGGTGGAACAAGGTGCAATTTGGCACATCCTGGTATCCCAAGTCACTTACTTGCGTCCGGGCGAGAGTCGCCGCTGGTACTGGCATTGCGACCGCCTCAGCATCCATCACGAAGCTGTCCATGGTAGCTGCTGCTGAAGACTGCGATTGCTATTTTCGAGGCTCCCAAGAACGCTTCGCCGCCACGACGTCATCGTCCTATCTATGCACCCCATTTGCCTCGACCGCATCCACACGCCTCCCTTGCTGCAAGTGGGAGAGAGGGCGATGCAATAATGCGAACTGAGCCTATACCTTCTCTGGCCTTGACGAGGGACACGACGACATCACCACCTGCGAGTGCGCGCCCGCCGCTGCAGCGACTGTCCGCCTCGGACGCCTCCTACTTACCTCAGACATCGCATGGACCCACCGGCACTCGTCGACCACCCTACGACCACGGCGATGAGGTGGCCGATAGTGACATGAGCGCGGGAGAGAGTCAGCATGGTGAGGGGAGCGCTGACGGGAAGGACAGACAGGGCTCGGATACTGCGCTACTGGGCAAAGCCTCGCCGGACGAGCTGGAGATCGAGCGCCTGCGCGGCCTGCAGCTCAAGGTGCTGCAGGAACAGCAGCGTGCGCGCATAAGAAGCGCCCCGAGTCCAAACATCGCTGCTGCATTGGGTGCGCGCCGCGTATCGCCAATCAAGGAGGAAGCCATGGCCGTCATGTCGCCCACCTTGGAAGGAGCCTTTTGCAGCCCAAGTCCTCTGCAGACTGGACACTCGACGTCGACCGAATCGACCGAGTCGGCAAAGACTATCCGAGGAAGCATGCCACCAACACCTGCAGGTCAACCCCAAGCCCTTCGCACGCCGTCGTACCCCTTCCCCACCGTCACAAACACACCCAGATGGGCTTCGGCATTCCACATGCCCTTCACCAACTTATCGCCCACCGTGACGGCGCCGCATGCGAGCGAATATGCAGCACCAAAGGAGCGCATTGCCTCCGAAAGCAGCACGCCCGCGGCCTCGATGACTCCATTCGCGCCCGGCGGGAGAAACCATCAAGACCCCGATAGCGAAGATCCGCGCTTCCCTAGCCCGAATCTCTACGACCTCGTGCTACGTCTGGGTGCCGAGCCTGGCCTTGCTGCATGGTGGACAGTTGTGACGTCGATAATGCGCGAGCACTATGGGGCAGAGCGCGCTACTCTGGCAGTACCTGCCGATGCTTCTGACATTGAGAATGTGCCCTGGGGACAGAAAACGAGCTTCACTGCGACCGCGAATGACAGCAGTCCTCGGGCCGCCATGTATCAGGAAGCAACAGGTCTCCAAAACTACAGCGATCCTGAAGAAACGCCGCTTTTCCAGCATATCGACTCTTTCAGCATGCCACCTGCTGCTTCAATACCGGAACGCAGACCCAAACTGTTCTCAAATCATTCGTTTGCGGGGCACGAACGCCAGAAGCAACATGTCTCACCAGATAGCCCGACGCCGACGTTGACGCTACCCGGCCGGCCAAGAGGCCCATTGAGGGCTGCGAGCCACGCACCTCACATGACCGCAAGACCAGGACATCCATTGAGACAGGTTTCACAAGTATTTCTAGACGGCACGTCACATTCATTCTCCGGATCCACTTCAAGAGGCGGACATGCGTTGAGTGATCCAGAATATTCAAGTCTGGGTGAATCTTCTCCACCTACCGCCGTGTACCATGTACTTCGCGCTCTCGACCATGAGCCGGATGCATTGATAGACAACACAGGAGTCAGTCGTGTCTTAGAGAGAGGGCGTCTGGTGACCTTGACTAGAGATTATTCAACTTCCTTTTCGGCCTCCAAGGATGATCACGCGGAAAATGACAAGCCGGAGCAGTCCAAGCCCTCTGCCCTGCAGAGTAGTGCGGCTGCACAAGAAGCGCAGAAAATACCGGCAGCTCGTGGGCGCGCAACTCTTGGGGTTAATGACCCCAGATTGCAGCCCCGTTACGAAGAATATGAGCAGTTCCCTAGTTCACCATGGGCACAATCGCCCGCCCCGTCGCCGGCCATACAAAATGACGCTGACGACAACCCGTTCTTTGCCACGGGTAACGTCGATGAAGAAACATTTAATCCCTCGCGCTCTCCGCAAGATTATGCGCAATTCGGCTTAGTGGAAGCCATTGGCGTTGATCGGGCCAGCACCGTCACTCATATACCGCTGATTCACCCTACGTTATCGCAAGCTATGGCTTCGAACGATCTGATGACTCCATCTCAGACGCCGATATTATCGCGTACGCAGTCTGACCAGTCGATAGGCGCGTCGACACACACAGGAGACTTCGTGAGGAAAGCACCCATCGCAATCCTATCAATACTGTCGCCTATCGTGCCATACCCGCGTAACTTTACCAACTCACTCAAGCATCTTGGACCTCATCTAGCCACATCATTTTCTAATGCTTGGCATTTTACCAATGCCCAGGCCCAAGTTGCATCTATCAGGCAGCGTCGTACTTTAGGCAGCGCTCCGGAAGGCGTCACCCTTCCTTCTGATCAGGACAGTCTTGATGACCTGCTGCACCTTGACCTCGGAGATATCTCGACATCGGCTGCTGGTAGTGTTACTAGCCCTTCCGACTACTCAGGTCATTCAAGGCATAGTCCAGGCGGTTCAATCACCGGAACGCCTGGGTGGGATACTTCATCTCTGGGGTTCTCGAGCAAGCACTCTATTGGGGGTACTCCAGGTCACCTTGCTGGCAGCGAAGCTGTTGAAAGCTACTTCGACACTAAGAAGCACCACAGCAAACCATTGAACCAATCGGCTTCCACTACTCACGAGCAGTCCGTACGGAAGACCGACAATCGCCCCACGAAGCGAGTGACGGTGAACCCAGTACCTGACCAAGTCATTGAGGGCGTCTTCACACCGCGTAATGACAAAACGATGCAAGACGATGTCTTGAGTACACGTCATTCACAGCTGCAGGGCGCCTCAAGTCGCGGCCATTCTGTTTTGCACTCGTATGGTGCGGACTTCAGCTCGTCATTTCAGTCATTGCCGGCAGCGACGACACCAGGTGCACAGCTTCCGGCAACCCCGGGACCTGCAAGAAGAGAGTCAATTACGGAAACATTCGAGATGCCACCTCCTTCAGAAAGTCTTCTTCGAACTATCATTGACTCCTTACCCGTTCAGACCTTTACAGCGACACCAAACACGGGAGCGATCACTTGGGTTAACTCTAAGTTCTTGATATATCGAGGCCAGGACTCCCGCCAGGTGTTGCAGGATCCGTGGGAGTCAATCCACCCCGAAGACCGAGGTTCATATTTGGATGAATGGAGCAGGTCTTTGCGTACAGGCCAACAGCTTCAAAAGAAGGTCAGACTGCAGCGGTTCGATGAGAGCTATCGATGGTTCTATGTACGTGTTGCCCCACTGAAGAACAAACGGCAACAGATCGTTCACTGGATCGGGACCAACATGGACTTCCACGAACAGCATCTTGCCGAACAGAACTCCGCCCGACAACAAGAGACCGCTGCTTCAGAGGCCAAGTACCGAGCACTAGCCAACTCAAGTCCGCAAATTGTCTTTGTTGTCTCTGATCGTAGGGGCCTGACTTTCTGCAATTCGCAATGGATCTCGTATTCAGGTCAATCAGAGACGTTGGCTCTTGGAAGCGGCTTCCTGGAGCATGTTCACCCCCAAGATGTGGTGAAGTGTAAGTTGCCAGAAGTGAACGAAGACGGAGTCGCCAATGTTCCCACGACGCTACCGACAGAACACAGCCGACACAACTCCAGCTCCTCAGATGAATCGTCAGAGACTGAGAAAACCGTAACAAGTCCTGGGGCCGTGTCGCCTGACAGAATGGACATGCCTCAAGCGAAACTATCGAAGCTAGCCAGCACTGGTATACTTCGGATTGCCAAAGATGCAGATGGTCGCGCATCTTACTCTACCGAAGTCAGACTCCTCAACAAGGATGGCGATTACAGATGGCACTTGGTTAGGATCTTACTTGAAAAGTCGCTTGCAGATAACAGCGATGAAGAGACATGGTACGGCACTGCTACCGACATCAACGACCACAAATTACTTGAGCAAACGTTGAAGGAAACCATGGATGCGAAATCTAAGTTCTTGAGTAACATGTCCCACGAGATTCGCACCCCACTGAATGGTATCTCGGGTATGGTCAACTTTCTCTTGGACAGCATTCTCAACGCCGAACAACTGGAGCATGTCAACATCATCAAGGCAAGCACAGACAGTCTGCTGAACCTCATCAACGACATTCTCGACTTATCCAAAGTTGAAGCCGGAATGATTAAGCTGTCCATGGAATGGCTCCATTTGCCATCCTTGATCGAAGAGGTGAATGACCTGAACATGGGGCTAGCCATTCAAAAGGGTCTCGAACTCAACTATCTTGTGGAGGAGGGAGTACCGTCGATGGTGAAAGGCGACAAGTTCCGTATTCGTCAAGTGCTTCTTAACGTGGTTGGAAACGCCATCAAATTCACCAACGAAGGGGAAATTTTTGTTCGATGCAGACTACAAACCCCGGAGCGCTCAGGTCCTTTGCAAGACAACGAAACCATGGTCCGATTCGAAGTTGTGGACACTGGCCAAGGATTCACCGAGGCTGAGGCTAAATATCTCTTCAAGCGTTTCAGTCAGATTGACGCCAGCAGCACCAGGCAGCACGGTGGCACAGGGCTTGGTTTGGCCATCTCCATGCAATTCGTCGAGCTACATGGAGGTAGAATGGACGCTCGAAGTGCACCCGGCAAAGGCTCCACATTTTTCTTCACAATCAAGTTTGGGCTTCCTACTCCAGAAGACTGCCCTAAACCGAAGGTGCCAACTCCGGGAACGCCAGCCTTCGAAGTTCCGAGCGCAGTTTCATCACTCTCGTCGCAGCCGCTGCAACCTTCGGCCTTACAAAAGTTCGTGCAGTCGCAGAATCCCACCCACGGACAGATCAAACTCGTGTCAAGCGCGTCATCTGAGCGGAGCGAGCCTGCCAAGTCACCTGCACTTAGCTTAACAGCCTCGGAGCGCTCGCGAGATTCCCCTTCGTTTTCTTCTGGCAGTTCCGATCATTCTTTGACGAGTCCGGCACTTACGGGAAAGTCGAGTTTACGATCCGAAAGATCATCTGCGTCTTCGTTTTTGCAAGAAGGTAACCTCCCATTAGAATCCAACATCAACCTAGCTCTACCCCCGAAGCGGTCCGACAGCGAACGCGAGCCTTCCTTGGACAGTTCTTCTACTTCCATCGATTCGGACCAGACTGCGCGCCCATCATCACCACACCGCAGTCTTTCCCCGCTTGCCAGCGCAATGCAGCCCCCTATGTATTCTATTCTCGTTGTCTGTCCCTTAGTTCATAGCAGGGAAGCCACGATCCGACACATCAAGAACACGCTTCCTCAGGGGATACCTCACCAAGTTACTGGACAAGAAAGCATTATCGAAGCGCAAAGAATGATGGGCGGCGACAACCCTGTGCTGTTCACTCACGTTGTTCTCGTCTTGCACGACACTGCTGAAGTGCATGCGATCATGGACCAGATCTATAGCTCTACGGCTTATGGTAATACCTCAATAGTCGTGGTATCCGACCCTGCGCAGAAGAAAGAACTTATGAAAGAGGCCCCGGTGTACGATTACGAGCAACTCCACATCGATCGTCGTATACAATTTGTCTATCGCCCACTCAAACCATCCAAGTTTGCTGTCATATTCGACCCACACAAGCAGCGCGAATCCAGTACAGATCGCAATCAGGACAGCGCGCAACAGGTTGTTGTTAGTCAAAAGTTGGTATTTGAAGAACTAAAGCGGCGGGTTGGCAGCAAGGGACACAAGGTCTTGCTCGTTGAAGACAACAAGATCAATCAGACTGTGAGGCCTCCGAAAATATGTATCGTATTCGTCACTGACGTACTTCACAGGTGATTCTGAAGTTCCTCGCCAGGATCGACATCGAAACAGAAGTAGTACAAGACGGTGTTCAAGCCACAGACACCGTATTCTCCAAGGCGCCGGGTTATTATTCAATTGTCCTTGTAGGTATCAGCATCTGTCTACCTCGCCACTTGCTAACGTCCTTAGTGCGACCTGCACATGCCCAACAAAGACGGGTACCAGGCTTGCAAAGAGATTCGACGATGGGAGAAGAAGCACGGGTACCGTCGTCACCCGATCATCGCGCTCTCTGCAAACGTCCTCGGCGACGTTTACTCGAAATGCGTGGAAGCGGGCTTCAACTCGTATGTTACAAAGCCTGTTGAGTTCAAGGAGCTCTCGCTTGTCATGACGAAATTTCTGGATCCGGTCGACCCATCGAAACAGCCTGAGCTCATGAAACGGAAATAGAATCGTCTATTTTTATATTCGCATACATTTACACCACACCCATCATCTTGACGGACGGTTTAGCTATCACCTTGCATTAGCGAACAGCGTACTTAGAGGAACGGCATATATGCTACCACGACACGGCGTATACGTTCAGGCGGTTGAAAGGGGACTGCCGGTCACATTGTCACGAACACATTGTACGTACACTCCGCATCGTCGGTAGTCTTTGCGCTACTTCTATCCTTAATGTAATTTTGCATCTGGTTTGTGTCAAGGGATGCAACGTTTTGATATGCGTGCATCGGCATTTGGAGGCGCACACGGACGGCGTTTTTCTGTCACTTTGGTCCGAGCAATTTGCCGAGCGGCGGCAAATCTAACTTCGAGGTAGGAGAAGGAGGACGTATATGTACTGGATACACACGGGCTGGTGGGTGAAGAATGCTGGTGCGAACTTGGACGTGTACGATAGACATGCAAAGGAATGACAGCAGGATATATATAGGATTGAAGAAATCGAACAGTCGAGCAAATTATGTTGATTTCCCCGATGTCATTACTATGTTGTCAGCAATGTACTAGCCAGGTACCACGACCATCGTTGCACAATGTACATGCCAAAAGCCACGTTCCGGCAAGACAGATGCAAACATCACCATTTCCGCCAGGGTTTATCAGCTCGTCTCTCATTGGCCACACTCCCGGTCCATTTGACACCAACGCTGCGCTCATTGGTGGATATGGGACAGGGATGCAAACTTGTCGTCATTGCCGGAGCTTCCTAATCGTCTGAAGTCCGAAGCACCCCTCTATGACATCTGTCTGTATCGTCCCTCCATCTCGCCATTCGGAAACAAACTCTACTTCGACATGGCGTCTGCGACTGGAATACCACCGAATGCCGCTGCGGCGCATGGCCAAAGTGAGGAGGAGCCGCTTCTTGGAAGGAGAGGAGATGCCAGCCAGATGCATGGACAGCCACTCTACTACAACCTGTGGATCGGTATGTCGGACAAGAGAGGACGTTATATGGGCGAAGGGTGTTGCTAATGGATGCACAGGCACCGCGCCCATTTCACAGGCAGGCATATGGATTGTAAGCTTCTAGGTATACCAGAGGTCGCAATGCATACTAACAGAGACACAGCTTGCCGCAATCGTCTGGGGAGCAATTCTGAGCAAGAAGCTAATATTCTTCTCTGCGCATCCTGTAAGCTCTCTCCACCCAACCTACCACCACACGGCGACTAACCATATCTCCTAGCTTCTCAACTCCGTAAGCCACAATAGTACCGTAGAGTTCCCTTCCCGACAACCGTATCATTGATACCCTACTAGGCCGGCTTCCTGCTCGCCATACAAGCAGCTCTCATCCTCCAACCAACGCACACGCCCGAACAAAAGCGCGCCGGCACCCTCGCACACTTCCTCTTCCACGTCTTCGGCACCACGGCGCTCACAGCTGGCCTCATCATCATCGAGATGAACAAGGCTGGCCCGGGGCACGAACACTTTGAGTCTGCGCATGCTAGGCTGGGCCTGACATTCTATATCCTCGTATACATCCAGGCTATTGTTGGCTTTACGCAGTACTATGTGCCCAGTCTGTATGGAGGCGTGGACAACGCAAAGAGTGTCTACAAGTACCACCGCGTGGCGGGTTATGTTATTGCGATGCTGGGGCTCGCGACGATTTGCGCGGCTACGTGGACGACGTATAGCCTGAATGTGGCGCATATCCAGCATTGGGCAGTGATTGTGGCCAGTGTCTTGGTACTTGTAGGTATTGTACCGCGGATAAGACTCAGCAAATTTGGTTTGAAGAAGGAGGAGGGCACCGTGCGGCTTCAGTAGTTCGAAGCACGATTGCAGGATGATAGTAGGATTAAGATAGGGTCCAGAGAGATGTGGGAAAGGCTTATGTGCGTGAAGTTGCATATAGTTTGTTCAAATCAAGCAAGGCTTTGTTGCATCATAGCATTTTCGAGTACTTTCGCACGGGGACGTAGGGAAAGGTTGTAGGAAGTTGATTGTATTTTAACCAAGCCTGAAGGCCTGCCTTATAGACAGCTTACCCAGGGGGGCTGCAGGGTATTATAGTCCCTAAATGTTGAGCGAAATTACTCTGAAGGCAATCTGGCTTCAACAAGCGGAGAGTTTTAGGGTCCGAACCCTCACCATCTCTTGTACTTTCAGAGACCTCTCCCTCTTGAAAACCCACCCACCCTAAACCTGAGGGGCTACTGCCCCTCATGTCCTCCCATAGTCTCAGACTCATATAGGACATTAAATGAATACATACATACATACATACATACATACATACATACATACAAGAGGAGAGTTCCGAGCCTCAGGCTTAAAATCGGCTCTAGCTTTTATCTGCAGGTTAAACTTCTCTTTCTGGCTAGAAACTAATAATGGCTGAACAGTTGTACCAGGAAAACGGCAGGGACCAGGGGTGCTACGCCATTCTTTGCTTCAACCCGTGGACGTGGTTCTCACCCTGTGGCGCTTTAATCTGAAACCTATCTGTCTTTACGTGTCCCGCTCCTACATCACCAATATAAGGTGCCGCGACAATTCATGCGCGATCTGTTCTAAAAAGCAAATACGTTAAGGAGTGTTCAATGTTTTCTCGCTACTTTGGTTTGATGCTAGATTGAAGTTACATAAGCCTTCGAAGCTGTAGCTGTACTTCGTACTTCACTGCGACACCTGCTACCGAATTTATAAACGGAGTCTGGCCCCCAACTTCACACGCTGCGGTCAAACTTCGAAGGATCAACGTCGATCCTGACCATTGGTTGACCTACGTTCTTTTCATCGCGTTACAAAGTATATCAATGTCTAATAGTTTACTGTGCTGACTTCCCTTCTGTTTCTGCTTCACACCCCTCGTTTGCTTTGGTTGCGCATCTGCACTTTGCATTCGTCTAGGCGTTCGCTTTTCCCGTTACTTCTCATGGAGCGAAAGGATTCTGCCAGCTTGTCCGCTTTCCTCGTAACCCGCTCCCGTTTCGTGACTTTCTGGCGCAAGGGTCATCGCCAAGCTGCGCGAGACTTGCGTATCAGATGGATTCGTAGTGGTTTTTGGCTGCTCGTCTTGACTTGGATCATGGGTCTGATTTTAGCCCTCACCATGATTTCTCTCATTGCCGACGGGTATTTCACCAACTATGGGATAGCTTGTCTGTCTGATGGGTCCTTCGCCGTGAATGCTTCAAATTTCTGATTTTGGTCGAGCTCAGGCTTCTTCCAGATCACGCTAGGAGCTGGCAATATGAACTTTACGCAAGTGAAAACGATCGACATAGTCTGGGGTATTGTAAGCGTTTGAATATCCCGGCTTTGGTATCAGTAACATTCAAGAATATAAAGGCTAGTTTCTTTCAGGTCGTTGGCCGTGGCGGTCAAGCCGTTCTTGCACTCATCTTCTGGCGCGTCTTTGCAAACTATGTTACAACTTCTATGGAAGTCATGCCCGTCACGCCCAGGACATACAGGACGGTATTTCTGCAGAACGGGTCTCTCCTCACTGCCATTCCGCGCACCATTCGAGGTTTTACTCTCCGCCACAGATTGAAATACAAGATCGCCATTTTCTTCATGGTCACGACCATGAAGTTTATTCGACTATTCCCAACGTTTGCCAGTGCGATGACTGGTTACAACGGAAACTTCAATGCATTCGTAAATACTATGGACAACAACTATATCCCCTTCGAGTCTTTCAGCTTTGCCTTCTACGTCGTTCGAGACGGCTGGAGAATCAACCTAGGAGGTAACTATCTTGTCACAGGCCGTACGCGTAGGAGTACACGTAAGTGATCAAACTTGACATTCAAAATAGGGC
>ML976008.1:301800-386256 GCA_010015635.1 Clathrospora elynae
AATTTTGCCGTTGTCCGATTCTTGCATCAACTTCCTTCTTCCACATCCTCACACTTTTCACAATCGCGTCATATACGCCCATGTCCTTCCACATCAGGCGCTCCAGATCCGCTCGATTCAGCATCTCCAATGTATCACTAGGTGGAGAGAGCCAACACCATCCGGTATACGCAAAGGCCTTTTCTGAAGACTCATTGTCGGATAGCAAGCTTGCATATTTATGATAGAGCTTTAGATCGAGATTCACTAGATCGGCGATGCGTTGGCGTAAAACTGATAGTCCGTGAACGAGCGTGTGTTGGTGAAGCCTGGGGATTGTGTGGAGAGAGCGGTAGCCTGTTACCGAGGCGAACAGCCATTCTTGAACGTCCTGCCTTTGCTTGTAGGCGGTGATTACGTCTAGCTCCTCTGTCTCTTTGAGGTCGAACTTTGGCGGTGGAATACCTGGTGGCGGTGGCGGCGGGGAAGGGACTGATGAGATCCAAGACATGGTGAGCTTTACAGATAAAACTCCTCCTTGCCACCCCCATTATATAGGCTGCGCTGTGCTATTTATATAACTGCAGCCTTCCAGTCATAGGCTCTTCGAGACCAAGCCCAACACCGCAAGAAGCGCGTAGAATATAGGTGAGACACCACGAGGAATTACGAAGAAGCCTGACATCGTTGATCACGAGATGCACAGTAGGGTTGAGCCACAGTGAAAAAGTCTTAAATCAGTGAACCATGGCCGGTCTGCATTACCTCTAATATCAAAAGGCGATGTGTCGAAGTCACTAAAGAGCACATCTCCACACGCGGTGTTAATCTGTGGAAGTTGAAATAAACGTTTCAACGATATTAATACGCCCATGCCTTGGCGTGGGAATGAGTGCGCGTTTACTGTTGTCAGTTCGCCAAATTCTGTGCATCGTCATCGCGGGACAGCACATCGCTTCTTCCCAGTCTCACATCTGGAACATGCCACAGCACCTGCAGTGACCGCAGAAACTACTAGTATGTAAGCTGCCGTATTTCCTATACAGCAAATAACCAGGACACTTGCCACAATCTCCAGTACGAACTACGAATCCTCATCTCAGACACCAGTTTTCTGCCTCAAAATCCAAGCCCACAAGAACTCAACTCCAGCAACCCAGCAACCCAGAACCAAACAACACCCTAAGCATGTACGGAAACGAACGCCGCCAAAACTGGCGCTTCGAGAATCCCTACGCCTGGAACCGCGGCATCTCGCCCCCACGAGGCCCCCGCGAAGAAGGAAGAACATTCAAATACTACGAGGAGGAGCACTGCACCGTGAGCCACAATCCTAGTTTCAGTGGCCCGAGTGGCCCGCGCATGTATGCCAACATGGCCACCGAGGATGGGGGTTTTGCTGGCTCTGGCTTGATGCCCTGTGGACCCCAGTACCCTGGGGAGGAGTACCGCCCCGTGAGTCGTATGTCTAGTTTCAGTGGCCCGCATATGTATGCCAACATGGCTACCGGGGATGGGAGTTTTGCTGGCTCTGGCTTGATGCCCATTGGAACCCAGTATCCCGGGGAGGAGTACAAGCCCCGTTAAGAAGGAAACATGCCGTCCATGGGCCTGGGGCCTGGGGATACGCGTTTTGATGACTGGCATTTGACGATTGGCGGTTCAGTTAGTGGAGAGATGAATGTAGAGGTTGGTTTTGCTGTAGATATCTCATCGGATCATCTGTGTATTTGAGAAAATGGGGTAAACTAGGGTGATGTAGTTATCCAAAATAAATAGGCATTTCATATCCTAGTGTTGAGTTCTCGCCTGTACGTCTCATTTCGACGGGGGACGATCATGGATCTACCTCACTTAGGAACTCCAGAGCTGATATCGACATCTATTCCATTCCTCTGCAAATCATGAACAATGCTAAGCCCAGCCGCTGAACCGCCGATACCACAGGATAACGCCATGTAAGCAAATAATGCCACATCCCCAGCGCCAATGTATGCAATACTCCCGTGCCGAAAATAATAGTGTTCAAAGTCCTCGGAACTCTTCGGACATCACTAGTAGGTACCGATTTTGATGTGCTTGCTCCCCTTCGAAAGTGCTTTCGGGGGACTGCCAGCTGCGAGCCACTGTGCTGCGGCCTCGTAGAATAAGTCTTTAGGCCCACGTGTGTGCCAAGATAGGGACCTGAGTTCTACGACAGGGGGACAATGAAATCCCAATTGCCTATGGATTGTCAGCACAGTCATGGCAGCTAGGCCTGGAGACGCTTGCGGAGCTAAATTGGTGGATGTTGTTACGTACCTGCTTTCAGGTTCTCCGCGGTATCGTTCAGCAATATAATGCGGCGCTTGGTGCAGTAGGATGTTTTGTCAAGTATATCAACTTTCAACTCCTTCAGCTGGTCGATCGGCTTCTCGAACATCTCACTGAGGTTTTCTACGGCCATCTCAAGATCTTTCTGGTTATCTTCGAAGATCTCGGTGAGATTGTTACGTGCAAGGTAGTAGGCGAAGGCATAGGTCCACTTGAGGACCTGGCGACACTGTTGAAGCGCTTGCGAGGCCTGTTCCAGGAACTGCACCTCAATCCACGACATGCCCGACGTGTTTTGTAGCTGCTGCATCTTCTTTTCTGTCTTGAGATAGAGGTCTTTGTCTAGCTTCGCAGACTGCTCGTGGTTCGCGAAGCGGTTGTAGTAATGTAAATATCGCTCGAGCGACTGTCGTGACTGAGCCTGGGCATCGCGGGCCTGGGATCCGCTCTTCTCCTCGAACCGGTTGCAGTTGTACCAGCTGGTGCCGTGCTCAGACCAAACACCCATACACATCCAGCAGAACTCGTTGCGGCACTTTCTGCATGTCATGTGGTTGCAACCGCCGTTCTTCTCGATGGTCGAGTTGCACTTTGGGCACTCCTTGGTGTTTGCTGATATCCAGTTCGCAGTTTCGGAGTCGTCCTCGCACTTCTTCACCCACAGCTTCACCAGAGCACAGGGTGCAGGCTGGTGGTTGTTCAATGTACATCCAAAGCAGAAATCGTGTCCGCAGTTGCAGTGCACCGTGGGCACGATTTTGCTAAGATCCTTGCTCTTCACCGGACATTCGACGGCGTATGTGCAGTCGGGCGCCGGGCACCATTTGAGGTTCTCTTTGTCGTCGACGTAGGTTCGGGTGAGGAGGATGTGGTATCTGCGGTAGTCAGCAACAGTCAGAGAGGACTGATGCGAGCGAAGCCTGCTTACCTATCATGGAGGTCGGCGGTGACCAGGAGGTCAAGTGATCTAGAGTCTACTATCCGCGTACAGCCTTCGCCAGGACATCGTATCCGCGCGGCTTCTCCATCGTCCTGGATCTTGGTGCCGAGGTACTGCCGGTAGCAGTCTAGGCAAAAGCGGTGGCCGCACTTCATGGCGAACGTGTCCATGGTGGGGCTGTCGTCGCAGCAGATGTCGCAAACAAAGCCTTTGATCTTCTCGAGCCTCGGCGGGTTGGTGGCAGAGTCTTGTCCGAGCCCGGCCGTCTCTAGCACCTCGTCCGTCTTGTCCATGTATTGGTCGATCAGGCGTTCCTTGTTCCATCGCAGATGCCGCAGGAGGATAGCAGCGGCTTCGGGCGGTTGGCCGAGGATGCTCGACACTTCGTCGATCTGCCTGTCTTGCTGCGCCTGGATCTGTATGGGGTCAAAGACTCTGAAGTCTACTTCGTGTGCCTGCTGCGTGGGTTTGATATCCTTGTCCTGCGTCTCGAAGCCTACGTCGTCTTGGTCCATGTCGAAGTCGGAGTCTACGCGGAGTTAGCACAGATAGCCAAGAACAGACGAACGCTTTCGCACCTTCTTCCAGGCCCATGTCGCTGTCCTGGTCGTCAAAGTCATCGCCACTCGCAGAGCTGTTGAAGTCGTCATCGGAGTCCATCTTCTCGGCGTCGGTCGCGGGCGTGGCAGGTAGGTCGATGGCGGCGATTTTTTGTATCTTATTCTTCTTAAGAGGCCCTTCTGCAGGACTCAAGTAGCCGTCTGCCTCGTCAGATGCCTTCCGCTTACGGTGGGCGGTGGAAGACGTGGTGGTGTAGGTGTGGCCAGTCCCGCGATGACGGAACCAGCTAGGCGGCGAAGGAGCGCCTCGCGTTTGATAAGAGCGGACTGTGAGTGGCGCAGGACAGGCTGACAGCACAGGCAGCACGAGGGAAGGGGCAGTGTACAGTCACAAGAGTTCGCGCGAATAGATGGGTGCATGCGGGCAGGCGTAGGAAGAGGGCTAGCGCGTTTGGGCCAGCGAAACAACCGCGCCTCGCCACAGTTGCCTCTCGCTATTAACTGTGGCTAGGGGTTTGCTGCTTTTCGGCCAGTAGAAGTTGCGTGTAGGTCATACTCATGTTTTCTTCGTACGAATTCTGCTGACTTGTACATCAGCAAGGTACCTATCTACTGCCGTGTGGACCCTGCATTTGATAACAGACCGATCATGAGCTGACGTTTCGAAAGACATGAGATAAACTAGTCAAGGTGGTCATCTTTCATGCGCGTATTCCCAACGACTTGAGGATATAGTCTAATCAAATGCACCCTTACTAATCATCGTCTTCCTCGCTCTCTTCCTCGCTTTCACTCTCCTGCTGCAGGAATTCAATCAGCGACTTCGTCTTCTCCCTCACCTTCTCCATCTCCTCATTCTCAGTACTCTTCTGGTCTTCCCACCACTGCAGTATGCCGTCCTCCTCCACAGAGTCCAACTCGACCAGCTTCGTAGCCGCACTCAGCAGTATCGTATCCCCGTTCTCCTTTTGGCTCAGATCTGCTTGCAATAAAAGCATAAAGTCAACCTGATCAGCCTTGGTGGGCGCGTTTTTGTCGAAGATGGAGCGGTCGATGAGCTCTTTGTGCTGTCCGAAGACTTGCGCGACAGCCTTCTTAACGGGCTCCCCGGATTTGGTGAGCTGGGTGATGCGCTTGACAAAGGACGAGACGACCGCACGCCTGACTTGGTGGTCAGACGCATTGGTACTCATGCGAAGAGCCGTAAGCTCCAGTTGTATATTTGCGGATTCGTGACCTTCCACCAGCGAGTCGTATATACTAGCTGAAGCGTCGTGATCGAAGTTTGCGGCGTGTTGGCTGTCGGCAGAACCCACGGAGAGAAAGCTACTCGCTGCCGATCTATCGTGCCGTTGAACCTCGAAGTCGTCTGCTTCCGAGTCGGAGTTCAGAGTGGATATTGACTCGTTTGAGAAGTTGTATACTGCAATTGTTAGCAGACAAGTTATTTTTCACTCATTTTTTACTTACTCGGCCCTGTGGAGACGAGACCGTCAACAAGCTCATCCTCCTCGTCCTCATCTGAGTCTTGGAACTCGAAGCCGTCACCTTTCTGGCCGACTATCGCAGGATCCGAATCGCCTCTAACGACGTCCTCGCCACGCTCCCGCCTTCGCTTCGCTCGCGTGATCCTGTGGTCTCCGCGTATTGTCATGCCCTCGCCAATCGTGACTCCGTATGAAATCAGCGCACCGGCCTCGATTGTGCATCTTCTTCCTATCGAGGCTTCGTTCGCGATGACAGATCTGGTTACTATGCTCCCGTCCCCAACGCTGGCATAGTCCCATAGATATGCCCCGTCGATCTTGACGTTCCGACCGATTTGACAATGTCGTCCAATTATGCTGTTAGTGATAACACTCTTGTCGCCGATGCTGGTGCCTCGCCCGATGACTGTCTTTGAGCCAATAACGCAGTCGCGCGCCAGTATGACGCCCTCCTCTTTGTAGACATTGCCCTTTTGTAATCGATAAGATTGTCCCTGAACCAGATTGCTGTCGGGACACAGCGGGTATGCCCATCGTGAAACGATGTCCTTGCTAACCGAGTCGTATGCGTGAAGGTTCCGTACTCGTGCGGCATAGTGGTCCGCAATGATGTGCGTGTGGAAGGTCTTACCATTGAGCTCGTAGTCCTTCAGTACGCTGTGCAGGAAGCCTTTGCGCGGGGCCTGGAAGTCGAAGTTGTCACTCCACAGGGCCAGCACGTCTGGTGTGCAGATGTCGATGCCACAGTCAATCAGGTCCTGTCGCACCTCGAGCTCCTGGTGCGTGGACAGCAGTTCGGGGTCGATGGAGAGGTAGTGTGTCTGGTCGCGGTTCGGCATCTGTTCGAAGTGCAGGCACCTGTCCTTTTGCGGGTCAATCACGAAGACGGGACTTGTCCCCCGGGCTTTCGTCCTGTGCGTCGCGCCAGCCTCACGCAGCACCATGGTCATAATCGCGTTCTTGTCCTTGGCCCGGCGTGCGCGGTGCGCAGTGAGGGCAGACTCCAGCGGCAGGTTGCTGACCACGTCGCCGTACACCATCAGGAAGTCGCCAACGAGCAAGGCCCTGCTGTCCAGATCGCGCATCGCGTCGCCGATGGAATGCGACGTCGTCTGGATGAGCTCCAGTCTCGAAAAGGGCGAAGATTTGGAAGACCATGTTGATGCTTTGATGTAGTCCTCGACTTGGTCGCGGTGTGCGCCGCAGTATACGAAGACCTCTTCCACGCCGGCGTTTGCCAGGAACTCGAACGTGTACTCGATGAGCGGGGTATTCGCGAGGGGCAGCAAGCACTAGCGAAGGGTCAGCATGCCGCTGGGAAACAATCAGGGCATACGCACCCGCGGGTGCTCGAGGGTGAAGGGACTGAAGCGCGTCTCGAACGGATCGGCGAGGACCTGGCCAGTTAGCACAACTCATCGGCGGTGCGCATTGCGGACCCTACCACGGCCTGAAGCGGCTCGTCGCGCTCCTCCTCGCCCGACTTGCCCTTCTCCTGTCCTTTCTTTCCTTTGGGTGGCATGTTAGGGAAATGGTAAACTGTGTTGGAGGCGTGGTACTGCTGGAAGTGGTGGGGTGTGCTGGGCAGGTATAACTTCCGAGCAGTCAAAAAAGTCGCTGACTCACCGGTCCCCAGAAAACAGCCGGAGTACCGGGACCAGTCCACGGGTTCGTTAGTGGGGTGACCCTGCGGGAGAGCCGCTGCAACAAGGCATAGGTAGTCGTTCTGTGCTCGTGCACTGCTTGGCCATCGAGGTCTGGACTCAAGGGACAAGCACTCTTGGGAAACGCTTATTGCAACGACATGCCTCAGACGGAGGAACCTCGATCTCAATGTTGTACGTGCAACTTGTAATAACCTTGGCCATGAAAGAGCTCGCGTCAGAAATATTGACGTCATGCTGGGCTTGATATTGCAGAAACAGGTGCTCATAATAGCCCATGGGCGCGGGCATTGGACTGATTATACATTGAGAACATCCAGAAGGTCCGCCCTAGCAGCCTCGCAAAGCCTGTAGGAAGTGCGGGAAAAGTTTACAATAACTACTCTATCTATCAAGTAGAAATTTTGTCGAGGAAGGACCATCCAACCTCCTGTATACTCCTTTGACGCCTTGGAGTTTCCATGTCCTCAGTCCGGGCTCTCACAGCTCTGCCCGCATCTTCCTTGGATGGCTTGCATCACCACTGCTGCATCGTGCAAAGACCGGACACGACGGACAGAGTTTCCAGCAATCTCTGCTTGTTTTAAACATCAGAGCAAATGCTCAGTTTTTGACCGTTCGGACGCTTGCTGAAGCCTCCGAATCGGCAACGGGTGGTGAGGTGTGCTTGCACCATACGTTATCGTGGGCGCGGCTGCATAGGTTGCTGCATCTGAGGAGCGTACATCTGCTGCTGGCGCTTAGCCGGGTTGCTTAGCTCGTCGCCTCCAGACATGTCCGATACCTGCCGGCGATTACCAGGTGGCGGCTGGGCTTGCTGATGCCGCGCTTGTATCTGCATGTGCGGCGAAGTGCTATAGCCTATGTTGCCCTGCAAAGGATTGACCCCATAGGCACCGGGATGCTGTACTGGTTGACCTTGCATTGCATGTGCAAACTCATCCGGCACAGTGCTACCGACAGGAGACACGCCCGGCATCTGATTAGGTGAGTGCCAGTTGCTGACGGTTCCCGGAGACCTTGCGGGTGAGTCTTCTTCTTTCAAGACTAGCTGCCGAGCCATCTGCACGGGTTGGGGTGCCGCCATTCCATCAGCCTGGGGTGACGGCTTTTTGAGGTGAACAAGGTGCTTCTCTAGCATTTGCAGAAGACCTTCCTTGGTGAACGGCTTGGGAAGCACATCGTTCATGCCTTACACAATTAGTACATTATGGATAGGGAGTAGACCAATATCACATACCATGCTGGAAGTACATTGAGATGTCGTCGCTTCGAATGTTCGACGTCATCGCTACGATCGGAGTCGTGTCAAATTGTCGAATCAGATGGCAGGCCGAAACACCGTCAAGGTTCGGCATGATAATGTCCATCAAAACCAAGTCGTACTTGGTTCCTGAGTTCATTTTGTTGACAGCCTCCAGTCCGTCAAGCTAGGCTGAATTAGCGCAAATGTTGCCAGAGGTGCAATTTGACTTACAGCACAATCAATGGAACAGTGGAAGGCGTATAAAAACTTGCTTCCAATACGGCGACATGTGGGATCGTCCTCGACGAGTAAGATCTGAGGGGGCCGAATCCACCCTGGGTCAGGAATCGTACTCTTCTTCCGTCCTTCCTGGAACTTGGGCTCACTCGCGTCAACAGCCTTTGGCGGAGCCGCATATGGAATGTTGTTGATATGCTCACTGTACATAGGATCGATTCCATTGGATGAACCGACAGGATAAACTATGTTGTCGAGGTTCTCCACGCGCACGGAGCTCGTGGAAGCTGCCGATGGTGGCCCACGGCTCGTAGGACGAACCGTGGCTCGCGTGAAATCCAGTGGCGGTGGTGTCGTCAAAGTCCCGTTCATCCTCATGGTGATCTCGTTCATTTGCTGCAAGTTTCGGGGATTTAGCATAGCGTCTGCATTCGTTTCACTGAGCAGCTTCGAGGCGTGCTGCAAAGGTGAAGCAGGGTTGTCGTCGTCCGCAGCCTGACTGGGCGCTTCCATGTTCCCGTTCGATTGCGCACCGTTTGGGAAGACCAGCTTGCTGTTCCTCCTCTGTGTCGCATCTACGCCATGCAAGTAGGTCATGATCTGCTGCATGACGTGCTCATGGTTGACCACCGTTTTCTGCAGGCCCATAACCTCCTGCAACAACATGGAATGATGGACACTCAGTTCGTTGTAACGCGCCTCGAGAGCGTGTAGTTGTTGTTGTGTCGCCATCAACTGTCCGCTGACCATGTCCATCTGTTGCGACGGCGCAAACTCTTCGGCGGTCGCTTGGTTCGGCTTGCGTGGCGCAGGTGCTTTCCGGCGGATGTTGTCGAGCGCGTCTTTGTTGTTCATCTTGAAATCTGGGTGCTTGAATTCCCAAGCCTGTGGCGTGGTTAGCTGAGATGCATGGTGGACATGACGGCTGAACACACCCCAGATCCATATTGCGACTGCCCATTTTCTTCATTATTGTGTCGCACTTTGTGGAAATCGTATTTGTTCAATTGCCGGACGAAACTTGCGAAGTTGCTGTGTTTGAAGTGCTTCGGAAGTATGTGTTTTGTGAATTTTTCGTTCTGGCTCACTGTCAACACACGTTTGCGCCGGCGGTGTGTACAAGGTACTACAACATACTTCTAGGACGACAAAACTATCGCCATCGTTCCCCCACCGCACCACGCTCTCGTCACTCGGGTTCTCTAGCATTCTGGTTCGCGAGTCAGCATGATATCGGAATATTTTAGTAGGGCAAAGTGGTCGACCTACTTGTACAGCTTGCGCACCTAGATCGACGTTAGCCCTGCTGTCTTCGCCCGTGGATTGCGACGGCGAACATACAAAATCGCTCGAGTTGTTTGACCCGGCTCCGCCGGCTTGGTTGGGGTCCATGATGGCGTTTGAACAGCCCTCCCTCCCAGTCCGTATCGATGCGCGACGTAAGCAAACACTCGAGCAAGTGTATTATGAGCTGGTGCTACAACCGCAAGTCACGACAACCCACGCGCCAGACCAACGGCGACACGAGATGCAGCGGGCGGCGCGCGAGCGTCACACTCTGCGATGTATGCGCCTGGAGCTTCTATTGCCGAGGCGCCGGAGGTCGAATCGCTGATGACGGAACCAACGACCAAGGGCTGGCGGGCGATATGGAAAAGACGAGTTCTGGGCCTTCAGGTGTAAGAGACAGGGAGACATGGGCACGCGCAGGGCCACGAGCGGGCACTTTTAGTCTAAATGGCCCTAAAGCAGGTTAACAATCTGCTGGGGTGAGAGGAATGCAGTTGCTGCGCTAGGAATAATAGGCCAAGCGGGCCTCTTGCCGAGGGACGTCAGTGACAGGGTACACCGTGGGATATGGGGGTACGAGGGTCCGATTCTAGCAATGGTGCTGGCTGTTGCACATGTATCTATCTTCTATCTACCTGCACCTGGGCAGCTTTCTCAGCGCGACGTCTTGCTCTTTGCGAGGTTTTTATAGCAACGCGTATTACATCATTCTACTTTCATATTTCTGGGTCGTCACTCCGATGCCCCACCCTTCTCCCACGGTTGTTGCTATCTGTAGAATAGCTATGCTAATACAACCGTGTTCAAAGCGCCATTGACGACTCATCGCCGGCTTAGGACGCGATCGGCAGAGCGCAGAGGGCCCCTCGAATTATACCCGCTAGAACACGGCGTGGGGTGTCACCCTCTATCTGCAATATGCGTGCCGCTGTGGTGCGCTAGGCACAGTTGTCAAGTTATTTGCGGTGAAGCCGTGACCCAAGTCGCAACTTCCAAAGTGCAGAGCTCACAGGGAAAGAGCTCCTGCCGCGTGCCGAGCGCCATCCACTCATCCATGCATGGCGCTGTGATGGATACTCTTGCCCTGTGCGGGGCACCGCACCGCACCGGCAAAACAACTTCCACATGTCACTTAATTTTAATCACCTACAACGGAACTCACGTGCTACACATAGCAACGCGCTCACAACATGTTCGCTACCGCCCGTTATTTGCCCTTGGTGCGTGCCGTCGCCAGCCGCCGCCTTTTCCACGCATCTGCACCTGCATTCGTGAACGTCGGAGACAAGCTACCCGATGTCGACCTTGTCGAGGGCTCGCCAGGTAACAAGGTCAACCTCTCAAGGGAGTTGACCGGCAAAGGCGTCATCGTTGGTAAGTACGACCCCGAGTGTTTTCGCTGCAGGGGCCCATCATCTGACAACCACCGCAGGCGTTCCAGCAGCATTTTCCCCTTCATGCTCCGAAAATCATATCCCCGGCTACATCAACTCTCCCAAACTCAAAGATGCTGGGAACATCTTCGTCGTCTCGGTAAACGATCCCTTCGTGTATGTACTGTCCAAGACTGTGTCGCGTATATGCTCGATGCGACTCGTGTGTGATCAGCATAGGATGCACAAAACTTTGCCCTTGGGTCTCCCGGGTGCATGCTTCCGGCGCATGTCCTTCTAGCTTGTTTAAGAGTCTGACAACATACAGTATGAAGGCGTGGGGAAAGACGCTTGATCCGTCAGGCTCCAGTGGCGTGAGTTACCCCTTGCATCTCCATAGAGCATCATTCCAGATATATCTTTAAATATGTCTCAGATGCTAATATTGTCAGATCCGATTCCTTGGGGACCCTAGCCTCGCTTTTACGAAAGCGCTTGACCTCTCTTTCGACGGCGCTTCCATCTTCGGAGGCGATCGTTCGAAGCGATACGCTCTCGTGATCGAGAATGGCACAGTCAAAGAAGCGCACGTGGAGTCCGACAATACGGGCCTGAACGGTTTGTCTCTCCTGAAATCGGTTGAATACGCGATCGTGGGTCAAAAAAAGTTAACCAAGTACAGTCTCTGCGGCCGACAAGGTTCTCTAAACGCCTTGCAAACATGTTGGGACCAACCATCCCATCAACAAGGTCCTTCCAGTCACCACCAGTGAAAGTCGCTAGTCATACGAGCGTGCGACCGATCAAGCAAGAGGGGATAATTTTTTGCGAGAATACCACGGGAAAAAAACGCCCAATAACCAGACATCGAGTTCATACTATCCGCATTTGAGTTATGGGTACAGGCCGCATCTTGTCGTCGCTGCCTAAATACATCATTCTTACTCCTATATCCTTTCCTTCAATACCCCTCTTTCGTCACACTACCCCCCTTCAGCACGGTCGTCAGCACTCGGATACATCCTGTCCCAAGCTCTACGTGTTATACCACATTTGACATGTGACTCAAGATGGACCGATTACCATGCCCCTGTTGCTAATAGGACCCATCTCATATGACAAAAGCGACCCACGTTTTGTTGAGCCTTGGCGGAACATGCAGGCTTCGTTCAATATCAGCTACTCTGAGTATAAGAAAGAAAACTTGAGGTTCAGGATCTAACTTTGCTAGTATACTCAACTCAGCTTGCTGGCTTGGTTTGCGGCTACGACTGTTCAAACGCTCTAGACCTACCCGATCATGCTGGTTGTTTGCACAATAGGGGAGAATCATTACAATGCACATAGAGCGTGGGTATAATTCTCTAGAATAGATAGCATGGCTGACTACGATCCTTCTTCGAGAGGCCATTCGTCTGCTGGGTTTTCGAGACTTCGTTGTTTTGGTGATGGAATGTTCGAGATCTCGTCCACCGTGTGGGCACCATAACCTATTCTCAGGCTGCCGTACCTGCAGCTGTCATGACAAACGATCGTGCACATATGTACTGTGAGGACAGTGTAGCTGACGCACCCATACTCTGCCTGAAACGCCAAACAGGCGATGGCAAGTTCACTACGAGGCCTGCCCTCACACACAAAAGTTTCAAAACGTACATCTCACTGCCGCCTAGAACCGCTGTTCATCATACGATCATCACTCGATCTTGGAATTCGTGGAGACGATGATTTATAATTATCTTGGGCTTTCTGGTGCTGCGTTCTCTCCTTCCATTGTCGCTGTGGCGCCTTATACACTATTGAATCGCTAAAAGGATGAGTACGCCGATCATCGGAGGAACTTGAGTGGGAGGGCCACACAGCATAAAAGTTTGTGATCACACCTACCAGCTGACCTGCAAGCGGAAGCCGAGGGTAGCCAAGGTATGACAGCATCCGCGTTCCCATGGACTCCATGTGTTGCAGCAACTAAGCCTACAAGCATGTTGGAGCTCTTTGGACTGCTCGAATACACTTCATACTCATTGACTTGGGTCTCTTACTATGTACAACTACCACCTGGTATCAGCTACACCAGAACCGTTCAAACAGCTGCATCTGCCATCTAAGTCAGAAAACCCCGAGCCCTTGTTACATACTGCAGTGACGCTCCGTCATCTTCATCCGATTTACGAATTAGCAAACGCACAGGACCCCAGATCCCGCTTCTCCACAGGAACATGCGGGCTGATGTCGAAGTCGAAAATGTCCATGGGCAAACCCATCGTCGTGCACGCATTGGGGATGTCCACGATACCCGCAACATGACCCTGTACCGGGGCACAGGACAGCAAGAGGTAGATCTGATAGTCGCTGTAACCTATTCTCATCATTAGCAAATAGTTCAATACCATCCATCTCAAACAACATCTTTCAGACAACAGATAGGATAGCAAGAAGAACAAGTACTTACCGAATCGTCTCAAATACTCGATAACCCTCAAACAAGTCTGCCGATACGCCACCGTCGTATCCAGATAATGCTGTTTCCCATGCTCATCCACACTGAACCCCTCAAAGTAAATGTACCGTCCCGCTCCAAACTGCGGCTCTACGGGTCCAGGAATGTAAATCGGACTTTTCATATCCAACTGCTTGATTCCCCCCTTCATGACGCTGAACTTGAGCGTAATCACACCCGCCATTTCAATCGCGCCACAGAAGCTGATCTCGCCATCACCCTGGCTAAAGTGCAAATCGCCGACACTGAACTTTGCGCCCTTTACGTGCACGGGGAGAAATACTTTGGAGCCGCGGGAGAGGTTCTTGATGTCGCAGTTTCCGCCGTGTTCAGGGCGGCCGGGAATGGTTCGCGCGCCCTCTTTGCCGATCTTGTCTTTCAGGTCCCCCGACGCGGAGCCAGCGTGCACGTTTAGCGCATTGGGGGGTTCGGCGACGACGCGGTTGAGGTGCGTGTGGGTGGTTATGAGTTCGCCTTCGCGCTTATTCCAGGTATCGAGGATCTCAGCGGACGGCGCGCAGCCTAGGATGCCGGGATGGATGAGGCCTGCGAAACGCACGCCGGGAATATGGCGAGACGAGCAGAAGATACCCTCAAAGTCCCAGATTGCTTTGGCACTGCACGCACAGTCAGCACCTTCTCCCTATTACCGTCATCTTCAGTCCCCTCGTATTTCATGAATGCTGAAGGCATGTGTACGTACGGCTTCGGATAAATCTCGTCCAAAAACCCGCCGCCATTCTCCTTCGCAAAAATGCCTGTGAATCCCCATGGTTGTTCCTGCATGGGCTGTACGTCTTGAATCTCCACTACCAACACATCACCCGGCTCCGCAGTCTCGATATCAAACGGTCCGGTGAGGTAGTGAATCTTGGTCAGGTCGACGTCGCGCACGTCGTCTGCGGAGTCGTTGTTGCCGATCTGGCCGCCGGTCCAGTCTACGCATTCAATCTTGACGACTTCGTTGGGTTTGATGCTGCCGTAGGAAGGGTTGTCGGGATGCCAGCGGTTCTGAGTGATGCTCTATTAGTCTGTATCTCAGGGGCAAGGAGGGATCGGAGTGGCGCGATTGGCTGGCGTACGTGAAGGCATTCTTGTTCTGCTGCTGGCTTGTCCAGAGAGACTTTGGCAGCATATCGGAGACCTTCTTTACCCATGTTGTAGCTGAAGTGGTAGTAAGATGGAGCAGTTGAAAGACAATGTGATGAATCTGGAAGAAGAGACGCGTTCAGGAGCGATTGAGGGGATGTCACAAGTATGAATGCGACGAACGCGGGGAAAGCTGCCTCTAAGCCTGTCGATTATTGTTATCTCTGACACATGTACATGTTCCGAGGAGACGGCCTGGACCCATATCTACCAGCTAATAGTACAAGGAGGGTGATAAGCTCGAAGATACGGGTATTGTTACGTTACGTATCGTCGGATGGAGCTCCAAGCTACCTACCATAGTGGGAGAGCTCGACCCCACTGCGGGGTACTTAGGCTAGGGATATCATCATCATGCAGCACCAGAAGCTTAACAGCTAGTCGCGATTGCTTGCCGGCAGTGCGAGTCAAAGTTATATAACCCCCGTTTGTTCCAGACTAAGAAGAGAAATGCGTGGCCGTCTACGGCAGTTCTCCACTAGCGTATATCTCGTCATCAGGCTCACATCTAGCTGAACGTCTTCCGCGGCGTCTGTCGAACTTCTGATTTGAATGCAGGCTTGTGCATTGCGAGATTGTACTCGTCCATATGCTGCCATGGCAGGTTCAGGAACTCATGCTTGTTCTTCCAACGAAGCGATTCCTGTTTGAACTTCTCAGCCTCGGTCGGCGGAAGTGGTGGCTCGGTGATCTTGGTGATGAGGTATGCCGTCGAGGCTTCAGCAAGACCGTAAATGAGGACGCCCACGAGTGGGATTTTAACGAAAATGTAGAAGCCAAGGCCAAAACCAAAGAGCACACCTGCTCGATCTTTGAACCATAGTTTCTTCTGTTCTTGGTTGTAACGGACGCGCGTGAAATAGGGCTCAAGCTGGTGGAAGTCAGAGACAGAATTACATAGTAGACTGAGACAAGCACGTACCAGCTCACGCATCAGTGTGCGGGATGAGAAGTAAGCCTGCAGGAAAGAGACCAGATACCTGCGGGGGAAAAGCAGAGATGCTGCAAAAATAGCCGCTGCAGGCTGGGTGCCGACCGAATTTTTGAAGGTGTAGAAACTGGCAGCGGGAAGAACAAAGCGGCCTACGTAAGGGACGTAGGACAGCGCCAGGACGGCCAGAGAGATGGCTGCTTTCCTGCCTTGCTTCGTCGCATATATCACGACAGCCTGCTTGAGCGGCGTCTTCACCTTGCCCGTATTCGGTACGTGGCTTGGGTACTGCTCTAGGTTGGGATGGTACATGGCGCGGAGGTTATGGGGGTCTTCGGACTTGTGTTTCTGGACGTATGTCTGGTCAACCCAGCGAAGGGAGTCCATGAACCTGGGACAGGAGAATTAGCGATGGCCAGTGTAAACAGCATGGAGACTCACATATCATCCAAGGTGGGCGTGACGTATCGCATCATAGTCATGAGGAAGAAGGGTACCTGGAGTACCGTGTGCTCGAGGAAGTGCAGCCCGCTCACGACACTTTCGTCCCAGTGCGTGTGGTCCATGTTCATGAAGAGCGAGAGAATCCATAGCAGCACTCGCACGCCGACGACGGGTATGGCCACGATCACGCGGATGGCGACACCAGCAGCTACGGCGATGGCAGCCTGGCGATAGTGGTTCGACGTGAAGAGGCCTGGGTTCTGGAGGGCTCGGTTGACGCCGACCAGAGTCAGCTGCGCTCCTCGCAGGATAGCATTGAGGTCGAAGTTGGAGACGTCGAGCTTGGAGGCGTCGAGCTTGGAGGCGTCGAGCTTATCCATGCTTGCTATGGTGATGGACAGTCAGTTGAGTCGTCTTGTGATCAGCAAACTTGACTTCCAAACCCGCGTGCACTGTGCGAACCTCATGCGAACTGGCGGAGCCATGACGTAGATGGGGGCCCGCGCGGCCAGGGTCCATTCACCTGCAGTTTGCCTGCAGACAAAGCACGCGTTGTTTATCATCTCGTCGCATATGTAAACAAACTTCGCCAGCACGCCGAAGCAACGCAACTAGACGGCACGACATAATAAAGCAGATCCGCTGATCAGCGTGGAACTCGTGGCCATAGCGCATAGCCTTCCGAAGCAAGGGACCTCGGAGTCGTCCAGCCTCCACCAACCCACTTGACAACAACACCCACGATACATCTCAAGACGGCAATGCCCGCCTGAGACGCCCTTCATGTCGTTCCCGGCCTCATCCCAGGGCATGGCCCGCCGCAGCTTCACACTCCCTGCGCGCACAGCGAAGAGGCCAGCATCCGTGCCTGCCTCTACCAACAGCGCAGATGGCATAGAGACGCTGTTCATTTGCTCAAATTCGAAAATCCTCTCCTTCACGGCAGCTGGGCCTGCACCCCCCATAGCGTGGAAGACACCCACAGAGCGCACGTTAGCAGTTGGTACGTCTCAAGGATCTATAGTTAGCAGGCTTACTAACAACCTCCAGGTGTTCTGCGCATCTACCGCGTGACGGCATCGAACGTCTCCTTCCTCAACTCGGGAAATCTCCTCCACACCATCTTCCCCCGGTCGCAATGCTGGTGCGTCGACAACCAGTCGGTCTTCGTGCTGCGCATACGCCAAGACTCGTACTACCGCATGGAGCTTCCCCATGAGACGCAAGACGACAGGGACAAGATTGCGCAGTTCAAGTCGGTGCTTTCACAGGTGATGCAGTACGAGAGGACGCAGTGTCCGTTTGCACGCGGCTTCGAGGTGGACATTAACGAGCCTGCGCGTCCGAAGAGCCCACCCAGGAGGATAATACGGAGGATGCCCTCGCAAAAGGCGAAGAAGTGGGTCATGAACAAGACTTGGGTCCCAGAGCCGCATGGCCCACGACCTTGCACTCCTGCTACAGAAGGTTCAGACGCTGGTACTACTTCTTCCTACGAAGAGGACGACCGGTCGAGCATCCATACTGACAGTAGCGAAATAGTGCCCGAGTCTCCCGAGGTTGCCTTCGCGATTACCTTACCAAAACCCCTTCCATCAAAAGCACTTCCACCTCGGCCGTCCGTAGCAGAGCGTGCGAGCATCTTCCAGGGCCTGCGATCCGTCACAGCGCCGGTGAAGACACACAGAACAGCATCTGTGGCTGCCATGAAGCGTATCCTTGAGTCTCCATCAGCAGAAAGGCCCAGCGAAGTCGAGAAACCGGTGCTCGAACGCAACGTCTCGGATGCTGTCAGCCTGGCTTCCAGCGCGGACTCGTTCTACTCCTTGGACACAGCCACTCCACGAACCCCATCGCCCAAATCCCTGGACGCTGAGGCCGACCTTCTGAACCCATGGGCGAACAGCTTTTCAGCCCAACAAGACGAGCCAAGAGGGCGTTCGACACATCGTCGCCAAACCTCAGACGTTACCGTACTGGTTTCGTCCAGCGAATGTGCTGACCCATCCGCTCCGGTCACACCTACGGCTCCATTCTATCCAAACTCAGTACCCACGATCGATGTGCGCCCGTCGTCAGCACCATCCACCCCTCCGCTTGTTAGTGACTCAGACGACGATAGCGTTGAGCTTGCGAGCTTAGATATACCAACACCACCGGACGCCATTCGTATGAGGAGACTCACGGGCGCTTCTCAAACGCGAGCCTTTTCTCCGATGCCCCCTACCCAAAACCTATTCTGCCCACCGAAGCGTAATCCCGGCAAAGACTTCACAAACGCTTTGGTACGCAAGACTTGCGAGCTTGTCCTTGGGCCACCCGCCCATCTTGTCTCCATCATGCTACGCATCGCCACGAGCATCTCCAACGGCTTTGGCTTCAGCACATACCGCGTGCGACGCACTGAAAAGATTCCCTGCTCTTGGGAGTCGGATGAAGAGACCGAATGGGCGGAGGAAGATGACTTTGGGATCCCTCTCAACAACATTGGAGATGCAGCGCTACGGAGACGAACCTTCTCCGGCGAAGTCGATTGAGTTTTATGGGAGCTGGGTTTTCCTACTTGCATACCCACGGATGATACCAGGCGTTCTCTACGTTTTATGTTTGCATTTACATGGCGAGAATGCTGTACTTTTCCATCGCATCTGTTCGATATTGGCAGGGTTTGAGGGACACATGGTTGTAATGTCACGTCACAGATGCGCCGCTTCTAAATAGATCTCTACAGCATAGGCGACACTTCGAATGTTCGATTGTATTGAGCGTTTACATGAACAGTCCTGGCGTCCACGTGGACATTTACCTGCATGAACTGTTCCGTCCGAGGTGGGTACCATAAGCCTACGTAGTACGTACGCTGCATCAATGATGACTGCAGTGGACACGTCTAGCAGGTTCGCAGCGCTACGAGCCTCCGCCATAAGTCAGATTGAACTCTTCGGTCCCGTAGTTCTCAGAGGATCCTTACATGTCCTCAGGAGAGGGTTTAGTGCCCAGGCCTCGCTAACCAACTCCTACACCGTGTTTTCAGTTCTGGTAGTCTTCCAAAATAAACGATTATCAAATGACCAACGCCCGCAAGATATGCAAGGCTATAAAGCAAATCTTTCTTGTGATCATTTCGTGCGTGCCAAACAACGCATGCATCCATGTCTCTCGCTGCTCTCCTGCAATTTCCGAACTGATACCGACCGAATTTAGCTTCCGTATAGCGCCGATCAGCCCCTCCCCGCACCACGCCCACGACACGAGGCTCACTCATCCTCAGCTCATCAGTTCAACAACCCGAACGCCAATGCAGCAGCGCACTCTGCCTGGTATCTAGAGACATATCCTGGACTGGGCGAAGTGGTGTCAAATTTTGCGCGATCATGCGCACCCCGGTAATGTTGACGCAGGGTTATGGGTCCCAGCCACGCTGGCAAACCTCAGACGGTATCCCAGCCAACTTCTTTACCGCAACTTCTCGTCCAATGACGTCTAGCCCTCTCTCGCCTGTTTCCGCACGCAAACACCGCACGCGTGCGCTCGTTGACCGACTAATGAATGTTCTAGAGGGGGCGGGTGATCCCACCTTCTTTGCTTAATATTTCCCCTGTACCCTCTTGTTTGCGTCAGGATTTGGACCACTGTCTCTCGCTTACTCCACGGATTATCGCCACATTACCAAGTGAACCGCGTCGCGTGCTGGTGTCAAATCGACCAGACCATGAAGAGGAAGGTTGAGGACCTGGAGGAAAGGATGGCGGACCTGGATGTTAAGATGGACGACATAATCACGCTTTGCCGGACGCCTCCCGTGCCTCGACGACATCCGCATCGACAGTTCTATCAGTACAGGAGCCCACTACCGCCATCTCCAGCTGAAGCCTGTCAGCACCAGGTCGAGACGGAATTGGTACCCAGACCGCTACTCAACAGAAGCATGACACTACCGGCTGAGGTGATGCATTTCGCGACCGTGGTTAAGAGTCCGTCGCCGCTGTTCAGCAGGAGCAACACACTACCGCCCGCATCTGCTCGAAACATTTGCGTCTCCCCCGTCGAAAAGAGCCCGTCACCGTTGTTCAGCAGGAGGAAGACACTACCCCCTGGATCAACTCGCAATATGCGCGTCCGCCCTGAAGAAGAAAGTCCGTCGCCGCTATTCAGCAGGAGCAATACACTCCCACCTGGATCTGCTCGGAGACACGTCGCTCCCGTAGAGAAAATTCCGTCGCCCTTCGGCAGCAAGAGCAGGACACTACCACCAGGATCCGCTCGGTGTATACACGTCAGTCCCGTAGGTAAATGTCGGTCGCCGCTGTCGAACGAAGTACACGTCGCTAGCTTGGAAAAAAGCCCTTCACCATTGTTCAGCCGGAGGAAGACATCACCGCCCGAAACACCCGCCGCTACCATTGAAAGGGGTCCAACGCCGCTGTTTAAGAGGACGACGCTACCGCCCGAAACACCCGCCGCTATCATTGAAAGGGGTCCAACGCCGTTGTTTAAGAGGAGGACGACGCTACCGTCCGAAACACAGACCGTCACCATGGAAAGAAGCCCGACACCTTTGTTCAAAAGGAGGACGACGCTACCGCCCGAAGCTACACAGTTCGCTACCGTGGGACCCTCATGGCCGTCTCTGTCACCTGTCATCTCCAACTCCTCCACCTCGTCGCCCGCACCATCGCTCTGCTTTTCAGACGCCAGCATCTCTTCAACACCGCTCTCCACACCTGCGACATCCCCACATAGCTCTCCGAAATTGAGCATGCGCCCACTGACGTATCATTTCGCACCATCGGTATGGACGATTCCCCCAGCTACGCCGGTCCCAGGCATCAGGCAATCACTCAGGAGGAAGAAGAGCCCCAGGATAGAAACTTTGAGGGGTCTGAGAGCAAAAGACTCAGAGGCTTGTCTGCAGAAAGTGTACACTCAACGGACATCAGCGTACATGGATGGGTCCATGTTCGCAGGGAAGCTGTTGCCTTCGGGTTTTAGAATGGTGTTAGAAAGCCCAGGAGAGGAAGGCTTCCATAGGAGGACCTGGATGTGAGTGTTCGCGTCACGTACTTCGTGCAACCTGGAAGTACTGACTCAACCTAGCTGATGACGTACGAACCAGCGGTCGTAAATTGACTTGTATGCGATGAGTAATGGGAATTACGACAACTAATGAGATGTGTCCACGCGCTTTCTTTCACTCCATCATAGATACCCAGGTTTCGGCGTTCGACTTCACGGTGGTGTTTGCACCCGCTCCATTTTCAGCGGAGGCGTCCAGATAGCAGTGCCCTTACATTATAATAGATTTAATAGTTCAAGACGAGGGTCGTCATTTGGACCTATCAAAACAATACATTCGTACATGCACATAGCAGAGCCTCTTTTGCGCGTTCATGCGAGGCTTACATCAGCTTCGCTGCCCGCTGACCTACAGCCCAAGGCGCAGTCATAGAAGCAAACCTCGCGCAATGCTCATGATTGGTTTACACTTCTGGCGCATGGTTGCCTTGTTTGTTTTCACTACACCACTACAGCGACTGTAGTATCATGACTTGGCTTTTTCTAGCCGTGAGCAACAGACGCACGGTGTACCTATACAGTACTCATTGCTATTTCCAGTGTCTGCGCCGCATATCCGAAGCGGTGGCGCAGCGCGTCTCCTGTTCTGTGCAAAGGTGGGCCTGACTAGTATCAGTACAGGCAAGCGGGCGCTTATTCGGCGCCTACTTTGATACAGCACACCGAAGTGTGGAGTGCATTGCACAAGTATATAGGCTGCTGGTCTCGGCTTCATGGACTTCGATGACAGCCCGCACTCGAACCCTCGTGATCTAGAAACGTAATTTGTTTCATTTACGCGTTCGAACTTCAACACATATTTGTCACAGCCTTGTAGGCAATCTCATCGCGGAGGACTCGATCAACTGACTCCCGCCGCCTGTCGCCACAGTTACACGTAAAATCTGGAGGAGGCCTCCTTAAGAGCGGTTATATATGCGTCAGATTTCCAAGGTTCACTCAGTTACTTTTATTACACCACCAAAGCAAGCAAAAAACCCGCAATCGGACCTTGAAGGTAACCAGACCCTGGGTCCATCAACGCACCGAGTACGTTACGATACGAGTACTGCCCTCTGTCACATACGACGGAAAATCGCAAGGGTGTAACAAAAGGAAAAAAAATCTAAAAAATCAATTATATCGAAGTACTTTAGGCCTATCTATCACGGTATCTTATTTACGAATCTCCAATCCTTAAAGGTTTCCCTCGTACGTGCGAGGAGGTAGTGTCATCCGCTCACTTGGGCATCACACAAATATGGAGCTCTTAAATCCGGAAAGGAACCCAACGGCGCCGCTGCGCTTGCTGTCACTAGATGGAGGAGGTGTTAGGGGCCTGTCATCGTTGCTCGTGCTCGATGACTTGATGCATAATATTGCGTTGGAAGAGAAGAGACTAGGCCGGCGAGCGCAGAGCAATCACGAGCCCTTGAAACCGTGTGACTACTTCGATCTTATTGGAGGCACATCTACAGGCGGCATCATCGCGATTATGCTATCACGGTTACGGCTCAACTGCAAGCAATGTATAGACGTTTACAGCAAGCTAGCTGAGCAGATCTTCAAACACGACCGGTCTTTCAAAGCATTTGGCATGAAGATACCAACAGGATCAAACCGCTTTTCTGGAGATGTTCTAGCGACCGCTATCAAAAGTGCGCTGAAGGATCTCGGGTTTGACGAGAATGCACTCATGTGGGATGAAGCACTCTTTGAAGAGGTGGAAGAAGCACATGATCTCCCCAAGGACAGCATATGGGCAGACACAGCCCCTGAGCTCATGGTCACGGAGAGCCCAGTGGCTAGCATAAAAGCTGCTGAGGGGGCACTGGCGTCAGGACCACCAGCACCTTCACGATCGGCTTCAACGCTGTACAGCGATAGTCCGTTTACGCCGAAGACTTTACCGCGAAGCGATACGTGGAAACTCCATCCACGACAGTCTGTCCACAGGAAAGCAGACGTCAAGGGCTGCCGCGGCTTTGTCCTCACTTCGCTGAAGAATGCGCTGGGCCTCCCTAGAATATTTTCGACCTACGACCCCAATGACCGGACGACCCGTATCTGGGAAGCACTCAGAGCCACCTCGGCGGCGCCAACATTTTTCGAAGAAATGCAGTTTGGAACGCCCAAAGTGACTTATTTGGATGGCGGTGTAGGTTTCAACAACCCCTGTGCGGAAGTGGACTACGCAGCAAAAGCACTCTGGGAAGGCCGATCAATCGGTGTTATCGTCTCAGTTGGAACTGGGCTTCAAAGCATACCTAGCGTCAAGAAGATGGCCTCATGGCTACCGTTCGGTCTCGGCACCGACATCTCCATCGCTAGCGCGCTGACCGGCATGGCAACCAGTACAGCGCGAGTTGACAACGAAATGAAACGCATGTACAGCATCTCCGACACAAAGTACTACCGCTTCGACGTCGACCGCGGGCTCGCAGATGTCAGCCTCGAACAGTGGATGAAGGAAGACGAGATGGCCAGTCTAACAGAGCAATACATGCGCGACGGACAGCAAATTCGCAACGCAAAAGACTTTGGCGAACGTATGGCCAAGCTGTCTGCGCTTCCACCAAATTTTGAAATCAGTGCTACGCACTTCCGCCTCGGTGTAACCGGACGCGACCTCATAGACCAGTCCTTCCAGCTCGTGCAGGTCGACTTCAAAACCGGCATGCCCCTCGGCGTCGTCAGCCACCTCGAAGACCTCCCCCGCATGTCGCAGTTCCGTACTTCGTCCCCTTCAGGCGAAGGCGGCCTAGCTGTAGGTCAAGACGGGCGTCTCAAGAAAATCTACCCCGTAGCCGAAGATCTGGACCACGATGGCCGCCGCGAAGAAGCAGCGGTCTACCAATGCATCAAAGCAGATAACATTTGTCTCCGCACCATCAAAACGGGGATCCCGCAGGGCAAATACAAAGTCCGCGCCATCATGGCCTTCCACAACAGTTTGCACTCACCGCCCCGCGACCTCGTCTTCAGCGTCGGCAAGCCCTTTGACCCCTTGACCTTCACTTCCCGATTTGTAGATGTAAAAATTACGCCGGATGTTGGGTCCGTGTTGCTGCATCCTGATGCGGTGCGGGTCCGCGTTGGTACGAAGAGGTATGAAGAGTATAAGGGTAAAGGGTGGCTGGAGATTGAAGGCGATATTGAGGTTAATGTGGGGTTGGATGGGGCGCTGGGGTTTATTGTTAGCAAGAGGTATAAGGAAGGTGTTTTTGTGGATGGGTGGAGTTTTGGAGGCGTGAGGTTGGAGCCCGTGTTTGCGGGTAATGGGAGTAATGCGAATGGGCCGTTGGGGAGTCCGAGGATCTTGATGTAGGGCGGTCGTGTGGAGCGCTGCGGAGGCATTCATAGCCTTGTTTCTAGGAGCACTGCAGAGTTCCACAACTAAGGTTAATGCCAGCGTATAAGCGCTTAGCTACTATATAAGGCCTGTTATTAACTCTACATACGATAGCACCAAAACAAAATGCAGTACCTGGAATACAAATGCTCGATCTCTTCATGCGTTTCACTTGTAAATGCAGTGTGAGGGAGGTTGCATTTTGTGCACGGCCATGATGACCTAACGCGTAGCACACCAAGCAAGATCGGTGACACCTGTTTCGACAAAGGGATTGTCAGCGCCAACACCCCACATATGAATCCAGTTATCGCCTAACTTCAGCCCTAGCTTCCGCCAGCCATGATGAACGGCGACCTCTTTAGTCTCTCCGGTGAGCTTAGAAACTACATCTACGAATATGCTCTCAGCGAGCCATTAGGTTTGCGGTGTCTACGAGGCCCCGATGGGGTCGGCAGGCTATGTCTACAGCTCAAGCAGGAGCTCATGAATGCGAATTCAGACTGTTATGGGGATAAAGATGGGAAAGCCACGGCCTGGGACTTGGATTTTCTGGGATTGCAGCGCATGGTGAGGGCCGATGGCAGGGTGTTCACCAATGTGGAGGAGATGCCGCTCATCGACGGTCAAATCGCAAACCAACTACAATTCGTCAATCATGAGCTTCGTCGGGAAACGAGAGGTCTTGGCATTCGTGTCAACAGCATTACCTTTACTAGCACGCAAGATGGCGACTACAGTGTCCTGCGACAGTTCCTCGACTTCACGAAACAACTGCCTCAGCCGCAGCACAAGCACCTGACGACTATCGTGCTGAAAGATCGAGGGGCTCAAGAGTGGGCTGTCAGTCTCGAGGCTGTGAGCAAGTTCTGCCGAAACAATCCACGGATACTCGTCAAGATGCACAAGTGGAAAGCATCACCAGCAGACATGAACTTCGTACTGGCTGCGCTAGAGATCAAGCAAGTCTACCGGCGAGAGCCATGCTTCGTTACGAAGATCACGAGCGACCCGACACTGCAGCACGAGCTGTTGGAGGAGAACCGGGTGGCTCTTGGCATCGTGTCGACTCTGCCGGCCAATTTTCGCCTGTTCCCCGTGAACGACGTCTTCGAGGAAATGAATTTTCGACAAGCGTGTTTGGATGATAAGGAGTATTGCGATTACTTTGAGAACGCTATTTCTGGTGGCATTGATGCCTGGATACCGTGGATTGAGGAGTGGTACAAGAATGGATTTTGAATGGCTCTGATACCATCATGGAATTGGGCAAGACTTTGAGGGCATAGGGACTACGGGTTCAGCAACTGGGTAGTATAGGTTACTGTTCCCAGACCTCTCCAGGATGGACTGGTATGCGATGAAAAAGTCGACTGGGTTTGTCATGGCTACTAATGAAGTCTACGTTGTGAATTTGAGAGAAGGTACTGCACAGTAATCTGATGGTTCAGAGTGGTCCTAAATGGCGGGGGACCTATCCGGATAGCTGCAAAGTAACCGCGAAGCTATGCAGTGACAAAATGCCGCGAAGATAGGCACGATGAATTATCGGTCGACTGCTAGAGCGACGTGTGCATTCTTTCAAGCTGGTACCAAAGTGAGTTTTTGGCCGCGTCTCACTGTACATACCTATCCGACCATCATCTTACCTCACATAGGGAACTGTGTTAGAACCAAACCGCGCCTACAACGTTATATACAACGAAACACCTACCTTCCAACGAGCTGAAATGGCGAACATCTTGCTACGGTTATCCGGCGAACTACGCAACATGATTTACGAGTATGTGCTTTCTGAAGACGAGGGTCTCTATCACAAAGTGAACAGCGACGGCATTGGTTGGATTTGCCTTCACTCCACGGGGCCTATACAGGAGAAAAAAAGATAATGGGTGGAAGAGAGAAGTCGCTGAAGTTGAAGAGCATGAAATAGACATCGACAAGCTGGAAGAGCTGGGGAACGTGACACGGCGAGCTCATTTATCAACAAGCCCTTGGAAGCGGCGGATATGCTATCTGTCATTGGCGGGTATACAGTTGCGAAATAGTTGCAGTTTGTCAATCGAAAGCTCTGCAAGAGACCAGGACACTTGGGATACGCTACAACGCCATCTCCTTTCACTGTTCGGATCTACTTATTCCCATTGCGTTTTTCCAAAGTCTACCCCCAGCACACCTGGACCGACTTCGCAAGATCATCCTCAAGGAAAACGGTGGCAAATGGGACATGATTTCATACGCTCTGTTAGTCAAATTCTGCCGCCGTCATCCGAATGTTGTCTTCGATTTCCATTTCTCGCGTGGTCGACTATAAAAGGCCTCAGGACTTCTTCTTCGGCGCTATTTGCTGCAGATGGTTCCAAAGCATATTCCAAAGCCGAAGTCTTCTACCCCACATAATTTTCAGATTTATCCTTGTGACGACAAGTTCGACGAAGCTGCGTTTCGTTCAGTATGTCTAAGTAACAGGTTCACAAGCAACAAGCTTATAGCGACCCATCATAAGGGTATAGAGGTCTTGGTAGCGGTGGCAAGGACTGGTGCAAAAATGGGGTTTAACGGTCGACACTGTTTTGATGGCATCAGAGCTTCCCTAGTGCACTCGGGCTGTGCTGTATTGGGGGCAGCGCTTGAATTAAAATACTACTATGGTCTTGGAGGAGCCGCGAATGTGAGGAATTTTCGGGTATTTCGGGAGACTGCGCACATCGACGCCCTTCGTTGTTTATTCCACGACGCATGTGCTAGTGTTTTCAGTCCAAGAATGATGTAATGCACTGCCGTCATGATTTCTCCGCCTTCACGGTGTACTGCCCTTTGTCACATACGACGGAACATTGCAGGTGTATAAGAGGACAAGAAAATCAGCAAAGCCCTTTAGGCGTATCCTAGACCTATTACAGTCTCGCATCCTAGATTTCTTAAACCTTGAACGTTTCCATCGTATGTGCTCAGAGGCAGTCTGCCTCACTCAGAAGCCGTTCTCGAACCAGTTCTTTGCGACCTGTGAGAGTGCCTCAGCTCCACCTTTGAGTGTCGCTATGAGGGTCGGTGCGAGAATTTGCTCCTCGCAGACGTTTTTGAAAGCCGCGGTATCGAAATATTCTTCCCAGGGGGTAGTTCTCAACCAGGATGGCAGCGAGCGCTGTCCAGGCTTCTTGTATTCCTCCACTTGGTCTAACAGCCCCTGTTATACTATGGGTGAATCTGATAACCGTCGCACAAAGTCGGTGTCCTTACGGCCCACGTACTTTATCCAAAAAGCGCAAATAAGAACGTGGTCGTCAAATTTGGCCGCCGAGAATCGTATGTGGACGGTAAAGTCTGCATGTCTGCCCTTTACCAAACAGGATGTCATTTCCAGTATGTTGAGCTTACACTCCTGCTTTGTCGTCACACTCTTTTCCTCGCGGTAGGAGACTCTCCCGTTGTTATAGGTGGGAGCGTACTCGTAGACCTTGTTTCGGAGCTCGCCTGGTAGGCGTAGTAGACGCGACTCCATGCCGGCTTTTGGTGTTGATGGCGTGTCAAGAACCCAAGGGTGTAGTTGAGTGGATTTTGGGTCAACGAAAAAAAGGGAGTGGTAGCGGTAGGTATATGGGGAAACGTGGTAGGTGGGTCTGGCTAGCTTCCACAACACCACTCTCACTACTACCACACCCTCCTAAACACACTCCCGATACACCTAAAAATCCAACAACCATACCGCCACACCTGCTAAACCTCCAGGCGAGATCCGAAACAGGATCTACGAACATGATGAGCCCGAGTCCGATGACGATAGAGACTACGGCAGTGACACCTCCCACGGAGTAGAAGACTGGTCCGACGAAAACGACGAGCCGGAAAGCCGAACAAGTAACGCTCAGACCAAAGACGGTCAAGAAGAGCACAAGATGGTCATCGCCAATGCTGACAGCTGCAGTTCGTTTGTCACCAACTACGCAAGGGAACAAGACGCCTGGGTCTGCAACACAACACCATTATCTTCGCTGCCACAGGAAGTGAGGCTACTGGGACGGTGCATCGAGTTTTTAGGGAGCCTCCCGAACGATAGGCAGAATCACGCCCGAGCTCTGACTGTAATTCATGTTGGAGGTATATCAGGGGTCGACACAGAGACCTCAGAGCTTCCTAACTTTTGTTCGAAAAATCCAAAGAGCGTGGTCAAGTTTCATATTCAACAAAGATGGCAACAACCGTTGAAATACTGCGTCGGCGCTCAGTTGCTCCAGCACCGTCTCGGAAAAATATCACAATCGTTGCAAAGGTGGGAGGTGAAGACCAAAAGACCTTCGAAATGTCGATCCCATGGGGTCCCGCCTTTGGAATCCCGGATGCTACTTTCACCGGCCCCGCCAACTTTCTGGTCTTTCCCCGCGCCAAAGGTTTCAATGAGAATGCGTTCAGAGAGGATCTCGATCACCTCGTGAACACTAGACTTCGATATACCATCCTATCTGACTAGGGTGAAGGGGGGATCGGATTTGATACTTTGACTGCCTGGGCGAAGAACTGGAATGAAAACGGAGCTTGCAGGGCGGAGGACTGAATGGAGAATCGGTGCGATAATTGAGGGAATGTGTCCGAGGAAGTGTCTGGGACTTCGCCTTGGACCATCAACTCACTATTGGAACAAATGTGTCAGTATTAGCGTAGTTCTGGATTGTGATGGGCGTGAACGGCGTTGTGGGATTTTTTAAAGGCCTTCAGAGCACACTCGTCTTTACATGAGAAAGAAGCAGGAATAGACTGCACGTCTCAATCAGCAATGAATGGCGTCAACGAAAAGCGAAGGATTGAGGTGACAGAAGACATAAATTTTGTGTAAGCTATACACGAAGAACCGTGTTAAACAACCTCTGGTGCTTCGTTTTTGCCATACCCTATCCGACTTTATGCCACCGGACTAGCGACTGAAGTGGTGAGCGTACCGCTCTCAATGTAAGTACCGCTGAAAAACCAGTCTTCCGCGCCCGTTCCATCGTTACCCTGGCGGGGCAGACGAAGAACACCCAGATGCCAATCAGCGCCGTTGGAAGAAGTGCTGGAAGAGAAAGGACCAGCGGTCTTGATAAGCGTGTTGTTGCCGGTGGAGTGCCAGAAGGTGACCTGGTTGGACGAAAAGTTGATCTCATACGCGACGTTGTGCCACTCGTCCGCCTTGAGCTCAACCTCCCACTTGCTCTGTCCGCCCACCATCCACTGCAGGTTGGTGTTCGATGTACCCGATTCGCCGTTGACCCAGCCGTACTTTAATTCCGTGAAGTGGCTCTCGAAGAAGCAGATCTGGTGCTCGTTCGTCGCACTCGGGACGTTTGTCGTCGACGTCTTGATCGAGAAGTGATAGTAGACGGTGCCCTGGTTGATAGCGGCTTTCGTTTGAGGGATCAACTCCGTTCTCCACATGTCGCTGTTCCACTTGGCAGTGCTGTCGATGGTGATCTTGGCGCCCTGTTTGCTACCAGTATCGCCGATATTCTTGAAGCTGGGCGACAGGTTGACGTATTTGGAGACGGCACTGGAGCCGTGGATGTAATATTGGTAATTGCCGACCTGGTTGGCCCATGACCACTTCTCCAAGTCCGCGCTGGAGGTCATCTCGTTGAAGCGGCCATCCCAGAGGATCGTGCCTTAGACTCGTTAGCATTGCCACATGAGGTTTGAGTCAGAGCACAAACCCGCAGAGACGGCGCTGACGAGCGCGTTGACGATAGCAACTTTTCCAAACATCTTGGATACCGGGAGTGACAAAAGTGACAAGTGGGCGAAGCGACAAAAACAGGTAGCTTGAAGACAGAAATGAGTGTCTTCCACGACACTATATAGAGCGAACCGCAACCCCTACCCAAGACGTCTCGAACCGAATATAGAGGCAGAGCGTACGACCCGTGCTTTAAGCCCTGCACCTTAATATCCAGGAAACGAGACATCGCTTGGACGCTACAAAACTCCATTATCGTCGCGTACTGCGTGACCTCCATCCTTAATTAATATATATGTAGCCGCCGGCATTTCAGGTACGAGTGTGAATCTAGAGGCGGCGAAACGGTCCGGGGTACATCGCATTCTTCGGAAGTCTAGGCGCAGAGATGGCGACCCAGTTTTCGTAACAGTACATGTGGTTTAATGCCGGCGATATAGGGCTACGTGGAGATGGGATGACAGCAGTTTTGTTGGCGGATGATGAGGGAAGAGACGGCAGGGTTGTCGAGATTAAGCTACATTAAACCGAGGCTGTACCCCACATCCAGCTTCTTTGGGACTAAAAAGAAAGCTTGGGATGAAAGGGCTTCGAAGACGGTGCGGATTGTAGAAGCTTGGATCGACGCAACGAACGCAAAGTAAGCAACAAGGTGAGTTTTCATTGTTTGACATACGGCGGTAGCTGTAGCCCTAGTGAACGACAGCTTGCGCAGAGTCGATGTTCATGGTTGCCTCATTCTGACGCCTGTGTGCGCCTACCCATAAACCATCACACAGTCCCAGATATTTATTTCTGAATATCCGCATCGTATCTAATCCTCCGCCTTAGTGGCTACAAAAATTGCCTACACCACTCTTGTGTACTCAACGACTTAAGCAGAATTCGCTACTGGGTCATTGTTGTCTGGATGAATCGCCCAACGAAACCTCGCACGGCCACTGCCCACCTGCTACTCTCGATAGTATCCGTACCCCGTAGCTAGGACATATTCTGAATCGTCTGTAACATGCGTGTTCATCGGTATTCCACATAGCATACTCAGCAATGGCATGGTCGCAGCAGCCCTAATCTTTGTGAAGGGAAATTTCGGTGGAACGTAAAACCAGTACTCCAATAAGCCGAGAGGATCGAGGCAGACATAAACAGCAGCTGCTAGGAGAGGTAAGATTGCCGCTTCGATCCACTGACGACTGAAAGAAGATGATTCGACTCCTGTAGAAGGCAGGTCTGGAAGAGGAGGGTCTCGGGTGGCTGAATCCAAATCATCGAAGGTATGATCGCGAGGGTTGTTCAAGGGATCCTTCATACTTTGTTCGGACATCTTGAAAGAGGGAGAATATGGTCGATCGTGGACAGGTTGCAATTTTATAACCACACCAAGGAAGATATCAAAGCAAATATCTACGTCGGTCTCCAATGGTCAGAGCAAAACAACCTGGGTCTCGGCTGCAACAAGTTCCAAAATTCCAACCATATTGACGAAAACGTGTGCGTGGGCAGGTTCCTTGCTGCAATGAATCACTGCGACCCGAAAACCCTCAGGCACAAGTACGGACAGCATGCTATGACGTTGAATTGGCCTGATGACTGTCTCGACTTTTGGCTTATTGGCCACAAGAAGGAATGGACGTGCGAGGATCCCTCGACGCGGGTAATGGCTCCAGAATGTTGGGGTGTCAAGAAACAGTGGTCTTAGCTCACTCTCATCTTCTTCAATCTTAATCATTTCTTTTCGCTCGGAATGACCAGCCCTTATAATGTTTAACGCGAAGGCTGCGTTCAGTCAAGCGTACGTAGAGGCGATAAAAGGACGAAGGTGCGGTTAGACGCTCGGGCCCGCAGTTGCCTCGGTGACATCACAAACAAGCGTCACAGATTTCCTCTCTCCACCTCCAGGGCTCCCTATTGCTCACCCGCACGACCCACGAGTCATCCTGTACGCCTTTCGCACGCCCTGGCCAGCAACTGCCTGTACCGCCTGCCATAAGCCATCGCGAGACTTCCACACAACCCAACTACAACTACAAATCCCGACAACATGGCCGACGCACGCGGAGAGTACTGGTACTTCGCCGACGGCGTCGATGCGAACAAGATCACGGTGCCGGAGCTCCGCAGCATTCTCCTCCGACACGGCGTCACGTACCCATCCTCGGCGAAGAAGCCCGCGCTGGTGAGCCTGTTCAGTGACGTGGTCCTCCCGCAGAAGTCGCAGGTCCAACGGGTGCAGGCGCACACCAAGCGATCGACGCGGGGCATCGTCGACGTCCCCTCTGGCTCCAACAGCACCGTGGAGACGGACGATACCGAAGAAGACACGCCCCTGGCCCCCCAGCCTGCGAGCACGCGCCGAATATCGCGGCGGACGACGCGCGCTCCGACAGAGGAGGCAGCGGCGCCTGCCCCGCGCGCAAAGACGCCGTCGCGCGCTGTCCCCGCCAAACACAGCCGGCCAGTCGAGCCTGAGTTGGACGAGCGCCCTGCTGCTCGACGCACGCGCAAGAGCGTCACGCCTGCCTTGAGGGGGCCGTCGCCCGATCCGGGAGCGTGGCATCGCAATGACGCGGCCAGCCCATTCACGCAGGAGAACCCTTTCCAGAGCGGAAGTCCCGCGGTGCCGGACACGACGTCGCGTGACCGGCGACGGCGGACCACGAGCTCCGACCAGAAAGAGAAGCGCAAAAGCGACGCCCACCGCCGCAGGACCTTTCAGCCCAACGCTGAGCAGCTGGACGAGGACATCGTCGTGCCCTCGCGTAGAACCTTTGATGTGCCAGACCCGCGTGCGGGGCGGGACTATGGCGATAGTGTGGATGCGGGCGAAGAGTTCACCCCAGAAGAGCAGTTGGACCTGGTGCGCGAGCGGGCGAAAGCCGGGCGGGACTATGGCGATAGTGTGGATGCGGGCGAAGAGTTCACTCCAGAAGAGCAGTTGGACCTGGTGCGCGAGCGGGCGAAAGCCGGGGAGGTCGACATACTGCCCCCGCGCAGACGCAAGCAGAAATCCAAGGCTACCGGCGCTATCAAAGCCATGTCCGGAACACTTCTCCTCACAGCTGCCGCGGCCTTTGCCGGCGTTTGGCGGCAAGAGAAGATCGAAGTTGGCTTCTGCAACGTCGGGCGAGATGCCATAGCCCTGGCCGGCATCGAGGTGCCGCACTGGGCAACCCAGATTCTCCCACAGTGCGAGCCTTGCCCGCCACATGCCGAATGCTTCAGAGCACTCGACCTCCGATGCGACACGGACTTCATCAAGCAAGATCATCCACTATCGCTCGGTGGGCTCATTCCGCTCCCCCCAACATGCGAGCCAGACAGCGAGAAAACACGCAAGGTCAACGGTATCGCCAATAGGGCTGTGGAGGTTCTTCGAGAACGCAAGGCACGGTACGAGTGTGGTGAGCCCGACGCTGAAGGTAACCCAGTAGAAAGCCCTGAACTGAGCGAGGCGGACCTCAGGCAACAGATAGCTTCCCATAAGAGCAAGAGCCTGACCGACCACGAGTTTAGCGAGCTATTCGACAAAGCCTTTCCTGAAGTGACTATGCGCGAAGAGGTTGTCGAAAGTAACGATGGGTAAGTAATTCCTTTCCGGTCCTCGACCACTTGTACAACATCTCTGACGTGGGACTGTACTAATCAGTGCATTTTCCGTGGAAACAGAACAACCGGTGGCCGACGACTCGCAACAACCTCCCTCGCCAAGCTCTCCCTCGCCTGTAGCGTCCGAAGATCCCTCCGAGAATCCTTTGAACGACATCTTCTCCAAATTATTATGATTATCGTCGCAATTGCCACTGGCTCGTATGGCAAGTACTCCTTCACGAGCAATCGAGCCAAGGACGCCCTCGCAAAGCAACTAGCAAGCGATGCCTACGACCACCTTCAGGATCAGGCTGCACTGGCCTTCTTAGAGCATGATGCTGAGAAGGGCATCAGCATGACACAACTGCGCGATAATGTGCTTCGAGACGAGCACAATATATCGCTACGGAAGAAAATATGGGAGAGGGTGCAGCAGAAAGTGGAGAAGAATTCGAATGTCCGCGTAAGTACCCGAACGACGGCTAGTGGCGATGTCGCCCGCATGTGGGAATGGGTTGGCCCTACAAAGCGACTGGGAGATGGGGGAAGTAGTGGAAAGCGTGAGGGCGGTCGTTCCAGCCATGGTATGGGTAACAGCCCTCCTCCTGTGTCTCGGAGCATGAAAGAGGGCCAGAAGTGGGATGAAGGACGCCCGATCTATTAGTCTTCACATTTCGTCTTCTTTGTTATTTGGCATGACACACAGATAGGCTGTGAGACATGGCCGGGGCGACGTTTACTATTCATGATACCACATAGAAATGAGCTTCAGTTTCTTTGCCTGAACACAATCATGACCGGTTGCTCACCTTGCCTAAGTCTGCCACAAACGAAAGCAGAGAAGCGGGCGGCAGTGATGAGCGTAATAGTGCTTGGAAGGTCTTGCTTCATACAGCGTTCTATCGGTCTTCCCAAAGTTGCAACTTGCAATTGGTCCGTAGGTAAATGATGTCGTGGGCCGGGTTCTTAGCGGTGGCTAGTGCGTGGCTCAGAGCGAGCTCCGGCTTACTAACCTAGCCGAAGCCCACACAACGCTAGCAATATCGGTCCAGCAACCACAATTGTATCAGCAACAACGCCAACCCTTCGCTCATACTAACGACAGAGCAAAATCAGTCAAAATGGTGAGTGAGATATTTGCACTGTGAGATGTCACGACGGACACGATAGCTGCGACACGAGTGAGAGACTTGACGAACCTCCGATGACGACGGCACAACTTTCGAGCGCACGGCACCGCCCACGATGATGCCTTACAACGAGGATGGACGATATTAGGAGGCTCACTAAAGATGACTTCGGAAGGGAGTTGAAGAGCGCTTTGCGTTGGGGACAGCAAAGGAGAGAGGGCGGGAAGGGTTTCGAGCGGAGAGGACGATGGCCGGCGAATGCATACCACCACGATCCCAGATCTCGCACAACCGCACCCGCCGCACATCTTCGATCCACGACCTTCGTCCGTCACGCCTACATCGCTCGCTCGTGTCACACCTCGCTCGCATAAGGACTTGGAAATATGCTGGAATGTTACAGTACAATTGCTGACTATGATATTTTAGGTCAACGTTCCCAAGACCCGCCGAACCTACTGCAAGGGCAAGGACTGCAAGAAGCACACCCAGCACAAGGTCACCCGTTAGTGGTCCGCATCCACATGCAATTTACACGCATACTGAGACTCTGCAGAATACAAGGCAGGAAAGGCCTCGCTGTTCGCGCAGGGTAAGCGTCGTTATGACCGCAAGCAATCCGGTTACGGAGGTCAGACCAAGCCCGTCTTCCACAAGGTACTATCGCACGCATTCGGCTCTCAAGGATAGACGCTGACAATAAGTAGAGGGCGAAGACCACCAAGAAGGTCGTTCTCCGTCTAGAGTGCACACAGTGCAAGACCAAGGCACAGGTATGCTCAGACACAGCAATTGGATGAGACGGCTGCTAACAATGGACAGCTCGCCCTCAAGCGATGCAAGCACTTCGAGCTCGGTGGTGACAAGAAGACCAAGGGTGCCGCTCTTGTCTTCTAAGCGTGCACCTTCTTTCTCTCTCTTTTGCTGGGCTCTCGGCGTAGTCTACGGGCGGACGGGATGGACGGCTCTTCCTTCGACTCAGCAATGCATCAACCATCAGTGCGACAGGAATGAAGGGGTGTGAATCGGAAGATCTGGGGACGAAAGGACACCAGTTACGACTTTACGGACTGTAACCTACACATGCATCAAATGGAGCTCGATTGAAGGGACCGCAATGCTCGTTCCTCAGGCCAGTGCTTTCGTTGACTTTCGCTATGTGAGAATAAAGATGCGGCAGGTACAACCCGGAATTGAGTCATGTATCTGGGAAGTAGCTACCCCTCCACCCCCCCGCTAAGGCGATGGGCCCTGTCCCGCGCCCTTGTCAGTAAGCATCTCCAGCGCTGCTTCTTCATGTGAGTCCCGTCTGTTCTCCAACATCATTTGCAGTATGATGGCTGACACGAAGAAGACCATTCTAATTATAGGCGGTGGTGCTGTCGGTGCTATCGCAGCTGTCAATCTCGAAGTCGGTGGCCTTGCCACAGTTACTGTCGTGCTGCGATCGAACTACAAGGTCGTCAATGAGAAGGGATACACGATTGAAAGCTGCGATCATGGAAGTTTGAAGGGCTGGAAACCGAGTGTTGGTATGACGCAGTTTCTATCTACCAATGCCGTCCTTCTGAGTATCACAGTACATAAACAAAGCTAATACCACCAAGTCCGTAACACCGTTCCCAACCTCACCGAAGAGAACCTACCACCATACGACTACGTCATCCTGTGCACCAAGAACATCCCTGACGTCCCACCCACCGTTGTCGACCTCATCGCCCCAGCACTACCCCAAAACAGCAGCAAGACCACACTTCTCCTTCTCCAGAATGGCCTTAACATCGAGAGACCCTTCCTGCGGCCCTTTCCCAATACCCCTATCCTCTCAGGCATCTCCATGATCGGGAGCGCGGAGCCCTCACCCGGTCACATCGTCCAAGACGAAAGCGACAAGCTGCTCATCGGCGCCTTTCCGACATCGAACATCAACCCCGCTGTCCCTGAGCGAAGAGCAGAGGAGCTGGTTGAGATGTATAGCAAGGGTGGGAAGACTGACTGTCAATATTCGCCTAATGTTCTGCACGATCGCTGGAAGAAGCTCGTCTTCAACGCGTGTTTGAACCCGATCTGCGCCATCACAGGCCTAGATGACGGACGTATACGCCTTGCTGATGGGGCACTCGACGGACTTGTCAGACCGGCTATGCGGGAGATTGTCGCAGCTGCGAAAGCTGTGTGTGGCGTGCAGCTGGCGGAGGATGTGGTTGAGGCGACAATTAATGTCGATCCGTTGGAGAGCTACTTGAAGCCGAGTATGCAGCAGGATTTGGAGAAGGTACGTCTTTCAGCAATTACGCTGGTCTTTGAGGTGGGGGGACAAGGTGCTGATTACTCACAGGGTAACTTTATCGAGTTTGAGAATCTGCTGGGTGAGCCGCTTCGGGAAGGGAAGGATGCTAGGGTGCCGATGCCGACGCTTGAGGTGCTGTATCAGTGTGCGAAGGCGATACAGTGGCGGATTAAGGAGACGAAGGGGTTGGTTGAGGTGCCGGGGAATAAGAGCGTGTAGGATTCGTGAGTGGCATATCCTGCGGTAATCAAATGAGGCTACAGAAACGGCTAGTACCATTTCGAAGAGATGTTGTACCCACAATCATTATGAAGTGTCAGTAATAGATGATGACTACTCAAGCTCGACAGGCAGGCAGATTCCACACTCTCGATTCGCGAAGACCCTGGCGAAGGGATACAGCCCTGCTTGAAGTGAGGCACTAAACGCGAAATTCCTGTTGTTCTCGAATACGATCACGATGACTAAAGAGGGCGCAGTCGTTGTTCGGTCGGAGAAGGCGAGATATTCAGGGGGCGTGACCATCAGACGCAGCACCTGATCAGCACTCATTGGTGGAGCGGGAGGCCGCTAGACCGTGGTGGAGGGGATGTTCCCGAAGGCGAAGCGGGTCAGCGCATTGCCGGCAAAGCTGATGATGACTTGCCGTAAACCCGGTAGACTCGGCATGGTTGGGCGTTGACAGATTGAGGATACTGGGATGAAGCCAGTCTGGGAGGGTTGGTTCAGCCCGGAGTGGCTGTGCAGTTCGGCTCGCTTGGCGAACGATGACGATGGAAGGTTGCTGTTCAAGAGCGACAAGAGTTCAAATTCTTCCTAACCACTTGCAATCTAACGGCTGTCTACCTTGTGACTCTTTCCCTAAGTCTCCTGCCACGCTCTCCTTTTAGTACCTACCCCGACATAACACTCTTTGAGCGCTTCCAAGCGCGCGCGCACCTAGGCTGGGATCAACACAGCCCGCTTCACTGCTTAGCATCACTGCAACTGCAAGGACGCAGTCGCGCAGTCTGACAAACGCCCACCGCCAACTTCGAACGAAGCTTCAGGCATCAACGAATCCTCCGGCCTGACTCTTCGATACAAATCCATCGCGACTAGCATAATCCTCAAAAATGGCACTCAGCGGGGTGCGGCGCAAAGACACGACCAAGGGGCCACCGCTGCGCATCTTATCGCTAGGTATGTGGTTAAGGCAGCGTTTCGAATGGCAGGTGCTGACGCATTTGACAGATGGCGGAGGCGTGCGGGGGTACTCGGTGCTCATCATCCTCCAGGAACTGATGCATCGTACTTTTGTCGAAACCGAAGGCAGAGCCCCAAAGCGCGACGAGGTCCCGAAACCATGCGACCACTTCGACCTCATTGTCGGCACTGGCACCGGGGGCCTGATCGCCATCATGCTGGGGCGACTGAGGATGGACGTCGAGACATGCAAGGACGTCTACGTGCGCATGACGAGAAGAGTGTTTGAGACAGACAAGACATTTGCCGGCATACCGTATCGGTCGACGCTCTTCAAGGCGTCCAAGTTGGAGGAGGCCATCATGCAATGCGTACGCGAACACACCATCTACGACGACGAGGGCAACGACAACCACGATGGACAGCTCTCCCCAGACCTCCACACACCCATGACGCCTGGAAGCGCCATGTCTGGCCGCATGCAACGGAGCGCTAGTAACGCCAGCAGATACAGCCAGATTGGAATGACGCCCGTGAACATGCGGATAGCCGCGATGAAATGGGGGAACCCGCATGCGTTGCTCTACGACAACCGTGAAGAGCGCACTAAGACGTGAGTTGCACACAATGACCTCTGGACCCCACATACTGACTGTCTACAGTGCCGTCACAGCCGTCTACAAAGGCACAAGGAAGTCCGGCACCGGCCAGATCCTCCTCCGCTCCTACGACTCACGCAAAGAACCCGCTGTCGAACCCAACGCGACAATCTGGCAAGCTGGACGGGCGACCTCCGCCACCGCATTGGCCTTCAAGCCCATCCAGATTGGCCAGTCCGTGTTTCTCGACGAAGGCACCGGCAAATACAACCCTGCTCCGATGGCTCTCGATGAAGCCGTCTGCAACGAGTGGCCCGGCCGAGATGTTGGCGTCTTCCTAAGCATCGGCACAGGAAAGCGACCAGACAACACCAACGGCCAACAACATCTATGGTGGGAAGGCTTTGTTTCGGGTGGGATGGGCGAATTTGCAGACGCCCGGCGAAAACTGATCCAAAAAATCGAGGACTGCGAGAAGACACACAAGGAGATGAAGGACCACCTTGCGAAAAGACACGTGAACCCGGAGAACTACTACCGCCTCAACGTCAACGTCGGTGTGGGCGAGTTCGGAATGAACGAGTGGAATGCGCTGGCCGAGATCAGCACCAACACGCGCATGTATCTGGCAGAGAAAGGAGTGCAAGGCATGACGCTAGACTCGGCAGCGAAAATTGCGCGGATACATTTTGCGAAAGTGCGATGGGAACGCGCACAGAAAGGCGAGTCGCCATTCTCGGCAGGCGCCCAAGCACCAAACAAACCTATTCCCAGTGTGCCGGATCCATCACCAATGGCAGTCGAACTGCCAGCCGAGGAAATCGCACCAGAGTACTGGTCTCATATGCATCCCGCCCTCCGCCCTCAACCAGCAGATCTGCGCCGGCCCTCAGAGAACGACAAATACCTGGTGGTTTCATCTGACGAGTATCCGCAAGCTCTTTCCAACGATATGCCACCACGGCACTCTGGCGAATTTGTCTCTCCCGGACGCCGCTCGGATGAGCAGTTTTCAGCTGGACGTCCAGTGTCGATGATGAGCTCTGCACCGAGCTGGGAAGATCGGTTACATAGTGCACCGCCTAGACCTCCAAAAACACCTTTGCAAGATGGATCGAGACCACCGGGGTCGTCGGGATCCCTTCGCACATCACCGCCTGCCGGATCAGCGTTCTCGCGACCACCGCCAGGAGCGCCGTTACCGTACCCGGATACAGATGGGCCGCCGCCGATTGTCAATAAAGCCACGAAGCCGGACTATTCGCGGTAATGGATGACAATTTGCGATCCGAGTGGTTAGAGCGTAGTGACGTTGCGCATACTGGAAAATACCCTGCACGAAGATTTTCTTGCATATAAGGGGGTAGATGTTGAGTATGCCTGGAGGTATAACACAAGGAGTTGATTACCCAACGGCCGAGCACGAGAGTATAGTCACGATGAAACGGCTGAAGGTTTGAGATAGCTTAGATACCCATTCAATTTTTTCTTGTTCGTCAATTCCAAGACTCCATTCCCCATGTCATTCATAGCGCAGCTGCTCATAGTGCTGCTCATATCCTCGGGCTTACCCCAAAACCAAAGATTCATGCTTGCCCATCCTAGCCCAACTGAAAAGCGCAAACGCATACCTTCGTAGCTTCGAAACTTTGATAAATGCCAAATGGGAAAGCGTTGGCCTGATAGCCTTCGCGATCCCAAATCTCTCGACTCAGATTACTGCGTCGGTATCCAGCTCCTCGTCGCTGGGCTCCGGCTTGATGCTCAGCAGCTTCTCGTCCTCGGCATCGAACTCAGCAAACTCAACGATCTCGGCGCTCTTCTTGCGTCCGCGCTTCGTGGGCGTAGCTTCCCCCTCGTCGTCGACATCGCCGTTGGCCTTCCGCTTGTGGGGTATAGCGACAGCCTTCTTGGGGGTGCTGTCCTCTTCGGCCGGCTGGCCACCACGGAGCACCTCGAAGTCAGCCTTGAGCGTGCCCTTGAGGCGGTGCACCATAGTCTGGCACGCGCCCACGGACTTGCCATTGGGGCGGGGGGCATTCTGCGTATTGTTAGCTGGGGAGTGGGGGATGGTGGGGGGTGCTAGAACGACGTACGGTGTAGTCAAGCTTCACGTTTGAGAAGTCGACAAGGTTGAAGAAGTATGCTAGCTGTGTGTGTGTTTCTTGTGTTAGTCTTGGACAGAGGAAAGTGAAGCTGGGGGTACTACTTGCGCGCTGACGGTTGGTCCATCGCTTGACAGTTTTTGTGCCTTCGTTGTTGGACATGTTAGCTGGTGTTGTTGGGTTGTGTGTATGGGTTGTGTGTTGGGGTTGTTTGGGTGTGATGTTGTTGGTGTTACGGAAGATTGTAGGGCGAGTTTGTATATGTATGGGTGGACACGTGCCGCTGCACGTTGGGCTGCTTTTACTACAACGTGTGGGCGGATAAAGTGAAGGTGAGTGTGCTTATCAGCGGTGACTGTGAGTTCACGAAGCACGTTCGGTTGGATGCCATGAGCGCTTCATTCCGCTATGTAACTTTTCGGTGCCTGCATCGCTATGCTTTCTGCCATGAGTATGGCTGGGAGGCCTCGGCACAGAAAATATCGTAGGGAAGGGGGTCAGAAATCAAGAGACGGGAACCAAATCACCCAAACGCCAGACGCTCGCCAGCGTCGTAAGACTGCCATAATTCCCAAATCATCGCCTTTCCCATGCCATGGACCTAGCTCCTTGCTGCATCAGATCTCACAATCGACGTCTAGATCCTCAGCCTTGACTTCAGATTTAACCTCGAATTCCTCCTCAATCAGCTCTACCTCGGCCTCAGACTTCTTCTTGCGAGCGTTACGCTTCCTAGGGGACGCATCAGTGTCACTCTTGTCGTCGCCCTTGCGCTTGCGACCTCCCTTCTTGGGCGTGGTCATAGCGTCACCACCAATGATGGGATCACCGGTATGGAGAGCGTCTAGCTCGGCACGAAAGCTGCTCTTGAGGCTCTGGATCTTGTGCTCACAGGCACGCACGGTGCGACCGGCGGGACGTGGAGCATTCTTGTAGTAGATATTAGTAACAAGGACACAGAAGAGTGCGGGTTTTTGAGAGCTTACCTTGACGTCGAGCTTGGCCTTGGAGTATTCGACGAGGCCGAAGAGGTATGCGAGCTGTGCCATGTTAGCACTGATCATGATACTAGTTGGAATTATACACGCACAAGCTCTCGGTCACTCCAGCCTGACCTGGCACCTCCGCCCTTCGTGGGTGTATCGGCAACCTCGTTGTCGGACATGGCGTGTGTGTTTATGAGCTTGAAGTGTATGTGGAAGATGTTGGTGTTGTGGATGAGTTGTGTTGGAACTGTAGTATGGAAGAGGGATGGAGAGTTGGGAACGAAAGAAATTGGAAGCTAACGTGCGCCCTTTATATACTAGGTGAGAGGAGCACCGTGCAGAGAAGACTGAGCTTGAACGAGAATTCACGTGGAAGGGTGACGATGCATAGTGAAGGTGAGTGCGGGTCTTGTGGTTGCTCATAGCGAGAGGGCTCTCGACAGCGAATCTATGTTCTTCTCCGCTGCATTTTCATGTGCAAGCTTGGATGGCTTCGGTGCTTCAAGCACTCGCTGCTCAACAAAGAAAACATACCTGAAGCTATCCAGTCAATACAATGACTAGCAGGGATGATAAAAGCATCATGCCGTGCTAAAAATATTAGATGATGAAGAAATGTTCTGTATTCTGAGAGGGGATGGCTGACGTAGGATGCGAGTCCATAAGATGTAGGGTAAACAGGATGTGTGCTCAGGTGGTATATTCGGTGCAATTTTAGTAGGATTAGGATACAGAAAGCACGAAGAGCTTGTAAGAATATAGTCTGTACTAGAGAACTATGCATAGGAACAAAATGAGATGTTAGTCTCCACGAGAAGGCCATCTTTAAACAGCCTAGAGGAAAGTCAGCTTGCTAACGAATATGTGAACTTGCCTACTTAAATAAACCTACTCATCTAAGTTGGTATGAGTTCCAGGAACAAGGTTGATAAACCGTGCATAGACGAAAGGTTCGTAGCACGAGCTCGACTGTTGATGATGGAGACTGCTGACTAAGCGATCTGCACATGTCTTGGCAAAGTAGTCGCGCGCGGTGCTGAACGCGCCAGAAGATGTGGACATCACATCCAGCTTTCGCGCGCGTGCCATCACCACTCTCCGACATCTGACCGACGCGGCACTGCTGTCGCATCAACTCGATCGCCATGTACGGCATGAACCAAGGCTACAGCCCCCCCGACCCGAGTGCGCAGGTGCCGAATCAAATTGTAGATGCGCCTGGAGCTCCCCATCCTTATCCCCAGCTAACAGCACATGGTAGCTTGCTCACGTCCACCTGATATCCTCGTACCGCTTCCCTACCTTGCCGGTCCTGCAAGCGCAGCAGGCTCTCGAATACCTCATCAAAGGCCCGCAGATTGTGCGCGACACGTCGCCCGTCGCCTGGACGTACCTGGCGTCCCCTCCCCAAGATGGCACTGTCATCCTCACATGGCAGCCCCCACGCATGCAGACGCACTTCGCATCCGACGGCATGGTCTGGGCTGATGCTGAGACGGCATACGATATGAACGTGCGAGGCTATGTACGTCTGTCTAAGCTGCATTGCGCCTTCGGCCGCTAATACCTTACAGACGCTCCAGGTGCTTGTCCACAACAGCGGCTACCACTATCCACACGAGCCATATGCGATGCACGCGCGCTACCGCTATAGAATCACGGCAGGGCCCGGCACCATCGACCCGAGTCTCTGGCTGGTGCATTACAGGCCGGCAGACCCGCAGAACAGGGTCCAGGCTAACCAGATACCGCTGTCGCGAGATGTGCAGGCCCAGCTGCAGATGCGCTCACAACTCCAGGCTGCGGGGCCCCTTGGGCGCAAAGAATTCATGCTTGTTGATCAGCCCAACTGGCCGAAGGTCGAGTTCGGACAGCCGGCTATGAGGGGCCCACAGCCCTATTACAATCCAATGCAGCCAGGGCGCTCGTATGCAGCGCAGCCTCCCCCAGCCAAGCGTCCGCGCCTGCCAACTCAACCGCAAGCCCGCCAGCCCGCAGCAGGCGCAATAGCACCGGATACATCACTAGAGGACGAGGAGAATGCGACCCAAGATGCGTTTGACTTCCTGACCCCACGCGAGATCTCCCTATCGCGGTATAAGCAACACCATGAGTGGATGGAAGAGATATTCTCGTCGCCATATGCCGTGGGAAAGATTGCGCCCATCGACCTCGGCCTGGGTCTCATGGGCGAACTGGCACCTCTGACCGCTGGCATTCTGGACGTGTCAGGAGCCGAGAACTCGGAGGCTGAAAAGGACAACTACAAGGTCAAAAACTACTACAAGCTGGATCCCGAGCAACTCAAGGACTTTGAGAAGCGCGTGTCGGACCACACCATCAACGAGCAAGCGGACATCGATAGGATGAAGGCCGACCACGCGAGGAAGATGGCGCAGTTAAAGCGCACCCGGACGTACATCAAGGCCGAACGACGGTTACGAGATCTAGCACGCTTCACAGAGAGTGACTTCGATGGCGCGAACCCAGTCGAGGAAGTTGTACAAGATCTGGAAAAGTCGCTAGGGGTTACATTCGACGCAAAGAAATCCGTTGTCTGCGTAGACAAGGGTGGGTTTATCGAACCACAACAGCCGTCCCCTCCGAGGGCGCAAGTCAACGGCAATGGAGCTCAGCAGAACGCAAACGGTGCATCGAATGCTATCATCAATAACGGGGCCATGGAAGAGAACTCCGCTGCAAGCTTACTGGACCAGTACGGGGGTACATCACTTTCCGGCACTCCCGTCGGCAACATCTCACTACCCCGACTATCACAACCTCCGAGTCAGTCACAGTCCGCTATCGGAACACCAAACGCACCTCACGGCAACATGAACCAGTCTACGTTCGGTCAGCAAGATACAAACCTTGACGTAGGTGATGATCTCCTGGACCTGGATATGGACATGTCTGGCATGCCGAGTACCAGGGACAAGGGCGACGACTGGGTTATGGTGAACGACCAATCAGGCAGTGCACCACAACAAGGTGGCAACCTCCACCAGCCCGCTTCGAGCATTAACCATTCGACAAGTAATGCGGGTGGCATGCCCTCGTCAACTCTCGAAGTCGACGCTGGCAGTATGTTTGATACTGCCGACTTTGGAAACTTCGACAACTTGGACAGTGCTGGGGATGCTCTGGCAGACTATGGACATGACGACAATCTGGGCCTGGATCTTGTCGATGATTCGGCCTTTGGTGACGCTTTCCACGGGACTGAGATGCATCATGACGAGATGGCCGACGGCGATCATGCGTAGGACGCATTCGATTTAGTTGTGCAATATCCCTCTGTGTGAACCCTGGACAACATATTTGTTGCAGGTTGTTTTCTTACGGCTTGTACAATGACCTGGTAGTGTCAAGGGTGTTTTGGTGTTAGGGCTTGCACTTTCCAGTCGAGCTTTCCTTCCGTTTTCCGCCTACCCGATAGTATTGCTCCTCCTACATTGCTTTCAGACTAGCACATAGCTTGAGCCAGATTTTGGAGAAGAAGACGACTTTTTTTATTGTGATTCACGTGTCACATCTGTGCCCGACTTCCTAGCAGATAGCAGTTAGATCCCGCTCTTTGTATCCAGATGTTGGGCAAGAACTTGGCGTCAAGCACAGCCGCAACCCTGACTTCCTTCCACAACCGATCGTGTTCGCTCGTACGACACAATACCACCAACATGGCACGAGCCTCATTCTATTCCTGATCCATTCTAAGAGCGAACGCTGTCAGCCTTGCCGGGCGGACAAACTCCGGAGACTATGAATGCGTTTGAGGTAATGTTGGGCTTCCGCGCTAGTAGAAGCAGAGCCAAATACTCTCAGCGTTACATGGCTATTGGGAGCTATACAGACCATCGCGGGGAGGCTGGATGGGATTGATTCGTCCTCGACGGCCTTTCACATCGCCGGCGGTGGGAGATGTACGAAAAGAAGGCTTGGCTGACGTGATGTGCTTGTACTGTCGCACGCACATCACATTTTCATCTGGTCGCTCGTCTCATGGTGATACAGCTGTTATCGTTCTTTATGTCCCGATATGTTGCTTATCTCTGAGACTATCTGGTGCCTTCCACACTCGTTTCGTTGTATTGCCCTCGAACTTCGTACCTGGTCCGAAATCGATACACAACATTCCCTTATGACCATCAGAATGTTAAACGGGGCGCTCTGGCTCGTTCTCTTGGTCGGCTTCTTTTTGTAGCAGGGTCGAGTGCTTTGACTAACACTAATCCACCGCAATGACATGGCTCCAAGGTATTTCCCGTATTGGGCGTCCGTAGATTGGGCATTGATACGATTTATCCTCGACTCGGTGTTCGGCAATTCAAGCGCAACAAAGATCAACTCAATGTCTACCTACTAGCACTGAAGCGGTTGCAGAGCATGAACCATGATGACGTGTTTTCTTACTTCCAAGTCGCGGGCAGGTCTATTCAATGTCCACTTGAGAAAGAGTCTTGAAGTTTGCTGATCGTATCAGGTATTCATGGTCGACCTTACGTACCATAGGATGGTGTCGGTAAACATCCACACGGGAGTAATGGCTACTGTGAACATCAAGCAACCTGTTCCCGACCTGGCATAGACCATATCTCGCTTTGGTAGGCGTACCTATGATGAACTCCCATACTTGGGTCATTTGCTAAACGCACACAGGCTGGTCTTTTTAAACGCCCGTCAAACGATTTCTGAGTTCCCGGCCGGAGAGGCAAAGGGCAGAATGTACATTGTATTGAGCACCTTCAGAATACCATACTGGGGTGCCGCTGCTGTTCTTCCGTTAGATACGAATTCTTCTTACACTGTAATTGTTGTATCTAGAGGATACAATGTCGTGGAGGCTTGCCGGTGTAAGCCTATGTCGCTGCTCAATCGTCAAAAGCTCGTTGCGGACCTGGCTAATCGTACCTTGGGCCAACGCCAGAATCACTGCTCCAGAGGGTGCACATAGCTTCGAGATTGAAGTATCGTGAACCAGAATTACGCCAGCGACGTCGGACACGTTTCCCGAGGTCCAGGAAGGTGGCTTCAGTTCGAGGGCATCGTCGCGATACAGTTTCGACAGCTTCACTCGTATGCGTGAAACTGCAAGATATTGAGTCCCCGCAATATGGCTAATTGGCATACGTTTCAACGACCCCTGACTTGACTCATTAGGAGGTCGTTTCGGTTAGAACGGACCCTCCGCGTCAGCGCCAAGATATTTCCAAGGCGCTGTATATCGTTCCGCGGTTCTTGTTTCTTACGGATATCTCGCTAAAATACCGTAGACGCGACGCCACAATGTCGAAAAGGCATGGTTTCGGTATCACGACCCGAATCCGCGCCTCTTGCCGGGGGACGGCGTTTGTAAATTATTGCGATGGACTCCGTGTCCGCGGATTGCTATAGGTCAAGGTCGGTGTATGGGATATGAATATGTGTGCTACACGCCGAGAGCGGAGAAGTGTTAGGTAGGGTTGGGGTCGTCTGTCAAATGTCAAAGAAGCCGATGTTTGCACAATGGCCATCTGCACGCGACACGACTCGTAATACTCGATTTGTCGTGTAAAGTCGAGGTTGCAGCCACTAGAGTTGTTGAAAAGGATACGACTAATTCGACACCTTCCGCCTTCAGGTCTTGGCATGCTACCATCGCCCACTAAGCCGCGCCCCAGGAATCTGCAGGGCGTGCGTTCCTGACGCCTTTGGACCAGGGTGTGTTCTGAAAACGCCATGCTCGGCCGCAAGCCCGATCGTCTTCTTGCTATCTGCTCCCTATTTTGACGTCGACCTTAGTGCTTTGCAACCATCTTTATCCACACGTACGGCTCCTTTCTGCTTCCGTGGAGCACCTTTGTTGTCCGATCCGCAATCAGCACATCTAGCCATTCATACCTACTACAACACGCTGCAGGACCGGCGATGCCTGTGAACACGTTCTCTAGACCTTAGATCTTACACATTCATTGGATAGACTTGCTTTCGGCCCTGGACACTCCCTACATACTTTCGCAATGGCTCCGCGCGACGCCAACTGGATAGATGTAAGTCACACGCGCTGCCCACCATTATAGCTGTGTGACTGCGGCTAATGCAGCATACTGTAGGGTCTTCGCGGTGTCGCTTCGTTCATGGTGGTAGGCGGACACCTGTGCACCGCTCTCGTACCATGGCTGCACGCACCGGCGGCCGATGCCAAGACCGCACCTCATCTCTTCCAACTGCCCTTCTTCCGCCTCGTCGTCGGTGGCCGCAGCGCCGTGGCCATCTTCTTCCTCGTAACGGGATACGTCAACTCGATTGGGCCGATTGGGAAGTCGCGCGCAGGAAATCACGACGCGGCGTTCACGGGTATCGCACGAAGTGCTCTTGCGCGCTCGGGACGCCTCATCCTGCCCACCATGGCTGCGACATTCATTACCTGGTTTCTCGCGAACACGAACGCTTACCACATGACGAAGCATGTCGACTCGCAGTGGATACGCCAGGGCTGGCACCGGCAAGAACCGACCATCTGGATGGCGCTCATGTCGCTTTTCCGCGCGGAAACGGAGACGTGGACCGTGGGCTGGAACGACTACGATGGCACACAGTGGACACTGCATCTGTTCCTGGAAGGCAGCATGCTGGTGTACACAACTATGTTTGCCACCGTTCTCGTCAAGCCGAAAGCGCGCATGCTAGTGTACGCCGTGCTATACCTCTACTTCTGGCAGATGGGCGAGGGTAAGCTTTTCAGGAATAAAAAACGCAATCGCTAATTTGCACAGGCCTAGCAATCGGCGCGCTCAAAGGCCTCAACATCATCGTGGGCATGTTCGTGGCCGAACTGCACAACCACTACAAGGATTCCGCCACATCGGTTCTGCCCGCCCCTGTACCCGCGATTATGATTGTGGTGGGCATGTTCATCGCAGGCTACCCCCAGGACTCGCCGCAAAACGCGTACTGGTCGCACACTATGGCGAAGATCATGCACAGCTTGACCGGCGAGAAGGCGGACATTCGCCGATACTGGGATCATATTGGTGCCTCAATCGTTCTACTCGGCATCTTCTTCTCGCGAAACGCGCGCAAAGTGCTCACGTCGCCCGTCTTCAATTTCCTGGGGCGCGTCAGTTTTCCTGTCTATCTCCTGCACAACACGTTCATCAAGTCCGTGTTGACTTGGATGATCTACCTACCCTCCGCCATGAACCCGCCTAGGAACGAGAAAGGGGAGCAACAGGATCTCCAGCGCGGCTCCACGACACATATTTTCATCGCTATTGCAGCCTTCTACTACATCCTCTACCGGTGTGCGGCGTTGTGGGTTAAACACCTCGACCCGATATTCGGGAACCTCGTTAATGCGGCGACGAAATGGGCATATGGCGAGCCTCAACAAAGAGAAGCCCGCCCGATTCTTGGAAATGGGAGCACGGACAAGACGACAGTGCTTCCATCATGACCTTGGTTTTCTTTTCCCTATAAAGTCTAGCGATATTCTTGCTACATTCTTGTCCATGTTCCGGAGCTAGAAGCCCTCCACAACTACGCAACCCTTTAGTATATTTTTCTTACCTTAGCATGGCATATCTTACCGAAGTGCTGCGTCAGTGAGCAAGCGAGCGACCTATTACTAGCATTTGGACTTTGGATATCTAAGTTGGCAACCAGCCATCAGATCTTGAAGTCATTTTGTTACTATGTGCATGTCACATCTAGACGTTGAGCAGTGGGAATGATATGTCGGATCTAGAATTCAGAAAAGAGTTGCGAGATCTTGAGGCTGAAGGAAGTGGGAGTCGCAGAAGAGTAGATGAAAGTATGGATACTCAAATCACTCCTCACTACTCGCCAATACACGCATGTCACAAATCACGTCTTCTCTTATCTTAACCCTCCTTGATTAACTCATAAAGTCTCACTTCACTAGTTAAGCATGTACACGGCCTAACACTCAAGTGTTTGCTTTCTCCAAAAACCTCTCCACATTCATGTCATGACAATCATCACTACGACACAGCACACACAATCCATACCCATCTCCCAATAATATATCCCCTTCTCCAGACCACATAAACCCACATAGCGCAAGTTCCAGTCCCATGCCTTCTCCAGAGCATGAGAATAGACAGCTTTGCTTTTGATCCGTCCTCTCTCTCTTTCTCTCTCCGGACCATGTAACCCCACATAGCATACTTCCAGTACCATCTCCTTCTCCAGAGCATGGGAGCGGACAGCTTTGCTTTTTAGTCCGTCCCCTCCCTCCATCTTCACACACACACACACACACACACACACACACAGACAATAAGGTCAACTAAATATTCATTTTTAATAGACAACTGAGCTACCCCATGTCTTATCTTCGAGAAACAGAACGCTGAGAGAGGGGAGACGAGAGGGAGATATTTATACATCGGGAGTGGAGACAAGGGTATTTGATACCAAGAGCATGTCTACGAGGCGGAGAAGCGAGGCAAACCTGACATAGCTGGGGGTCTGTTTTGCCAAGAAGATGAGTGACATGGTATCACTGGATCCATATGGTGGAGAGGCGGCGTGTACAGCAAGTCCAGATACGTTTGAGGGAAGGGGGACTAGAGTCAATGATCGGTGACGTGGGGCGGATTTGACTCAACACTGTGAAGCTGGATAGCCAATCTTGCAGCTAGTTCAATCACAATCGTTGCTGTTATACATGCATGGGATAAAGCTGTTTGCTCTACTTACTGGAATTCAAGTGTGGGTTGCTGAGCTGACCCGGACGACGCGGTTCAGTGAAAAGCGGGGTAATGGGCTTAATGGAACTTGAGGGGTGTTGGACGAATGTTGGACCATGGATGGTGAGATGGGGGCGAGGTCAGTGTTTTTTTTCAAGATGGGAGTTGGTGATTGTGTTGCATATATCGTGCCAGTGCCTGGTGCGTACTAGAATGTACACATGAACTTCAATGGCAATTGTAACTACGGCGTGTGTTCCTATTATTATCATCGTAAGAGAATTATAGCAAAAGCGAGTGACCAAAAATACAGACGCCAGTAGGGTATCGAGAATGCGCAAAGCAGAACACAAAAGCCGTCATAAACCGAGTTTGTCCATCTCCATAACCTCCACATTCTCCAATCGCATTGTAATCAAAGAAGATAAATAAACTTTATCAGTCTGCCACCTCTTAATCCTTTTTCAAACGGTAGGTTCACTCCGCACGTTTACATGTTCTCGATAACATGGGAGTTGATGGCGCTTTGGAAGCCGTCGTCGTTTCCGCCATACTGTCTCGCCGCATTGCTCTGAACGCCCAAGGCGTTGGTAGGGTTAGCACCATGCGAGCTAGGTCCCTCCCCGAAGGCATCGGCCTGGGCCAGCGCAGTCTGTACGCTCATGTTCTGGGCCGGGAGGAATATAACTTTTGAATTCGCGGATTTCGCCATGGCTTGCATTGCCTCGAGATATCGGATCTGCATAGCAGGTGCAGAAGACAGAATGTCGGCAGCCTGGCGCATAAGCTTGGCAGCCTCGACTTCGGCGCGGGCGGCGATGACCTTGGCCTCTCCTGTACGCTTGGACTGCGCGGCCATGGAGAGCGATTCCTGGAGATCCTGGCTGAAGAGAATGTCCTTGACAAGCATGGACTCGACCTCAACACCCCAGCCCAGGGCCGTCTCCTCGATGATTTCGCGGATGGACTGTGCAATTTCCTCGCGGCGCTCAATAACGTCTTGGAGCACACGCGCACCGACGACGTGGCGCAGAGTCGTCTGCGTACGCTCGACGAGGGCCTGGCGGATATTGCTGATGCTAAAAGCAGCCTTGTGTGGCGACGTGATGCGGTAGTAGATGACCGACGTCAACTGGAGCGAGACATTGTCCTTGGTCATGCAGACCTGCTTGGGCACCTCGACGATCTGGATCTTGATGTCGACCTGAGTAAGCTGCTCGGAAAGCGGGTTGATGTAGACGAGACCCGGATCAACAGCTCTTGCGAATCGCCCAAATTTGGTAACCAATCCAACGTTTCCCTGGCTCACTGGCTTGTAGGGGTTCGGGCACACGAAGCAACATGGGACAGCGCCGAGAGTACCTATGCAGCTACCGAGTGAGTTGATCTGGATATATTAGAGAGGTAAATAGAGCGCAGCCTCAAGTGAGCTTACCATAGCACCGTACCAGCCATTCGTATCAGCATCAGCATCATCAGGCTGGATAACTCTAGCATAGCTGGGCTGCAGGTCCTCGCGTCGTGGCGGCTGGACTTTTATGATGGGCTCATCGAGTCTCGCCGCTTCGGCACCGTTGATAGGTGCCTTGCCGTTGATGTCGCTCATGTTTGCTGAAGTATTGTCGTCGTTGATAGAAATGATGTTGGAGAGAAAGGGCCGGGTAGAAGATGTGGTTGACTCGGCAATGGTGGGCATGGAATGTGGCTATTGTTTGTGTGCAGGTGTGGTCGAGTTTATATGCACTACGCAACGAGAGCAGATGTACAGAGCGGGGAAGCTAGCTTATCCCTGCCTGCACTTGGCCACCCTTGGGGCTATGCTGACCTCTCACCACCGAGACTTGCGCGAATAACTGGTGATGTGAAGGATTGCACATTCCATTGTTACCTGATACACGGTTTACAGCAGTTTTGGCCTCTTCCTACACGATCCAGGTTTCATGTAAAGAAGATGTGTATCCCTCTAGCGCACATGGACGGCTTTTGCGACACGCAAACCTCGAAGGTCTCACGTATTCTGCCACGTGAAGATCAACGAACATCAGACCACCATCAAGGCCCCCCAACAAGTATCCCAAGCACTCTAGTCGGCTAAGTCGGGGCCTCTAAGCCCTTTTCATCATCACTAGTCTACTCGTGACGTGAAGATGCTTTTCTTGAGGCAGATTCAAGCCTCCATCCAACCATACGAATGCCGCGCTGGATATGTCCGACGTCAACGATATGTCTCCTTCGATAAGCCGGCCGATGCAGACAATTCGGCAGTCGATCACGCGCCTCCTGGCTGGGGCTTGGGAGGCGTGCCTTGGGATTGGGTTCAGCCCTGCCGGTAACAGGCACTGCGGAGATGGTCAAAGGAGGCTAACAAGACTGATGTTCGAACGCCCCGTTATTTCCGTATGGTAAGCGCTCGGGCACAGAAACATCGTGAGGCCTTCTAGAAGGTTGGTGGAGGCAGAGACACTTCATGGCGCGGTGTTGTCTCTTGTTCTGATAGTTAGACCTGGGGTACTTCATTGTTTGAGCACATTCCCCCCAAGGCTGACGACAACCTCGACATCTTCCTTCGTATCTCTTACTATGCAACTCCGGTCTACACCGGTCAACCTCCCCTCACGAGGTATTTGACTGCGCCTTCATACTATTGGAGAATCTCTCCCCATAAACTTCCGCATTCGCATTTTGCGTATCTAACGCCAGGCCGCCGGTGATAATCAAACCCCTCAGGCATGCGCCCAAGGGATGCACTGCCCGTTAAGGCCTCACATTCCGACAACGCCCTTTTGGAGTCCTTACTTGGCTGCCTGTCGACATAACCAACATAGCTCTACATCTAGTTGCTCAGCGCCCACGCCGCATCTCTCGCCCTTGCCATGTTTCCGCGCCGTAGGTGGCTCCCAGGATATTTAAGCGCCTGCAGATCAAAGGTATCCGGCCCATATGCAGACCTTGATTACACTGTCTTGCTAAGGGCGGAGGCTTGGGCCCATGGATATTCTTGGCAGCGGAGAAGGATGCAATGCAAGTCAATAGGAACGAGTGTGAATTATGAGATGCAAAGTCATCACTGCAGATATCAATTAGACGCCTAGAGATGCAAACCGCCATACTAAAACTCCAGGAGCTCCAGAAGCGCAACAAAAAAAAAGTCGCCGAGTATATAGCCGTATTACTCCCAATGCGTGAAATATCTTACTTCAGTATACTCGCACCCCTCCGATCCTTCTTGAGCGGCGAGAACGTGAAAGCCTCCTCACTCATCATATTAAACCCCCCAGAGATGGGGCGTTGCAGCCCCTGCTTGCCTAACACACTCTTGCCCAACGCCCTCGCCGCGACCAAGCCTTTGCTGATGCCAACAGGCTTCAAAGGCGCAGCATCCTCAGCATCCTCCGCGTCAAACAGTGTCTTGCCAGCACCTGCGCCGAGCTTACGCTTCTTTTTCTTTTCTGCGGCGGGTTCCTCGGCGAAGGTGGCGAATGACATCAGGGACTTGCGAGGCTTGATCTTGGGAACGACGTTGTTAGACTTCTTAGAAGGTCCGTCATCGGCGTCTTTGAGCGGGATGGTGATGGGTATGTTTTCAGAGTCGTCTTTGGAGATGTTGTGTGAGAGTTCAGAGGCCTCTTCAGTAACCATCTCGAGGACTGGAACAGCAGCCTTGCGTGGTTTCGCATTGGCCTTGCTCGAAGCCGATGGAGCCAAAGCTTTGAATTTGGGCGGAGCAGCATTCTTGGAGGCTTTCTTAGGCTGAGCGGTAGGAGTGGCCTCTCCTTCGACGGCTTCTTCTTCCTCTTCCTGCTCAACAATAGGACTGGCGGGCGCAACACTGCCAGCACGGTTGAGGAACGGCGTCAGCGAGAATGTAGAGGTGTCTCCAACAGCAGAGACAGAGGTGCCGCGCTTCGCCTTCTTCGCAGGGAAACCGTCTCCCGGTGTGCCTAGATTGGTCTCTGGCTCAGCGGTAGCGGCCACACGCTTCCGACCAGTCTTTGCGGCGGGTTTGGTTGCGACCGTAGTCGCGCTCTTCGAAGGTGGTGCGGTCTGCGCCCGGTCTGCCCTCTCAAGCTCGGCTTCCTTTTCCTTCAGCTTCTCCTTTGTCGCCCGTAGCTTCTCGCGGAAGGCGCCCAACTTGTCGTCAAGAACTGTATTGCGACCCTGAAGCTCAGCGAGGGTCTTGGTGAACTCCTTCTCCTGCTTCTTGCGCTCGCGCTTCTCTTCCTCCAGCTCTTTCCTGGCAGTTTCGGCTTGAGCGTCTGGTTGATGTGAGCCCTTCTTGGCCGCCTTTTCGGCCTTTTGACGTTCGCGCTTTTCTTGCTCGAGTTCTTGGCGGAGTTGTTCGATCTCTGCATCGCGCTCGTTGGTTTTCTTGCTCGCCTTCTCCGCTTGCTGGCGTGCAGTCTTCTCCTGCTCTAGCTCTTGGCGGAGTTCCTCGATTGCGGCGTCGTGAGTTTCATCGCGCTTGCTTGCCTTGGCAGCTTCCTTCTTGGACAGCTTGTCCACCTTGGCTTGTATACCTTCGGTAACCTGCTGTTGTGATTCCAGGTCGGCCTGCACATTCTCCACTGCCTTCTCTGCCCTGGCGAGTCCAGCCTCGGCTTTCATGCGGTCTTTCTTTTCATTCGCAAGCTCCCTGCGCACCTCCTCCAGCTCGGTGCGCAGGTGTTCGTCCTGCTCCATCCTCTTTCCTTGTTTTGCGAGGGTGCGGGCAGCGCTCCGCTTTTCGTTTTCGAGCTCGACTTGGAGTGTTATCAGCTGGCGTTGTAGTGCTAGCTTCTCGGTGAGCAGCCCCGTGTTCGCTTCGACCTGGGCGCGTAGGTGTTCGACTTCGGGGCGTAATGATGAGATTTCGCGGGAGAGAGCGAGCTTTTCGGAGAGCATCTTGTTGGAGTCGGACGTGACATTTTCCATGGCTCGCAGTTCAGCCTAGTGGGGGTTAGAAGGGCCTCGGTCAATGACAAGCCATGTGCGCCTACCTTGAGGTTCGCCACTTCCCGGGCCTGTGTGCGCATCTTGTTCTGTGCCTCTTCGACTTCGGCCCTCTGCTCGTCCAGTTGCGTGAGAGCGTCTTCGAGCGCATTCTCTTTCTCGTCTGAACGGGCCTGTTCCTCTTCGAGTTGCTCGTGGAGGTCGCTATTGTCGTCTTGCAGGAGGCACTGGGCGACTCGCAGCTTCCGGATCTCCTCGTCCTTGGCGACGGCTTCGACAGAATGCCTGCTGCGCTCGAGATTGAGTTCGAGCGTCGCGTTCCGCAGTGAATGTTGGAGCTGGGAGGGTTAGTGCTTGAGCACGTCGAGTTACGTTGAGTTCACCCACGTCTTTCATCTCGTAATTGCTATCTATATCTGAGTCCCTGGTGGCGACCATGGTGTAATATCTGCTCAACGATGCGCGCGAGAATAGGCGTAGGGGAATCTATGATGGATTGTGGTGGGGCTTGCGTGGACGCGACGTGGGTAAACAAACAGAGCGCGGACGGCGCTGCGCTAGTAGTAAGCAACACGGAGTAAAAGAATAGCGTGTACACGATTAATTAAAGCGAGATGGCAACAAAGCAGACAAAAACGCAAGAGGTTCCCGAATTTCAAGAGACTGCAAGTAGACTGCAGCCAAAGACTGATGGTCTGCATGATGGCTATCGAGCATCCCTGCCTGCCTAGCGCCATTACGCACCTCCGTGCTCCGAAGCTCACTCAAGGCCACGTTCACCAGCACCAAGCCCACTGCCACAGCTCCGCACACCAACCCCCCGCCCTCCACCCTCCACAATGCGGTGGCTCCAGTTTCTCACGGCCTCGCTGCTGCCCTTCATCGCCCTAGCAGCCAAAAAATCTACTGGCGACCGCTTCATCGACGCCCGCACGAAGGCGCTTTCCGTCGGCCACCCGCTCAAGCTCGACGACGCCGGCTATGCGCAGCTGACAAAAGGACCGCGGGACTATGGCATTGCAGTACTGTTGACGGCGCTGGAGATGAGGTTCCAATGCCAGCTGTGCCGAGACTTCCAGCCAGAGTGGGATTTGCTGGGCAAGAGCTGGATCAATGGTGACAAGGATGCGCAGACGAGGCTCGTGTTTGCGACGCTGGATTTCGTGGACGGAAAGAACACTTTCCAGTCGGTGTGTTCATAACTAGAGACTATCTAAACAAAGCTTGGACGCTAACTTGTACATAGATGATGCTCCAAACCGCACCCGTCCTGCTCTACTTCCACCCCACCATCGGCCCCAACGCCAGGGTCGACACCCAGCCTGTCCGCTTCGACTTCACCGCTGGCCCGCAGTCCGCCGAACAGATTCACGCCTGGATCTCTCGCCAGGCCCCCGCCCATGTCCCCAAGCCCGCTGTTCGCCGCCCGATCAACTGGGCCAAGATCCTCTCCGTCACAGTCATTGCACTCGGATCCGTCACAGCCATCGCCGTTGCCTCGCCATACATCATCCCGATCCTGCAGAACCGCAACCTCTGGGCTGCCGTCAGCCTCATTGCTGTCTTGCTCTTCACCAGCGGTCACATGTTCAACCACATCAGGAAGACGCCGTATGTTCAAGGCGACGGCAAGGGTGGAATTAGCTACTTCGCTGGCGGCTTCAGCAATCAGTTTGGGCTTGAGTCGCAGATTGTAGCTGCCATTTACGGTGTGCTCGCCTTCGCGACCATCTCATTGGCACTAAAGGTTCCCCGCATCAAAGACGCGCGCGCCCAGCAGTTTGCCGTCTTCCTGTGGAGCGGTGTCCTGCTCTGCATGTACAGCTTCCTGCTCAGCGTCTTCCGGATGAAGAACGGTGGATACCAGTTCTGGCTGCCGCCGTTCTAGACACATGTTACGCGCGAGGGGAAAAAGTAGAGAGATGATGTGCTTGACCAAGGCCACTTCCTCAGAGTGAAGGACAGGAAGCTTTGTGTAGGCCACCTAGTTGGTAATTCTTGTATGCTGTATCATAAAGCTGCTGGCTCAACATTGACACAAACGGGAGTTTACGGAGTAGAAGTAGGACCAAAATCAGGCTTTTCGTCAAGTTGACTGAGACGTCATGTATAAAAACTATATACTACAATCTGGGATATCGTTTACACGCGCAAGAAGTAAATCGCAAACAAATCCACCGAAAACCCCGTTTTGTCCTGGTGTGCCCGTAATGAAATCCAGTTGCACGACGCGTACCGAAAGACGTCGCCTCAAAGGAAGCCGCCCAGCTTACATCAAGCACCTAGGAGAGGGCCATGGCATGCAGGTCAAAGACATCGTTCCTCCAGCCACCCTCGTCCCAGTCATCAATGCGCTCCGTCGCACGACGACCCTCCTCTTCCCACAGCTTGACCACACTACCAGGCGCATACTTGCCGGCGAAGACACCCTTGCGGGGCGCTTCGACACCGACCCTGGTGTATACATCTGGATCGTCGGCGGGCGTTAGACGCGTAAGCACAGCCTTGAAGAACGTCTTGACATCATCTGGGTCAGAGATCCTAGTCGCTCGGAGCCTCTCGCGCGCAAACAAAAGCTCGCGGTTGGCCGCGTGTATCGCATCAGCGATACCCTGTGCCATCTGCTTCTCCATGACCTTGCGGACGATAGGGCGAAGGAAGGGCCTAAACAACCAACCGATAAGGCTAAACTTCGATTTGCGGAGTGTGTAGGAGAGCTTGTGGATGTGAACGCGTACGTCCTTCAGAGTAAGAATCTGTTCCAGCTTCTCCTTGCCGACTTCAACGTCCAGGTGGATGTCAATACCGCGCTCGTCGAGTTGGAACGACGCAATGCCCTCGTCGGCGAAGCGAAGGAGGCCAGAATGTGCGCGGAGAAGGAAGCCGATCTCATCAGCACGGAAGGACAAGCCGTCGATCTTGACCGTGAACTTGGATGTAGCCTTGGATGCGACGCGGAAGCGGGCCTTGCGGAGCTCGAAGTCGTTGTAGGTCTCTACGCGGAAGCGGAAAGGGAGGAATGAGGTGTGGTTGACAGTCTTTCCCGGTTCGACGATCAAGTTTTCCAGGAGCATATCGATTTCGGGGGTGGAAACTTCCAGACGGGGTATGGGGATGTACTGGATGGCCTGTATTCCAAGAGGAACAAAGACATTGATGGCATCCTGAATCAGTTCGCCATTGGTGTAAGCGTATCGGGGAGACAGGATGTTCCAAATCCTCATCGTCGTCTTGATCATCTTTGCGATGTCCTGATCTTGTGTCACAGCCATAAAAGTACTCTGAGCTTGCTCGAAGAACACATCAACATCCCGGCGAAGAGAAGACTCGCTACCCACACCCTTGGCCTTCTTGCGAAGCTCTTGGAACTTCTCGTCGACGTGGTCGAAGAAATCAGGGTCGGTAAGGAGCTTCTGGAGCGAGTTCCCGACGTCCGTGAGTAGGTCCTCGAACTCGGGATCCTTCCGGGAGTGCTCCAAAACCTTATGGAATGCATCTTCGAGCTTGTTCCACTCTTGCTGGTCTCCAAACGAGCTCAGGAAGGTCCAGAAGTTCTTGACAGCCTTCTCCATCTCCGGGTTGGGCTCAACGTCTGTTTGGAGAGTGCCCATCGCATCTTCCACCGTACGAGAGTATACCAAAGCGTAGCGTTTCAAGAGTAGAGCCAGTACCGAGACAGAATCGTTGTAATCCCGCTTTTGCCTGAGGTTCGTGACCGTCTTTTTCAGGCGGAATAGAAGAGACTCGCCCTCATCACCCTGTAGCTTCTCTGCTAAGCTAACGTCTGCCCTCTTAGCCACCTTGACTACACCATCACCTACAACTTTGGCAACCTCGGCTACTTCTCCATTGAGCTCCTCAGCAGATGGCGCAGGACCCTCGTCTGCACCTGGCTCTTTCAGCGCCTTCTGCTCCGCCTGTGAAGGTTCAATCTTCTTTCCAGCCTTCTTCGCGACATTTGACAGTGTGAATGCGGTGTCCCTAAAGACTTCGCGGCCGACGGTGTTGAGATCAGAGAGGAAGATGCGGAAATCCGAGTTGGTGAGGAGTAGGGATCCGACAGTCTGCAGGCTCTGGTATGCTTTTCATGGGTCAGTTATAAACAAGTAAACGGTGAATACATACTCACCTGCGGTGGCATCTGCCTTGGCTTTCGACCTGGTGGTCCTTCGTACCATATCATCTACGTCCACAGAAATCCTAGACTTGGATAGATACCACATGAAGTCCTGGATCTGATCCTCGCCGTTCTTGTGCTTCATTGTATCGATGAATTCATGAAGCCATTGCTTTGTGAACTTCACAAGCAGGCGACCCGAATCGCTCAAATCGGGGTTCTCCGGGTTCAGAATATCTGCAGACAGCAGGCTTCGGATGTTGATGATGACTTGCTCATTTGATGGCATGAACCCCATTGACATAGCCCTGAACATCTGGTACGAGTGGAGCTTCTGGTGTACTTCTCGCTGCAGGACTGTGTCATCGCGGTACTGTTATTTGGTTTAGCTGATGTTTTTCTGTAGCTAATGGGAAATCGAGTAAACATACCTGAGGCAGCAGCGGACGCTGGTCCTCATCGCGTTTGCGGGACCCGAAGCACGACGAAAGCGACATTACGGTTGTGTCTGGTTGATGGTCTTGCTAGAGAGTATGTAATTGAGGTGAGAGGAAGCCAGATACAGCTCCTGAAGCTCAGATCGTTCCTGAGGTCGCGTTTGCGCAACTTCCTTGATGATGATAGGCATCACGGAGTAGCTCTAGCGTCGACGCGACGTCATGCGCTAAATCGTCGATCCCGCGGCCCCACATATCACGCTTCCCACTGCATCGGGACAAGTCGTCTAGAAAGCACTCCCATGTCTTAAGCATGTGCTCTTCGACCTCTAAGTTAGGATAGCCACTGATAACACTCAGAATAGGCAGTAGATACCCTTACATGTAATCCATACTCAACAGACCGCGACATATCACGATCAAGACAAAAAAGCTGAACCATAATTGGAAGTGGGGTGCTAGGAACAGCATGCGTCACAACCAAGCGGAGCTCCCCCCCGCACTACATCGCGTCATAGCAAACAGTGCAAATAGTAACAAGCTGGTTGCGAGATAAACATGGCTACAGTTAGTAGCGCTTGCTTCCACAGCTGATGGTCCATCGATGTGAGGTACGTCCTCTTTAGGGCATCGGCAAGTCCAACTTTTGGTATTCCAGAGAGCTGACATGGCGCTTAGAGTGCTGGACTTTACTGATGTACATAGAGACTACTCCGGCCGACATAACGTATCCTTGGTTTTCCAGCAAAGGTGTCTCGACAAATGTGCGTGGTTCCGCAAAGTAAGGCCTGGATTGCTTTCTACCACTACATTCAGACACTCCAATCAGTACAACACTTCGCAGCTGCAGATTCGAGAGACCGTGCTATTAGTTCATGCAGTACCTGATGATGGACCCTAGTCATCGCTTTAGACAACCACTATCTCCATTTACTTTAGCACACAGTGTCATGGGCTATAAATTGAAATCTAACTGACTCGCTCGCCAAGGCTCTCGACGTATCGGATTTTTTTAAAGGTTGACGGCTTCACGACAGTTACAATACTACTGCAGGTTACCGATAACACAAATGCACATGGGCACCTGGGCAACAGTCATCTAAGATCTGTGACTGTGCGTACGAGGGCTGCCGTTACGACGCTTTCAAAGCCCAGGTTGTCTCAGGGGTTCATATCTTCCTGTCGTGCACAGAGTCGCGTGCTCCAGTCCTTGGAGGAGAACCATTGGCGTGCGGGCTCCGATGCGGCTGCATTTCCCAAGCCAGCAAGCAAGTTATCAAGCTTTCCCCACATCCGCGGGTGATCCACTTGGCTGCATTTGCATGACTTGAAGACTGGCATCGATCCAGCGACTTCTTGAATGCTATACAACGGAGAGCGGACTTGTTAGTACGCAGATCACTATTGGTGTGTCGGACTTGCCAGACAAGCAGTTTGCTGTTCTGACCAAGCTGCCCCCATTCATAATTTTCCAGGGGTGGAGTAAAGGAAGACGGTTCGGGAGTCCACAGCCCTGGCACTAACGTTCCGTTAGCGAGTGACCAGGGATGCACGATCTGCAGAAAAAATGTTGCAACATCCGATACCCAACTGCGGTAGAAAGGCATACCACCAGCGGCTCAGAGCGAGGAAGCCACGGCGTCGGAGTGCACTTCGCGGACCCGCACTCGGCTCCGCGTGCGGCAAGTATCGTGATTTGGCTAATGTCCACACCTAGCTATAATGACACAAGTGACACCGCCTGCTCTGCTGCACGAGGCTATGAAACAATACCCGTAAGACCCGTAAGACCAGCGCCCTTGATAATCCCGTATCACGTAACGCCGCTGCGCTTTGACGATGGGAATAAATGTCTCCATGCCTGACCTCGTGACAAGCATAGCGACGGAGTCGTTCGTTGTATGTTGGTCTTCTTTCTCAAAGAAAGATTCGCTGTAAATGTGGAAGACACATAGATTTTCCAGTTCAGAACCAACTGTTGTAGAAGCTGATGGTATCGTTCAGTCTTGAGGGGGTTCCTTCGACGCCCAACAAACGGGTTTAAGAGCGGTTCCGAATGCTCCCGATGATATGCACGTCCCATCCGTTATCCCTGTCTATCCGGCAGCTGTGGCGCACCATCAGCACCGGTATGCTCAAGGCTTCGAGCAAATTCTGTGCGAACCATTTATGGTCCCAGTGGGCAAGCCTGCGTGTCCTCGAAGAGCTTCATATTATCAGACGGTTGCGCGATGAAGCTGGAAAATGTCAATGCGGCTACGGGAACCACCCCAGGGCTGCGGCCGCGTCAGGAAGACCATGTCGCCTGGTCCAACCTGGTCCATGCATCCGGTACAGAAATACTTTGACGGCGAGAACGGCTCTCCTCAAAAAAATGACTCTTGCGGAAACCTTGTCCCTTCCGATAGGCTGCCCGTTATGTACACCTAATCCTCCGCCTCTTAGGCGGTGTCCATCCCCAATTCCTTTCAATTGCCGACGGGTGGTTTCAGCGCGATTCAATGCAGCGATTCAGACCGCTTATAAAAGTTGCGCTCCCCTCACACGGCCGTTACTCTTCCCTCCGAACCTCCAAACCCATTCGTCATATGGCCTCAGTAGCTAAAGACACCATGCCTTCAACAACCCGCCCCAGTTTTCCCCGCCAATTGAGCACCACGTCTGGCGACTACGACCTGTCATATTCCCCAGATATGCGCAGGTCCCTGGGCACCTATGGTCTCACACCGCCAACAGTCGAGAGCTACGAGGTGCAGACCCAGCGATGTAAGCAAATGCTCTTGACCATGTATCATGGTGTTCTGACGTCCTGCAGGCCTACGGCTCCTGGCTATGAAGACAGCTCCAATTGAGAAGTTCCAATACCTTGTCCACCTCAAGGCCACGAATGTACACCTTTTCTACCGGTTGCTGTCAGAGAACATCAAGGTGCGTAGTGATACTCAATCCCTGAAGGAACATGCAGCTGACGTGCGCTTAGGAACTCACCCCTCTCATTTACACCCCAACCGTCGGTGAAGCCTGCGTACGATGGCACGAGATCTGGACACAACCCGAGGGCATGTATCTCTCCTGGAGCGACCGAGGCAATCTTCGCAAGATCCTCGACAATTGGCCTCACAGCGTCGACATCACCGTCGTTACAGATGGTTCTCGCATTTTGGGTCTCGGAGATCTTGGTGTAAATGGCATGGGTATTCCGGTTGGCAAGCTGTCCCTATACACCGCCTGCGCTGGCATCAAACCAGACGGCACACTGCCTCTCTGTCTCGACTTGGGAACCAGTAACAAGGCTCTACGCGAGGATCCTCTGTACATGGGCTCCAGGATGCCCAAGGTCTCTGCTGAGGAGGAGAAGGAGTTCCTGGACGAGCTCATGGCTGCCCTCACGGACAAGTGGCCAAGGTATGTTATACGCACCCCCATACCCTTTCCGAAACTGATCGCGTGACAGCATCGTCATCCAGTTTGAGGACTTTAAAAACCCCTTCCCTGCAATAGAACGCTACCAGAACCAGTACACCATGTTCAACGACGATGTCCAGGGAACTGGAGCTGTCATTGTCGGTGGTTTCATAAATGCCATCAAGGCGTCTGGCGTTCCTGTCAAGGACCACAAGGCCATTTTCCTGGGCGCTGGCAGTGCTGGTACTGGTGTTGCCATGCAGATCGTCGAATACTTCAAGAAGGAGGGTTTGACAGAAGAGGAAGCCCGCCGCAAGTTTTACTTCGTCGACTCGAACGGTCTCGTCACCCAGGACCGCGGCGACAAGCTGGCGGAGCACAAGGTTTACTTCGCTCGAGACGACAACAATGGTCGTCAGTACCAGTCTCTCTCCCGCCTCATCGACTACGTACAGCCCACGATCCTGATGGGTCTCTCAACAATTGGCGGCGCATTCAACAAAGACATTCTCCAGAAGATGGCCAAGCTGAACGATAGGCCCATTGTCTTCCCTCTCTCTAACCCTTCAAGCAAGTCTGAGTGTACATTTGAAGAGGCCGTCATCCACACCGAGGGTCGCTGCCTGTTCGCTTCCGGTTCTCCATTCCCATCAATGGAGTGGGACGGCAAGCTTCTCACCCCTGGTCAAGGTAAGCTCGTACTTCTAATACCCGAGCACAATACCCCACTAACGGCTCAACAGGAAATAACATGTATGTGTTCCCCGGTATCGGACTTGGTGCGATTCTCTCAAAGGCCGTGTCCATCACCCAGGACATGATTTATGCTTCTGCCGAGTCACTCTCAACCTCGCTCAACAAGCAAGAGGTCGCTGATGGCTGGCTGTACCCTGACATCCGCCGCATTCGCGAAGTCTCTGTCGTCGTAACCCGCGGTGTCATCCGCGCCTCGCAGAAGAACGGTGTTGACCGCGCAACCGAACTGCGGGATCTCACCGACGAGCAGCTCGACGCGCATATCAAGAAGAATATGTACGACCCTTACACTGCGAGCGAGTACTTTGGCGGCGACAGGGTTTCCCAACTAGTTCCCTCTGATTTAAATAGCCACACCAACGGTGTCAATGGCCTTATGAAGGGTGTTGCCCAGTTGTAATGGTTCAGTTCTTAGACCTGTTCATGGCGCTAGGAGTTCAAACATTCGATACCCTACTACAATTTGTTCCTTCACACGGCACACTTGTATGCCTCTCGAGTAAGCGCGGCAGCTAGCATTGTGTTACGCAATTTGCTAGGAGTAATGATGTAATTTCATATAATTTGAGCATTGATTTTGCTCTTGTGTTTTCCGTGTACAGGAAGCTCGCCTTCTGCCTGGGAATAATAGAAATGACTGCCCAACGATACGTACCCATACATAGGTGAGCCTCACTTACCTTGACTGCTATCACTACAACCACAACATAGCGAAAGACAGCTCTTGAGAGCTTCCCCTGCAGCTACTACACCTCCTCAGGTGTTGAAAGTTGGATCTCCAATATGCATCGCTAGAACCATCAAGTTTGATCTGAAACATACGCACGGGCAAAAGATGCATGTGTTGCGCAAAAATATGTACTCGCGGGGTTACCCGACTATAATGCTTCATCTTAGTAGTCAGAAGTATCTCAGTGATAAAACAAATAATGTTTGGCTTCGCAAAGCACAGCGTGCTGGACCTCTATAAATTCCCGACCTCTTTCCTGCGCCTTGTAAATGTATAAGCCTGGCTGGCACAAACGGTGAACGTCGGAAGCCTGTAATCGCGTACTGACTAAGGCAATGGTGCATACATCACTAAGCTTGCGGTTTGGTAGTGATGACATATTATTGATTTGCGTAGGCTGGCAAACGGTAATATGAGCATGAATATGCCGAAGGGGTTAGATTGAGTCAGTGGGGTAAAATGGAGTCGCCCCACACACGACACTGATTTTTTCCAGTACGCCCACATGTTACTGTCCATCTATCGATTCTTTAATCAGCTAAATTTTGCAACTATCGAAAATATTATTGTCAATAATTATATTCAGTTCCGAAATTCTTCCATCAAATCAGTAAAGGGGCTTGTGGTTTAGTGGTATAATACTCCCTTAGCACTTCTAGCACATCTAGGACAGCTTGGGAGTGGTCCAGGGTTCGATTCCCTGCAAGTCCATTCTTTTTGAACATTTAAATCTATTTTTGTTGTTCTGGTTGCGTTTGTCGTGATATTTTTGCCCCCTGAGTGCGTGGTGGTATATTTTTCCCCCACCACACCTCAACTTTAGCTGGAACTCTTTGATTTTGCTCCCATCTAGTCTACGGAATGTAAACTGTCTTTTGAGATTAAACAAGGCCACCTGCCGCTCTTCTAGTTCGTGGGAGCGCAATATTGCTCGTACTGCGCATGTCTGTAAGTCTGAAACTTGGTCAGGTATGGACAGAGCGATTCACAGCGAGGCTGTATGAGAAGCCGTGTAAGCTCGTTATAGATTCAGTTAAGGCCTTGGAATCATATACCACCTCGCGCCCTCTTCTCATGATGCTTACGAAGAAATGCGTTGCACCACCAGTAAGCCATGGATAAACACTTGATTTCTAGTAGCGAAGCACATTATTATACATATGCATGTTGGTTGTTCTCTATTGCTGACGCTGAAAGTGTAGCTAACTTTACTGCATAGCCTGTCTCTTTCCCCTGCGAAGCCACAAAACCAAGCATTCTCACAACATTGCTACTTTAACCCACCTTTTTTGGGGTGGAGGGGGGGGATATGCTTAAGTAGCCTCTACAGAATCGTGCAGAGCTTAGTAGCCCAGAAAGCAGTGTTGCCAGCTCGAGCGATACCCAAGAGGGAGTGGAAAGAACCGTAACCGACAATAACAACGACAAATATCGAACCCCCAGCCCTTCACCTAAACACAGCTCGATCTCACTTCCTCTGCAGCGAAGTAGAAGCGCAGCACCGCTCCGAAAACGAAAACTCATCAAGCCCCAACGTCGCCTCATCCTCCTCATCCCCAACAGGGCCAGCAACTAGTTCCCTATTCCCCTCCCATCAGCACTCATCCAACCTACACCCGTATCTCGGCGTTCTCCCTTGAAACTTACAGCGGCAGCTTGTACAGCCTGCACGTGCCATGACCGGTTGCCCACGTTTTGCATCTGAGATGCAAGATGCATCGGTTCTTACATGCGTCGACTTCCTTGCCGTCTTCACTCACGCTGTAGGGGACGCGGGTCTCGTAGCCGCGGATGCTGCAGTCGGGATCTTCACATCTGGTGTCGGTGGCGAATTTGCCCCAGATATTGACCGCGGCGACGAGGGGAGAGGTGGTGGCTAGAGAGAGGAGGACGGAGGAGGGCTTCATGGTGGTGGTTGGAGGTGGGGAGTGTTTGTGAAGTAAAAGATGGGACTTCGAGGTCCAACTTATACTTTGAGGGCGACCTAGATGATTGTCTGACAGCTAGGCTGCGGGGAGGGCTGAGGTAATTGTGCCGAGCGTGCAAACCGTGGGTGCGTGTACTAATGGTTTTTTTTGAAGGGGCGCTTCGGAACCTATGAAGTGAAGCGATGATGTAAGACAAGACTCCCTATCGAATACATCATCCGTTCAAAAACTGGTTCAAACCTCGTCTTCTCATTACCAGGATCCCTTACCCCTCAAACGCAATCTACCTACTCCCCATCGGCCGCACTACCGGAAATCTCGCATCGCTCGTTCCCAGGCTTTGCACCCCACTAACCAAACACAACGGCGTAACCACTCCATCAGCACTGAAGAAAGAAATTCGGCGGTGAATGTGATCGTCCCTCAGTCAGCCACGAGTACAATCCGACTTGTCATACTCTCTGCATTCTAGAATGGCCCCGGTGCGGGAGTCGCCTCTCGGATGCATATTGTAGCCATCTATCCTGACAGCTTCAATCGTTTTCCCGTAGTCAACAAGTCCCTTTCCAGCCATGGAGCTAATCTCACCTACCCAATCATAACTCAAGTCCGGAGAAGGCCTAGGTTCGGGTCAACTCACAAACTTGAACACTCACACTTCCGTCATATGTGTAATGGACCACCACCATCACTATCCTAAAGTCCCAGGGCAACCAGGTTAAATGCTCAATGATCTATTTCAGCTCAACCACCTATAAGAGGAGAAGATATCGACATCGCAAAGGCTGACTGCTGGATGCCAATTTCACTAATATACAAGCCAGGGAAAAGCCAAAGGCAAAGAAAAAAAAAGGTCGCTGCGGTCAAGAAAGCCCAGAGCCGAATATACGAGACATGTATCGTACAAGAACGCTATATCCAAATGCCGGATCGATATGCCCCTAATCGTCCGTACCCTGACCGAATGATATCCATGACCCGGTGGCCGTGGTGCGATGTATCCATAGTAAGTCAATCCCGTATCAATAAAAGCAAACCCGCAGGTGTCTAGTTCTCAATGACACTCAACAGGGAATCAAACACATCGTCTTCATCGTCGTCGTATTCGTGCTGTCGCTGAGCATTCGAAACGCCGTCATCTTCAGAATGTCCATCGCTGTCATCTCCCCCATCGCTACCAAGACCACTGTCATCGCCCGAGAAGCTGACACCTTCTTGCGCACCAACCCCAGCATCAGACACTGAGCTCGAGGCGCTATCCCCGTCTGTGACTCCACGCCAACTCTGCTCGCCGTCGTCGTCATAGTACGCTTCATTGTCGTCATCAGGCTCGGTATCGCCGCCGTTATTATAGGCGCTGAAGCCGGTGCTTCCGATGAACGGCCCCGAGTGCGGCGTTGCGTAGGCAAAGGGCGTTGTCCTGCCTACCACGGCGACGGAGCGCTGACTTGGCCTGGTGACGTCCGAGTTCGATCGTGGCAATGCAGGCTGCGATGAGTAGAACGGCGAGGGCGGTTCCCGAGAGTGCCGGGGGGTCGCATTCCATGTCGGAACCTCTCCTTCTCCCGGAACGGTTTCATCGGGTCGAGGGGATGAGGAATGCGTGACGCGGCGTCTCTTGAGCCTTGCTATTGCGATGCCAGGTGCGCGCGACGTAGGCTGCGGTGCTGATGACTGCTTGACTGGAGAGGAGTTGAAGCGGCGCTTGGACGATCCAGGTGGAAGTGTTTCGACAATAGAGGCGGAGACTGTTCGGGCTCGAAAGTAGTCGGTACGCTGTGGATGATTTTCGCTCAATGGCGAGATGGGCTGCGGCTGCTTATTCTTCAGAATGGAGCTCGGAGTGATGGATCGTCGCCATTGTCGATCGGCCGGCCGCATTGATAGTTGAACGGAGGCGTTGCTGCCAAACGACGAATGGACGCTAGCAGGAGGTGCATCGTATGCTTCAACAAACTCCCAGCAAGCTTCCTTCGCATCTGCGTCGGGAATTTGTGGTTGGCAGTGTTCATCGTTGCCTTCCATCTGCGAGTCCTGATCCGGTTGGAAGCGAGGTATCTGTCGCAGCTCTGGCCAGGTTTGTTCCATGACAACAAACTCGTTCCGATCGACTTGCTGCGTATAGGCTTCGCGATGCGTCACATATAACCTCTTCTTTCCACCCGACACCCGCATCATGACACCAGCCGCAAGGAACTGAGCGGACCAGAGCGCAGAACTGGACATCTCAGGGGGTGTCAGAAAACGTAGTCTTGACTCTTTCAAGACCTTCCGTAACGGGATGTAAGAGGCTCGAAGGCCAGGATACGCAGCCACCATCGGATTGTCCTCGCTGTCGTCGTATTGTAAATAGTCAAATACGTCACGGAAAGCATGGGTCAAGGTGGCCTGGATATCTCTGGCACTGGCACCCCTAAATGTGACATTTCGGACGAATCCTCTGCTTTGAAGCCGCTTGTAGACCAGGCTGTTGCTTCCACATGCTTTCGCGACTAGCCAGTCATCGGTAGGTCCAGAAGGCCAGTTACTAATGTCTTGACTACTCCACCCACTTTCGGTAGGGTTTAGTATCGAGCCTTGGGACGACAATCGAGCAAGTGGGTAGGGACTCGAGTCTGTATCTCGTCCAGCACCCGGTGGGAGTAGCACGCTTTGGCCGGGCCTGGAACTCCTTGCTTGCGTCCACTCTTCGGAATTTTGAGTCGTGGTCTCGGATGTGCTGTGCATGGGTTCGTCGGGGGAGAACCAAATACCCCGTAGGTCGCGACCCCAAGGTAAGAGAACGACTTCAACTTCCCAGGGGTACAGCGAGGTAGGTAGAGCGGCAGCTTCAAGCAATTCCAGTCGATCTTTGATGTCGTCAAGTTCCATCTTCGTGTCTTTGCGATCCATGGCAGCGAGAATGAGCGCCGAAGAGGTTGTGGACTCTGCAGAATGGTTGGAACCAAAAGACGTCGTAGCATTATCGATACGTCTTTGACTAAACGAGCTAATGCTGTCGTGGTCGTTGATGGCCTCATGCATCCTGTCGTGTTCGTCTAGCCGGTGCTCTACCTCAATGAGCCTGCCCTCGTACATGTCCAGGGTGTGGTTCAGGTCTTCGGGCTGCACATAGTTGAAGGATCCGTTCTCCAGCATGTCTAGGCGATTACCAAGATCCCTCATAGTGTTGGCGACGTTCGGCATCGAGTTTAGGAGGTTGTGTAGCGGGTTGAGATAGGAAACTAGCTTTTGGAGACCTTGCGGGGAAGCCGTCTGGAGAAGGGCTTGAATCTGCTCTTGCGGTGCTGAGGGAGAGTTCGTCAGCAATAGCTGTGTGGGGACTGTCGCGGGGCTTGGCTTGCTCGGTGAGCCGTGCGATTGCTGCTGCATGTTCGAAGTCAGCCTCGCAAGCGTATCGATCAAGGTCTTCCCTTCTTGTACAGCTTGATCGGCGAGGCCGAGATCGGGTGTGTCCGTGACGCTTGGAGTGGCGACTTCTGTAGAGCTATGTATGTAGTCATCGGGGTTGTACGTGTTTGGTATGGTATCCCCGGGTATGTCGAGCTGGAGGTTGCGATTGAACTCGAAGATGTCGTTCAGTGTCGCGATGCCGGTATCGTCTGGTACGGTCGACGTGGGAGACTGTGGGCGATTAATCTGGCCCACATTCTCCAGAGGCATCATTGAGAGACCGAGCCCGGCAGCAGTCTGACGAAACTGGTTCACGTCATGCCTGGCCTCGCTGTTAGCTGCTGGACGCTGGCTGTAACTAAGCCTGCACACTGAAGGGATTTCAGGAAGACCAGTCGTGCTGGCCTGTGATAGAGCGTGCTGGCCTGCGTCTATAGACTGAAGCGGAGCAGCTATTGACGGCCCACGTCGTTCTGGCGCATGCGATGCCCTCTTGTGGAAGCAGGCATGGTGCCCGCAGACACACCAGGTGCTGCGCGCACCGCTGGGGCCATGCTCGACACTCTCATCATGGAACTCGGCGCTCAGCTTGTCCCAGAACTGGTCACATCCACACAAGCCTACAGCGGCGTCGCGATGGTTGCACGGTCCGTTCGGGAGCGATCGTCTCGCGAGTAGTGGCGCTTGTGGTGAGGGCGCATTGGTCATCTGTTGCGCGAGAACGGTAGTTGAGTTCGCAAACCCCGCCATGGACGGTGGCTACTGGGCATCCCGCAGAGGACGCGATCGGTCTAGGATTGAGACATGTCGCTGGCTGTAGGGGAGCTTTTCGTCCCGTTAGCAGAGGCACGAGACATTTGGCGGGGCCGAGCGCGTACCGAGGATCTTGCGAGCAACTTGCGGAAAACCAACGCGCCTCGAGGCAGGCGGGCGACGAGGTTATATAGACGCGCAGTACATGAGAGGCTGTAGATACTTTTCCTGACTCTTAAGCAGGAACGCATGCACGTCGCAATGGGTCGCGTAACGCACGCCAGGAGTTTGGAGACGCCTATCGGTCTATCGACGCCGTCTGATAGGCTGTGAAGACATAGAGCAGCCCACTTGCGGGGAAGGCGGCAGCCATGTTCAGCCCAGGGCGCGCACCCTTGCCGTTGAACTTCCTGGAGATTTATCGCCATTTGATGCCACGAAACATGCAGCCCCAGAGCCCCCACCATCAGCTTGAAACATCGATACAGAGCGATTCTTCGTATGTCCTTTCCTCTTCCGCCTCGTCGCCCATTCGTCAAGGCAACAGCGCGACTATCATAACAATATATGGCGCGACTCGTCATTTTTTGCCCTATCCGATGGCGGATACCCCTCATTGGCCAGTACTCGAAGGATCATCCCGCGTACTGCACGCATCTGCACGTCGAACAGGCAAGACCGTAAGAGCTGCGTATGGCGACAACTCGGACCCAGATTTTGGCCTTGGGCTGGCGAGTCTTTGCCAGCCAGAGATGTACCGTGACTTGTTATCGCCAGCGCTGCGTCTGCATGGCGTTGCTGCTGCATATGGCAGGCGCTGAATCGGGAAAGCGGCATGCACTTGAGGGACTGATACATCCCTTTCGAGGACGACGCTTATTCTTCGCCTTCGAAGGTGATTACCAAGGTAGATTCGGCCATCCTGCATCACCCAATACAGCAGGCGATGCAGCTGCGAAGCCCGTTACGTACAATAGTAACGACTCGTCTCGTGGAAGATAGTCGATAGTGTAACACCGCCAGGAAAAGATATAGGTCGTGCAACATTGTGTGACCCACACCAATATCTGGCTTTACCAACCACCAAGTGACATTTGTATGGACCCACCTACACTAACAAAGTAAAGTCCATGAAAGTTGCCCATCACGCAAGCTTCAGCCTGTTCTCCTCCGGCTTGAACCATTCCCTCAGCAAATCGTCCAATATCCCATTCGCACCCTTCTTCGCCTCCTCGCTGCTCTTCCCTTGGCACTCGATGTAAAGTTTGATCTTCGGTTCCGTCCCACTACCTCTGACTGTAAACACGGCCCCATCATCCAGCTCGCAGGTGATCATCTGGCTCGTCACATCTACCGGTAGATCTGGCTTATGGTCCTTGCTCTTTGAGTCATAGCCAAGAGTCAGATCTCGCCAACGCACGATCTTGCGGGAACCGACGGTGGTGGGGTACGGGTTGCCCAATGCGCGAATCGCCGTGAACACGGAAGTCGTTACTGACGGGGATGGCGATACGAGGTAGGTGTTTGCGTCCTCAAAGTAGCCGAGGTACTCGTACAGTTTCTGCAACTTGGTGTATGGTGTGAGACCTTGCGTTGACCAGTGCGACGCGGCTGTGAGGAAGACTGCTGCTGCGCTGATCGAGTCCTTGTCATGTACCGTCTGAGGGATCATATAGCCCAAGGCTTCTTCGAACGCGTATACGACGTCATAGCCTTCGCTGTCGAGTTGTCGCGCTACGTTGCCGAGCCATTTGAAACCTGTCAAAGTCTCTGTAAAGTGGAAGCCTTCCTTCTTCGCCAATGTTGCTAGCATCCTGGAGCTGACTGTAGATGCCAGCATTGCGAGCTTATCTCGGGGCTTTGATGAAGGGTAGCGTTCGAAGAGGTAAGAGCCGATGAGCACACCAAGCTGGTTCCCTGTAAAGATGTGCCATCTGTCTCCTACCTTCTCGGCTGCCGCAAGTCGGTCTGCATCGGGGTCGCTGGCGAGGATCAGGCGTATGGATGACCTTTCAGCTGTTTCAATGGCCAGATCAAGCGCCCCTTTTTCCTCTGGATTCGGGAACTTGACCGTAGGGAAGTCAGGGTCGGGCTCGGCTTGCGCCTCCACAACCGTCATCTGTGAAGCGATACCCAATGTCTCCATGCATTTTCTCATAGCTGGCAGTCCAACTCCATGCATGGGAGTATACACGAATCTCAGTTTCGGGTCCATCTTGACTGTGGAGTGCTCTGGTTGCGCCGCGTAGAGAATAGCCCTGTGATACTGGTCGCGTACCAGATCGCAAGAACCCTCCACGAGGAGTGAGGTAGTATCCACGACCGAGGTATCCCAAGTAACAGGCTTCAGATTTTCCAGTATAGACTTGGCGATTCCGCTGTCATGTGGAGGGATAATCTGGCAACCATTGGACCAGTAAACCTTGTATCCGTTGTCTTTGGCAGGATTATGGCTTGCGGTGATCATGATACCAGCAACGGCACCCAGCTCCCGCACTCCAAATGGAACCAGTGGTGTATGTGAAGGTGTCTCATACCACCACACCTTGATACCCTTGGCAACAAATGCGGCTGCTGTGAGCTTGGCGAACTTCTCGGAATTGTGCCGGGCATCACGGCCAATGACCACGCCTCTTCTTTTGACGTTGTGCTCAGTCTTCAGGAGATACGCTGCCAGTCCCTGCGAAGCTTGGATGACGGTCAGGGAGTTCATACAGGAAAAGCCGGCTTGCATTGGTCCCCTGAGTCCTGCAGTTCCGAAGGCGATGCGGGTCCGTAGTCGCTTTTCGAGCTCATCGGTGTCGCCATTAACCAGAAGCTTGTAGATGTCATCGCTGGTCGACTTGTCCTGGTCGAGCTCTAGCCACTCACTCGCTAGCTCTTTGATATCTTTGGCCATGGTTGAAGCGGCGTTGTTGCCAATGTGCATGTACCTGTGCCGGATAGGAAATGGCGCGGGGTATCAACAAAGCTGAATAGTACTGTCACTTGTGAAGGTGTCCACGTCCGACTGTTATGGGATGTACGGATGCTTGAGTGGCGAAGACCTTGCAGATCTGGTGATGGCGAAGGTGGCCGATGTGGAGGAGTGGGAAGAGCCCCTGCTGATATGGTGTCTCACGACTCCTTTTGATCTCATCAGTTCTACACCTTGTCGGCGCGCACGGTAACCACTGAATTGACATGTGGCGTGATGTCCCGCACCGCCGTTCCAATAGTTGACAAAATCCCACGTGGGGCAAGGAAGGCGCAAGGGCGGGTTTGTACAGCCGTAGTACCGATGAGCACTAGCTCAGCGTGCTACCACCGTGAATCCGCATCTAGCAACACATGGGCATCCTTACTTATGAGAGCCTACCTATTTAAAACAGGCTGGGAGCCTTCGACACCTCCAGCACGTCACTCCAGAGTCTCCTGATAAAGTGGCTGGCCGCGGCCAGTTCTCCCCGAGACCTTCGATACCAAATTTTGTACCATCAAAGCATACCGCCCCGCAACCGCAGACATGGACGCGCGAACAGACCGAAAGTCGCGGATCATCAGCCGGAGAGAGATCGAGGCGCAGATTGCCGGTGGCCACTCAATTGTCATAGTAGACAACAAGGTCCTGAAGGTCGATGCATGGCTGCCGTACCACCCAGGCGGTGACAAAGCTATCCGGCATATGATCGGACGCGATGCGACAGACGAAGTCACTCGGTACATCGTTTGATACAGCGACATGATTTCTCAGGCTAAGACTATTACCAGGTTTCATTCCCCACAGACGCTCGAGCTCATGAACCGCTACCAGATCGGCTGCATCGAAGGAAGGTGGACAAACTTCTTGCCACCTATACAAGGTGGAAAGTTCAGAACACAAGAAGAGTTGGGTGGACTCTTAGAAGAGGACTGTGTGGAACCGTGCTCGTTCTCAGAACAAGAGACTGCAAGCTCTTCCTCTTCAGCCGACCACAGTCCCATCTTCGAGCCAGCGGACAATGCTTCCTCATCGCTGCGAAACCGAAACGCGAACAAATTAACCAGAGCATCCTCGAATTCGAGTATGTCGTCGGTCGAGCTCGGTGACACAACGTCCCCGCCGAAGATGTCAATACTCGACAGACGGACACAGGAGGAGCTAGACTTCGACAAGGCAAAATACCCGTCCCTCGATGCCGCGACCCAAGACAACATCACACAAAAGTATCGCAAGTTGCAGGAACGCATAAAGAAAGAGGGGCTATACGACTGCAACTACACTGCATACGGCATCGAATGCTTGCGCTACTCCTTGTTTCTGTGCTCCTTTTTATTCGTTCTGCGATCGGAGTGGTATATTACCAGCGCCATTCCACTCGCGTGCCTATGGCACCAGCTTACTTTTACTGTCCATGATGCCGGACACATGGGGATCACCCACGACTTCACGACAGACACGACCATCGCAATGTTTATCGCCTCTTACATGGGCGGGTTGAGCGCCTGTTGGTGGAAGTACAACCATAATGTTCACCACATCGTTACCAACCATCCAGAGCATGACCCAGACATTCAGCACATGCCCTTCTTTTCCATCTCGCATCGCTTCATGGAAAGTCTCACTACAACTTACTATGAATGGGTCATGGAGTACGATGCCTTTGCGAAGGCTATGATTCGAATCCAACATTACACCTACTACCCGATCATGCTTTTCGCACGATTCAATCTGTACCGGCTATCATGGATGTACCTCCTCCTCGGCAAAGGCCCCAGGAAAGGTCCAGCGTGGTGGCACCGCTACTTCGAAATTGCCGGCCTGGTATTCTTCTGGGCCTGGTACGGCTACGGCATCGTGTATAAGTCGATCCCGGACAACACGAGTCGCTTCTGGTTCGTCCTCATCAGCCACGCGCTGACCTCTCCGCTCCACATCCAGATCACTTTGTCTCACTTCGCTATGAGCACCGCAGATCTGGGCATCCACGAGTCGTTTGCCCAGAAGATGCTTCGTACTTCCATGGATGTGGACTGTCCTCAATGGCTTGACTTCTTCCACGGTGGTCTGCAGTTCCAAGTCATTCATCATCTGTATCCCAGGATCCCGAGGCACAACTTAAGGAAAACTCAGAGGTTGGTTCAGGAGTTTTGTACCGAGGTGGATATACCCTACGCGCTATACGGTTTCGTAGATGGGAACAAGAAAGTTGTCGGAAGATTAGCAGATGTGGCAAGACAGGCCGCCATCTTTGCCGAGTGCCAACGAACGATCGCTGTTGAGGGCGATTACGGGATGCATTGAAGCACATCTTCGAGTCTTGGCGATATGAATTCAACGACATCTACGCTATATATGACAGCTGTCGCCAAGCGATCATGAGGCCAAATGAAGCTGCGGCAGCCGTTTCAACACATCTGGCATGGTGGTGGAAGGAGAATCTGGCCGAAGAGTTCAGCATCACGCACGTATCTGTCACGTACCTGTTAACCAGAGGGGAATAGACTAATAGCGTGTACATGGTAGATCATCGCCCTCCTCCCCCTGATCCCACATCGATCCATTGATAGAGGAGGGCACAACTTATGAACACGACAATAACACCCATTTCGATATCAACCTCGGCGAGCTTGTCAATAGCCTTTGTCTTAACACGTTGAAGCGTTTAAGTCGTCCTAGATTTGCTTCCTCTTTGTGGTTGTAGCCTTCGGTGCCACGGCTTTGTTCGCTTTCTCGCGTTCCTTGTCCGCATCCGTGATGTACTCGCCTCCAGGTGCCCGCCGCTCCTACCGCTGCTGCCGAGGGCTCGTGATCGTCTTTGTCTGATGGGAACGCGTTGGGGTCGCTCAGGCAGGCTGCAGGTGTTGCTACTGCGCCTACACTCTGCCCATCGATGTGGAGTTGCTAGCGATAGACTCGGGGGCCATTGGGAACATAAACACTCAGGGCACATTGATCTACGATAGTGTCAAATATACATATGAAATTCATATTCGCGTGCTACCTAGTCCAACGCCTGCTAATGCCCGTGTTAGAGCATGCTTGCAATCTGTTTATCAAACAAGGAGTGTGATATAGCCATATCCACCCACCGCGTGCGCCATTCCCAAATTCAAATACAGTATTTACTTGGCCTCCTCCACGACCTCCTTCTCGGCAGCCTCCTCGTAGACTGGCGGGGAGTCGTACGCCGGAAGCTCGGCGTACTCCTCCTTCTCGCCATCCTCCTCCGGCTGCTCGACATCATCCTGAAGGACGATCCTCTGGTAGGTCTGACCGCGAAACTTGGCGATTGTGATTGCGATGAGGTAGCCGACGGCCATGCCGACGAGGTAGGTGAGGGTACCGGCGAAGATACCAATGAGGATCGGGACGAAGATAGTGAAGAAGGCGCGGCGAATGAACATGTGGACGTTGTGGTGGCGGTGGCCTTCGTGGTCTATGTGGTGGGGACGATGGTGCGGGTGGTGCTGGCCCGGACGGAATCTGTGCGGAGGCTTTCCAACGGTGGTCTCATGCTCCATAGGATTGCTGGGACGACCATTCGAGTGCGGTTGCTTGTGGCAGCCGGGCTTGCCCATCTTCTTCATCTTCTCGATGCGGTCGGCCAGGATGCTCTTCCACTTGCAGAAGAGCGGCCATTCCTTGCACTCTTTGTCCTGGTCTGTCGGCGTAGATTCGGTGGGCTGCGCAGCCTGGAACGATGCGATCATGAGGCGGCCTTCCGAGTCCTTGAGGATGTTGATGTTGAGCGCGGGAGGATTGACAGTTGTGCCCTCGACGGATGTGATTTGTAAAATCATGGGGAGCAGCTCAGTGCCCGCCTCTGACATTGTTTGGGCACCGTTGTAGCGGAAGTTGTATCCGGTAACACGCAGACGCAGGCCCTCTTCGGAGCTTGGGTCGACTTGGATGACATGGAACGGTCGTGTGGAGTAGCTGAACGATGGCGGGTACAGTTGGTAGCCGTCGAGCTCAAGAGACTGCTCGCCGGGGCCGACTTCGAAGTTCAGAAGCTGCGCAAGTCAGCATACAAGGCTGTGATGGACGTGTCAATACTCACGAATGTATTTCCGGCATCAGCCTTCCACTTCAGCGACTCGCCCTCCAACGTCGCGGAAGCGCATCCAGGGCATTCTACAGCGACTGATCGCTTGAAGGGGTCGATTGCGAACATGCCCAAAGCGTTGTTGTCGCCGAGGTCCTCTGCGGTAATCGTGGGAGGGATGAGCATGGCACTGGCGGCCAGCGCCAGGTTCGCAAAGACGCCTAGTTTGTTAGGAGACATGGCTCAGTGTGTTCAAGGAAAGAAGAAAGTAGTATGAGGGTCAATAAAGGTTGCAGAAAGGAGGTACGAGCAAGGCCGGGAACAAAGGATGGCGGTGCTCAGCTCGCGCATTCACTATCGCCGCCGCGTCATCTGTCACGTGAAACATCACGGGCCCCCACTTTAACTTGTCAATATGCCGCACGCCGTGAAACACTGGATCAAGCAAATAGGGACTGGATAAATGAAAATCGCCAAAACGTATTGAGGAATTGTTGGGAGATGCGCTCGTTGCATGTAGTCCACAGATGGGTCGTATCGGGTAAGCGTGTCTTTCCTTTCGCAGCCACTTTTTCTAGCTCTCGAAGACACACGGCTATGTGAAGCGTCATGAAATACCCCGCGATACCTCAGCTACGTTACCAGAGACTATGCGACTCATCGAGGCCGCCTACTTTGTGGATGCCGCCCGCTCTGTGCTCCGGACCTTCAACGACGAGTCTCAGCTACCACCGTACGCTATTCTCTCCCACACGTGGGGCGACGAAGAAGTCACCTTGCAGGATTTGGACACACATTCAAGCGATGCCCAGAGGCGCAGTCGAGTGCGGAATATGTCAGGTTACTGGAAGATCACAAAAGCTTGCCGGCAAGCCTTAACTGATGGCATTGCCTTTATTTGGGTAGACACTTGCTGCATTGACAAAAGCAGCAGTGCGGAGCTGAGCGAAGCTATCAACAGCATGTTCCGATGGTACCAGATGGCCGAAGTGTGTTACGCATATCTTGACGATGTTGAAGTGCATCTGGAAGCCGGAGTTGATGGAATTCTCCTCTCGGACGAACGGTTCAGCGTAGAAGAGCTGGCCAAAGCAAAGTGGTTCACACGTGGCTGGACGCTGCAGGAGTTAATCGCCCCCAACGAGGTCGTCTTCTACGGTCAAGGATGGAAATATATCGATACAAAGACATGGTTGAAGGAGGTCCTAGAACGCATCACAGGCATCAGTGAAGATGTGCTCCAAGGTACCGAGCTAGAAGATGAGAGTATCTCCAAACGAATGAGCTGGATGGCGCGGCGCCATACGACACGAGTCGAAGATCTGGCATATTCACTAATGGGCATTTTCAACGTCAATATGCCTCTGCTCTACGGCGAGGGCCACAGGGCGTTTGTCCGTCTTCAAGAAGAGATCATGAAAGACAGCGACGACCACAGTCTTTTCGCCTGGAGCTCGACCGCCCATGATTCCGAAAATATGCTCGATCATTCATCAGTATTCGCAACGCACCCTGACCAGTTCGCACAGTCCGGCGGGATCGGCACGCGTAGGCTTGATGACGACGAGGCAGAGTCCTACGCTCTGACGAACAAAGGTGTTCGAATACAGCTTCGAATCTCGCCTTACAAAGTCCCCACGGGAAGATATTCTCACAGGTATATCTTCCTGGCCGTGCTTGACTGCCGCTATGACGATCCTACTCTCCGAGATTGTCGACCCGCAATCATTGTCGAACAACCCTCAGCCACCGGATCGCAATTGGTTCGGATTTCAAATGCTGGAATCGTCCCCGTCAGCTATGGCCTTCATAAAGGCGACGCCGTTATGCATATGAGCGTCATCTCTGCTAGCGACGAGAGAACCGGACCGGAGACAGTGTATCTCTGTAAAAAGGTTCCCGGACGGGCTCAATTCAGGCACCATACCACCAATACGAAGCAGGGTCTCGCGTTGCCATATTGACAGTTTTCAGGTCTCTGTTTGTACCACATACATTTGTGAGTTTCTTGGGATCTAAATCGATGTGTACAAACTAGGCAGAGGGTATTGTGCTTGAGATTATGTGCAAGTGAACCCAAACAGGCCATGCGTTGGGAGCATCTCACTCATCCCCTCCAACCAAAAGTACAAGGTCAAAGATACGTGAGCTACGTACTCTACAAACATGCCAGTCACAACATATGCCCGCAATTCCCGTAACAATCTTTACTCAAACCAGCTCAAGAATCGAAACCAGGAATCCACTCCACTAAGCGTTCCTCTAGCCGATGCGCAATACTCTTAACGGGCAGATCATCCACAACCCCATCTTGCCACGTAATCCCAATCACAAGTATTCCGCCCTTAACACTCATAATTGAAGCCAGTTGCGGGCCCGCAGGCCATGCCACACTGAGTAAACACCAGCCTATCGAGAGTAAACGGCCCAGCTACACGAGACGACAGCTGGTCCCCAAGATTGGAGAGCTCATACGTATGGTTTCGACGCTGTCCGAGCTGGTACTGACAATGTGTTTCAAAGTCATTTATTCGACTGATGTTCGCCCATGGAACGCCGTGTGGGAAGTGCGCCAGTTCTGCGTCTTGGAAGAAAACAGGCTCGTTGAAGCCTTCGTTTCTGGGACCGCGGTGAGGAACAGTGACTACACGTACCAACAGAGCCCCATCTGAAACACTGCCATAGTTTCTTATTACTCCGGTTGCCTCAATTTACTTCGAAGGTCGAGATCTTCAAATGCCTCAGGTAGATGAAGATGCGAGATACGCCACAGTCATCAAGAACATGCTGAGGAATATCATATATGGAGGAGAGCAACATTATTGGGGTTGGATTGTTGAAAAAGAAGAGTCAGTTTAGATTGCAGTGTTGAGTAAACGGTACTCAGCGTGGCTCAAGAATGACAGTTTGGAGCCGCCTTCTGCCACAATATAGGAGAGCTGAGTCCAAGCCCAGTCCAGCGCGCGATGAGCAAAGAAGTAGCCTTGTAGAGGGCGCAGAACACAAGGCTGAGATTACCAACGTTGCGGCAGTGCAGCTCGCATGGCGCAATATATTGAGTGTGCGATTAGTATTGACTGCCTGATTAATCAATGTCCAGTCGTAAGCATATCAGCCCTAGAAGTGCACTGGAGAGGTCATGCTGACATGAGGAGGCAACAGAGTCAGTTTGATGAATTATCGAGCTCCAGGAACAATGAGGATGGAGAAGTACACTAGAATTCTTGCCATCCCTATGCGTAAGACGCATTTATTAGCGCCGAGTCCGTGCACGATTCCTGAAAGAGTTACACTTTCCCCATGACAAGAAATGGCTGCTGGGCTGTCTGCCATCTCTTTCGCCTTTCATTGGCGCTTACTTAGTGCTATAGCTACGTACGTACGGCTGCAGAGGACGGAGACGGTGTTCAATCAGCCCTGAAACACGAGGACTACCTAGGTAGAAGCTTTCAGTGGGTGAAGAATACTTGGTAGACCATGTGGGCTGCGAATGATGCATCCATGGGAGATCGGCACTTAGCGCAGTCAGAGCCCGAGCTGCATTCAAGAACTTCCACACTCGCACAGGAGGATATTACCACATCCACCTTCTCATATACTTGCAGTCAGAGTGTTCATTCAATCGGTGTGATCAAGACTGGTGCTCTTCCCGCCTGCAGCAATGACTCCGATATCGCTGCCGGAACCTTTTCCACGTTCGACCATACACATCACTCACTTTACCAATAGGTCGCAAGAAAAACCAGCGTACGAACCAGGCCCAAAAAAACGCAGTGTCCTCGAAAACCGGCGACTCCGTATTACCAGTCAGTCTGAGCTACGAACCCTTAGACCGTCCACCAGGTCAAGTCTTGCACGGGAACAAGAACGCCGGCGATTGATATGCCCTTGGGTGTTGGATCCCGCATACCGCCCTGGGCGTACATATCCGCGAGCCAGTCTACTCGGCCTGCCGACGGAGCTGCGACAGCAAATACTGTCCGAATCCCTTGGTTGTGAAGAACTGGAAGAATTTATCAAGGCGCTCGAAGCGGTGAAAGAAGGCTCGCACAAGGCACAACGCAGAACAAGATGAACGGGCGCAACAAACCCACGTATGAGTGCGGAAATGCGAGTCCGGGTGTGCCTGATTCCCATGGAGATCAACTTCTTGACGGCGCTTGGGCGGCGGATGGGAGAGCTCTGCTGCGTAGCACCTCGGATGAGGCTGGACATGGGGTTTGTGGGCATTCGGTGACAACGCGGCTTGGCCAAATATCTCGACCAACAGTTTCCTTTCTAGCTCAACGCACCCAAAACCCCAATGACACCCGCAGGCGAAGAATGGCTGAGCAACGGGGGGAGCACACAATCGACATACAAGAGAAAGGAGGCAAGGAGGTTCGGGGAGAGATGCATATGAAGTTTGGGAAGCGGCCGCACAAGTGCGGGTATTATACGGAGGGGCATTGAGACGGTGACCCGGTATGTCCGATGGCGCGAAGGGATCCGGAGATGTAGCAGAAGCTGACGAAGAAGGTGGGAGACTGGAGGGGCAGAGTGCATTTTAGACCAGCATTCAAAGGGACGAGGATAGTGTTTGAAGACGACTGAGGGTGTTGAGATAAGAGAATTGAAGCCCAAAACATCAACCTGGCGGCTAAGTTGCCTCAAGAATGTGAAAATGGATGCCGCGGATCCCAGTGTAGTCCGTCACAATGCCACAGAATTCCTGATCAAGTCATTGAGCCCCCTTCACCTAATTGTCTCTGCTGTTATCGAACCCACACAATACGAGATGGATCGGATAGTCTTCCCATTGAACAATAGCGAGCAACTGGCAACCTTCAGCTGTATTTCTTGAGGCTTCGACTTGTTCTTCTCTTCTCTCTTCAGATTCCTTATTATCACAACCTTCTTAACCACTACCACGACCAACCAAACCTCGGTCCAAAACCATGACGAACCCGTCCTTCCAATTCGGCGCTGGCGCCAACCACAGGTTAGGGCTGTTTGGTGTTCCCTAAGCACCACAGCCACCACCAAGTGACGAGAAGACAGAACAGACAGGGTTCTCGAACTGGAAGCGGCCCTACGCCAAGGGCAAAGCCGCCGAAAACGGCGATCTCTTGGCGGACTGGACCCTGGCCCAAGGCGCGTTCAAAGAACTTCAAGAGGACCACAAGAAGCTTCGGGAGGAGCATCAAGCCCTCCTCGACAAGGACAAGAGCATGGAGGAAGCATACGAAAAACAATTGGGCGAGGCCACGGAGAAGATTGCTGCGCTGCAGGAGGACTTCAGAAAAACCCGAGACCAGCTATCGGATTCGCGGAAGAACCACCGCGACACCAGCCTTCTACTCGAAAAGAGCGCCGAGGACCTCGCGTATGAGAAGAAGCAGCGCACCGATTCCGAGAAGCAGAACGAGAGGCTGCAAAAGGACCTCGAGCACGAAAAAGCGGCCGTTGCTTACGGCGTGTCGACCCTCGACACACTGCACGCCGACATCGCAGCCAGCGACAAAGCCCGCCAGGAGGCCATTCAGCAGCGGGAGCAGGCTCTCTCGAAACAGCGCGAGGCCGAGCTCGAACTGGAGAGCCTGCGCCGGGATTTGGACGTATCACAGAGCCGGGCTACGGAGCTAGAGGGCGAGAATGAAGAGCTCAGGAATGTGGTGCGCCTGCAGGAGGGCCTCGAGGGCGACATTGAGCGGCAGCGCGAGCAGCTTTTGGGGCAGGAGCGCACGCTGTTGGTCAAGGACGAGCGCATCAGCCAACTCGAGCGCCAGTACCAGAAGGAGCGCGCGCGCAACCTCGACGCTGCCGAGGCCCACGATGCCGCTGTGGCTGCGTCGCCGACCGACTCGCCGCCGCAGCCCATGAGCAACCTGGGCGAGTCGCTGCAGGCCGAGCTGGAGGCTGTCGACGATGACGACTACCAGGAGTCTTTCTACGAGCCCGTTGTTGAGCTGTCCGACGTCACCGAGGTCATCGCCTGGGCCGACTCGCCCATCGCGCCTGCCTCTGCACCGCCGTCCACGTTTAGTATATACGATGCCGCCAGCACTACACCCGTCGCGCCTGCCTCCGCACCGCCGTCGGCTATTAGCATAATTAATGCCGCCAGCACTGCGCCCGCTGCGCCTGCCTCCACACCGCCGTCCGTCATCACCATACACGATGCCGCCAGCACTGCACCCATTGCGCCTGCCTCAGGACCGC